>LNAC01000018.1:900598-982752 GCA_002007465.1 Ailurus styani
CTGCATCCCCCTCCTCTGTATTCCTTGGCCTCTTAGAGGCTGGAGGCCCAGTCCCACCACGGGGCCCCACTCGGGCCTGCAGTGGCCATGGCCCTCTGTTCCCCTGCTTCTCCTGCCACTTGGGCCTTCTTTTCTTCCCTCTACCTGTGCATACCTTGCCTTCACAGCCCAGCCCAGTCTCCACCTCCTCCAAGAAGCCCATGGAGACCATAGCTCCCAAGAATTTCTCTGGACTTCTTTTGCCTATCACGCTAGGCCATGTTCAAGGACATGACATTTGTCTTCTAAATGCTATGCACGTAAATTCTCTGCTCCCATTTCTCCATCTGGATTTAAATCCTCTTCTCCCTGCTCCCCACCCGGGCCTTACTGCACATGCATTGAGAGGCTTCTGGGAGGTTCTGAAATGTGCTACTTGGTTTGTGCAGTCCTTGCTACCTTTTCCAAATTCGCTCCTGTGACTGCTGGCACTTGGTCCTCAGCGTGGAGAGCATGCAGCAGAGGCCACATGACCCGCCGTGGAAGTGGCCGGGGTTGGGGAGGAGGTGCGGGGAGAGGCCCAAGCAGGCAGCTTGCCAAACTTCCTGAGCTGGTCTGCAGCACACACAGACCTGGGCCCCGACTCTCACCACACACCACCGCTGCCCCGGCCCCTGAACCTCACTGCGGATAAGAGCTGAGCGCCTGCATTAGTGGGAACCCGGAGCAAGAACCGGGTTATTGCACAAACCTGAGAACCCAGCCTGCAACCTGGTCCCCAACCTGCTCTCTCACTTCCTTTTCTCAGTGGGTCAGCACCTGCTGAGCACCCACACCCTCGCTCTCACTCTCTATCGGGCACACCCTCTGCCTTGCCCCAGAGGCCTCCTTCTGGGCCGGTCCTGCTTGGCCAAAGCAAGACACATGCCACTTCCCTTGCACTGGGTGGGGTAATGTCAAGTCTTCCCCTTGTCCAGAGGAGCAAGGGGTGGGATGTCTGTGCACGGCCCCAGCAGGCTCCACATTCAGAGCAGGGATCTCCCCTCCCAGGCTGAAGCATCGCAGCGGGGGCTGGAGCTCTGCTTGTTTTTCTTTGCATCTCCCCCCTCCCAATCCTCACACGGGATGGGGTGCGCTGCGGATGCTGGATAATTGCAGAGCAGGTGCTGTGGGCCCAAACCAAAGGCAGCTTTGGACAGCACTGCCCTCCCACCCATCAAGATGTTGACCATGACAATGATGATGACTAATAACCTCACTGAGCCAAGCACTTACATTGCCACGGCTGATACTGATGACTCCGACAGGTGCCTGGCACGTGGGGTGGGGGGTGGGGGTCAGTGACTTATTCAAGATCACACGGCTGACCAGCTGACAGGAGCCACGACCGCTCTCGGGGGTCTATAACCAGAGTCTGGGCTTCCGAGCAGATGGCGGGACCCCTGAGCTGCGAGCTTGAGACACGGGTTCCTGTGGCTCTGCTGTGTGACCTTGGGTGAGCCCATCTCCTCTCTGAGCCTCAGGCTCCCAGTGTGTGTATAATGGGGTTGGACTGCCCCGGCTGCTCTGTTCCCCTTCGCAATGGGCAGGTCGTAATTCTAAGGGAATGAGATCACGCCTCTCCCGCCCCACCCCAAGGGGACGTCATGAGGATTCAGAATCGAGCAATAGTTAGAGACGAGCCTCCTGCCTTCAGAAACCTTCCAGTTCAGGGGGGGCAAGCGACAGCCACGGCACCTTCCGCACAGGTTTGGGTTCCAGCTCCAGTTCAGACAGTGGGGCTGCGGGAGCCCAAGTTGTGGGGGGATGGGGGGGCAGAGCGGGCCAGGCCTGGAGGGAGGGAGGGTCCGGCTGTGCGGCTGAGCTAGGAGGGGATGAAGAGACTGCAGTGTGTGACCACCTGGGAGGACCCGCCGGCCGGCACGGAGAAAGCGATGACCTTCCAGCAATTTCCCTCTCCAAGCCCCCTCTTGTGCGCAAACGGCTTTAATTTATTAAGGGACCGATGTTAAATCATCCTCCCTCTCTCCCTGCCCACCCTCCCTCCTCCACTGCCTATATTCCCCCTGACCATAAATTTTTTTTTAATGACAGTTTAGAAAATGAGCAAATCTTTGGTGACACTTTTATCACCTCCAGAATACTTTTAATAAGAGGTTTCGGTAGATTGCATTCTGGGAGAGGGGAGGAGAAGGGGAGCGAAGACTCTATCTACCCAGGCCGAACCACCCCCCTTTGGTGCATGCACCCCGTCGCCCCTACCAGGACCCCTCTCCTGGGGTTCCAGCCCGACCCGCACAGCCCACTCACCCTGTGGCCTTGGGCATAGCCCTTCACTCCTCCCCCCTGCTGGTCTCCTCGTCTGTAAAATCTTGCCTAGTGTGAGGGATAATTAGTGCGAACCTATTAATAATGGTTAAAAGTAATGAGCTGCTGACATTTTGTACCACACCTAGTTACTCAGACTGGCAAATCAGGTCCAAAAATTTTTTCTCAAACTAAAGACAGAGCCTGTTGAACTGGATTTGAAAGCCTGGACCCAATCACTCCATTGATCAACCAGCTGTGCTTGTGGTACAAGCCTCTTTTTTTGTTCTTGACCTCTGCTAGATGTTAGGGGAGCTGGAAGGTTCACACAGCACCGGAAACACTGGGCCATTGCCAAGAGTTTTCAGCTGGGCTGGAAAGGCAGGAAAAACTGCCCAGGATGAGATTGTGTCAGAAAGAAGGTCTCGGAGGGCCTAGAATGGTGGGGGTGGGTGGGGCACAGTTTCTGCACAGGGACCTGATCTCAGAGAAGGGGAGACTGGTGGTGTGGGCTTGGTTGGACAGGGAAGGCCTGGAGGGGCTGGGCGCACTCCAAGAGTGAGGGGAGGCCTAGGCAGGAGCCGAGAACAGGGCTTGGGAAGGAGGGACATCGAGAAGGAAATCCACAGGACTGGGCTCTGGCTGGACACAGGATGGGGGAGCGGCAGGGTTTAGGAGATCGGGGATACACAGAGAAAGGCAAAAGCCCAGGAAATCACTGGGTGCGTTGATTATTTCATCAGGGGACTTTGTAAAAATGATTCTGTCCATTTAAAAATATGTGAAGGAAGAAACGGGTTTTGTTTTCTTCAAGAAACACGTGGTTGAGGGCCATCCCAATGTCATTTGCTTCCAACTGAATGAGGGTTAAAGCAAAGGTGTGGGGGGGGAGGGTCATAAGTTAGCGGAGTGACAAAGTGACTTGGGTCCTCAGAGGCCCTGACATTGACAGAGAGCCTGTGGCCGGCTTGGCATGTTTCTGAGTTGAGTGCTGGGCCTCCTTTGTTAAAGGGAGCTCTGCTGCCTCTCATTTTTATTATTGGAAGGAAGTCAGTTGTGCGACTGGTGAAAAACGAATATCCAGGGCATGGAAAAAAATTGTTGCTGAGCACCTCCTGGGTGCCAAGCACTGTTCTATGTGCCTCGCATTTGTTTGATCCCAAAAATCCTAGAAGGCAGGTCCTCTTATTATCAATCTCATTTTAGGGATGAGAAAACAGAAGCACAGAGAGGTTGAGTAACTCTCCTGAGGCCACACAGTAATTTGTGCCAAGTCAGAGATTGAACCTGGTAGGCTGGCTCCAGCATCCATGAATTCAGCTGCCCTATGGACTGTCACGTCTCATCTGTTTCTGACCCTGAAGAGGCGTCCTGAGGACAATGGGGGACTGCAGAAGGCTCCACAGTGTTCCCTGAGGAAGGTCTCTTTTCCCAGGTTGGGGAAGGTCTTAAGGGAAACAGATGTGAAGGCAGGGCTATTGGTTTCTGGCCACACAGAGATGCGGGAGGAATGGGCGGGGTGGGCACTCGCTGACCTCCAGGGGCTGCAGGGAGGGACCTGAGGGTAGGTAGCCCTCAAAGCTTTAAGGCTTTCCTCGTATGAGCGCAGAACTGGTGTGAAGAAACAGAGGTCCAGGGAGGCAAGACTAAGTTCTATTTCAACAGGGACCGGAGACAGTTAAACTGAACGAGAGCTGTTCTTGTGCTTGGTTTGGTTTTTCTTTACATTTTGTTCTGTGTGTGTTTGAAAATGCCCAGACACTGGAGGGAGAAGGACATAGGAGGGAGAAGCTGTAGTTTTGCTGCATCACCGTGACATTTTCCCTGGTGTCTGCAGGATGGAGGACAAATCACTGACCTCCCCGAACCCTGGCCTCCCCGCCTGCGAAGGCATTCAGAGTCCCCACGCCGGAAGGGGCAAGGTGGGCGCCATGTGCCTGGCGCTCCTGGCCCAGCTGTGGCCTTCCATATTCCGTAATAGGTAGCTATTATTATTATTATGGCTGTAACTATAGATCATTAATTTACAGTTTAAAAACCCTTCACCTGTTTCATTGTGCAGTATTTTATTGAAGAATTAAATTTTTATAGGAAACCCTCCTAATTGGCTGGATTCAATGTCATCCCTGCTCCTTTCAAGTGTGCACTGCAGACAGGCCACTTTTCCTGGGCTCCCACCATCTACCTAGTGAGGCCCCCCTGGGCCGGGCTCTACCGTTTGGCACCGTGACTATTTTCATCCTGATAACAGCCTTGCAGACAGGACCCTTCCAACTTGACAGACGAGGAAGCCAAGGCTCAGAGAGGTTAGAGCACTTGCTCGAGGTCAGGTCACACAGCTGGGAGACACGGAGCAGGGATTCAGAGCCAGGTGTGTCTGTCACTAAAGCTTACATCTCCACCCAGAAGATAGATCCAGGGCTTAGGGGATTCTCTGGAAGTGAAGCTGGCTTTGCAATGATGAGGGAGTGACCAGCCAAAGGCTGTCGGGCAGACAATCTGAGCTTTCCGGGAGGGCTCCCTTCTGGGGCAGAGCAGCGCCAAGGAACCCCAAAAAAGCATTAACCAGGATGCTGTCTCTACTTGTCTTGTCCTCCCCCACCACCACCTGTCAAGGGAGGCTGATTCCTTCTCTGGAACCCCCAGGTGGCTTGTCTCTCTGGCTCTCACCCTGGGCTCAACTGCCTAATGTCCAAGGGACCAGGTGTGAAGTAGCAAACAGAGAAGTAATAACCCCTTACATTTGTCCAGAGCTTTGTAATTTGCAGAGAGCCCTTTGACATAAAACATGTTTGGCCTCTAGGCTAAGAGGAGGCAGTGTCCTTTCAGATAAGAAAGGACTTGGGCTGGAGTTTCCGTGCCACCCTTTATGAGCCGTGTGACCTTGGGCAAGTCACTTTACCTCTCTTAAGCTTTCCTCACCTTACCTAAGAAATGGAGAAATGACCCACTGCCTACGGTCTTTATGAGGCTTAACCGAGGTGATGTGCATATATATATATATAAATATATGTATGTATTATGTATTATAGATCATATTATCTATTTACTTTTTTTTAAAGATTTTATTTATTTATTTGACACAGAGTGAGAGAGAAATCACAAGTAGGCAGAGAGGCAGGCAGAGAGAGAGGAGGAAGCAGGCTCCCCGCTGGTCAGGGAGCCCGATATGGGCCTCGATCCCAGGACACTGAGATCATGACCTGAGCTGAAGGCAGAGGCTTTAATCCACTGAGCCACCCAAGTGCCCCAATATATTTATTTATATACAAAATCTCACTTAACTCTCATAATAAGCCATAAATAAATAATAAATACCAATGCATCGCAATGCTTTAAGAAATTCATGTTAACACAGCCCCATCCAAACGTAGATATTAGGAGCTCTTGCTGGTTAAGCCAAGTTCTTTTCATCATGTTTTGTTTTCTCTTACACCTGACTGTCCCCTCACCCACCATCCTACAAGCTCCGGGAGGCCAGAACGAGTCCCTCCCGCTCAGGGCTCCCCCAAAGCTTTCAGCAACCCGCTGACCCAGAGCAAGGGCTCCATAAAGCTTTGCTGTAGAATCCGAGATCTTGTTTAAACTGTACAACAGCCCTTTGAAGTAAGAGAACTTATCATCCCCATTTCACAGATGAAACAAAGGTTCAGAGAGGTGAGCAGGCTTGCAGGGCTAGGCTAGTAAGTGGTGGAAACGGCTTCATGCTCAGGTTCCTGACTCACACATCTGTGCTTGGCACCGCGCAGACTGTTCTGCCGGCAGCAGAGGCTGGGACCAGGGGCTCCGGCCAGCTGCCCAAGCTCTCCCATGCGCATCGGACAGGGTGCTAGGAGGTCCCCAGGCCCAGCCTCACGGCTTTCTGAGCAGCGCACGTTGGCCGTTTGCCCAAGAGGCCCAGAGTACCAGCTCTCAGACTAAGGGAGCAGCTACACCTTGAATGTGTGTCCCAGGCAGTGAGACTTAAAGCGGACTGGGGACAGCACATGCATTGTCCCCCAGGGAAAGCCCCTCCTGGAGAAAGATCCTTCCAGGAGGGAGCCCTGCCTTGCCAGGGTGCCCTTGCTTTTAGGAGACAGGCAGCGGGGGCCATGGCTCTGGTCCAGGGACAGCCAGGGTCCTCTGTCTGCAGCCCGGCGGTAAGGGGGGGACACTCCGCAGCTCCGTGGGTGGCTGAGAAGGCCCGTTCTGGGTGCTGGGGGCTGCTCCTAGACGGTGGCAGAAGCCCGCCTCCCAGGGGCTCAGAGGGGCTGGCCGAAGTCTCCTGTGGAGCAAAGCTGGTCAGTTGGGCTCCTTCGAACTTCATTAGCTTGCAAATGCACCCCAACCCCCACCTGAGTACCTGGTATTCTTTCTGGGCCTCAGGGGGCTGGAATTAACTTGCTGGGCTTAGAGAGAAGGAGCTGGCATTTAAATCCAGACCAGTCTTTCTCTTCTCTGGGGCCTCCCTTAACTCAGTTTGTGTGCTTTCAGTTAAGGGGAAGCTATGCTGCGTGGGTCCGAAACCCAGGAGGGCTTTGCTGCCCAGGGACATTCCCTCTCGGCCACTGCTGCTAGAAGGCCCCTTTGCGCCCTTGGGGAAGAACAGGTGGGTGATGGGGATCTTGGGAGATGGGGCAGAGGTCACGCGGGGGAAGGAAGAGGCCGAAAGGAGGCCAGGTGCTGTGAATGTCTTGCTCTCCTACCTAACTCCTCAGTGGGGCACGCCTGTTTCGGGCAGGTGCTAGGGAGCTGATGGAGGTGGGATCAGAGAGGAAGAGTTGGAAGCACACCGGATCAGGAGTATGGAAACATGGGCCTGGTGGAGAGAGGACAGGAGACTCTGGATGTCACTTTTCCTCTCCCTGAGTGCCCATCACATCAGGAGGCCTGGCAAGGTGCTGGAACTCTGCCAGCACCCCCTCGCTCAATTTCTACCCTCAGCAGAGATATAGAAGCCTGGCCACCTAGATCTGACCTTGGCTATGCTGTTTAGCAACTGTGTGCCTGTGGGCAAATGAATCAACCTCTCTGGTCTCCCAGGCTTGACTACAAGATAGGGATAGTAATGGTCCCAGTTCTCACGAAGTTGCTGTTGGAGAACTTAATGCATATACATCAGTAAATGCTCAGTAAACAGCAACTCTCAGTGCTACCTAGATCTTTTATCCACGATCCTGAGATCCCAAATACCCAGAACACCAAAAGCTTTTTAAAAAATTCACTTGGCTACTATTTTTAGTCTTTATTTACCCAATGGACTGTGAATATTCATTAGTTTTCCTGCAGAAATGTTAATGCATTTGATTACAGGGCTCTGTCCCAAATCATGCTGGAAAGAGAGATACAAAGTTTAAGTGGGTTTCCCACCAGATTCTATTTTGAATGTCTCCAAAATATTCTGAATCCTAAACCTTGAGGAACCTGAATAAGGGATTGTGGACCTGAGCTCTCTTTTAATTCTTTTAGTAACCCTGAAAAGTAGATGAATTTTATTTCCATTGTATAGCTAGAGAAACTGAGTTTTGGAGAAGTCCTGGACACCTTGCTTGGCACACATCAGAGCAAAGACTGATCCGATGCTGGTCCTTGAGGGAGCGTGGCCCTCCGACACTGCCAGATGCTGGGGGTCCCTGAGGGCCTGAGTCTTCTGGTTCAACTTCAAGTGCACACTGCCAGGCTCTTCGGGCTTGGCTAGTTAAGGTCTCGTGAATGAACAAATGCATGCTGGAGCAGAAGACATGGCACTCTTCTCTTGGCTAGACAAGTAGCTCCTACAGGAGACTGGAAGAAAAAGTGAACTCAGTGAGAACCAGGCCCCTAGAAGCTGCTAAGCTTCAAATCACAGTTGGGCCAACATGTTTCTGGCTCTGCCCTAGCTCTCTTCCAAAGGGACCCTGAGCAAGTCCCTTGACCCATCTGAGCCTTGGGTTCATCTTCTGTGCAGTGAGGATAAAAATTGTACCTCGGGTGCCACTGTACAGGGCAGGGGCTTGGGACGCATTCAGTGGGGTGACACAGGGCCCACTCGGTGCTCAGGGGCAGCTGGAACTGACCAGCTTTGCTCTGCAGGAGACTTCCAGCCAGCCTCTCTGAGCGCCCGGGAGGGGGGCTCCTGCCACCAACTAGGAGCAGCCCCCGGCACCCAGAACACGGCTTCTCAGCCTCCGCGGAGCTGCGGAGTGTCCCCCGCTTACCCCCAGGCTGCAGACAGAGGACCCTGGCTGGCCCCAGGCCAGAGCCATGGCCCCCGCTGCCTGTCCCCTGACAGCAAGGGCACCCTGGCAAGAAGGGGCTCAATTATTCCACAAGGGGCTTTCTCTGGTCCCTAACCCAGTGCACTTTCTGTCTTACCACCTGGGACACATCTGGGGGAGCGCAGGGATCCTTGTGGCTCAGTGGAGGAAAGCCTACTGCTGTGGGCTGGGCCCCCAGTTCCTGGCATGTTTGCCCCCCCTTACTCTGCTCTGCTTGGTGCTGGGCACCCCCTCCCCAGTCCTCCCCTGGCCCTGATCCCAGAAGCCTCATCCAGCGATTGCCGCAGGACGCTCCCTGCCTCCCCGCTTCCTCCCGATTCCACTGTTGAAATAAGAGGTCAATCATGCTTCATTTGTCTAATAAAGCTTCAGTCTCCATTCTGCGGAGTGATTAACCAGCTCGAATCCCAGGCGCTGCCTCACCCCTGCTCTCAGCCCCCGCCTGGGGAGGGAGGGGTGACCGGAGCAGCCCTGTGCCCGTGGAGGTGGGTGGTATTCTTCTCTTCCTTCCCCGGCCCAGCCTCTCTCCCGTCTTTTTTTTTTTTTTTTTCCAAATGAGAAATGACTGTGTGATTCCATTAAGTTCCCTGTGCAGTAGCAATCATTCTGGGGAAATTGATTGTGACTCTGTTAATGACTGCTTGGTCGGATGTTAATGTACCAGGGGACAGTTTACACTGCCCTGCTTTCTGCAGCCAGAGCAGAGAAGGATTCCCAGGGAGGGCGGGTGGGGCGAGGAGCCAAGGTGAGAGAGGGGCCTGGATGCCAGGGGGTGGGGCGGGGGAGCAAGATGGGCAGGCCGAGTGGTATTAAAACGGGAGTCATGTCCTGCACTCCTCGGAAATCATTTTCCAGCAGCCAGGGCTGTCTGGGGGGAGTGTGCTCGTGTCTGGTATAACCCTCTCTGCTTCGGGTGTCCTGTCCCTGGGTGGCAGAGGGGGGGGACCCTGCTCCCTGCCCAGCCCCCTTTCTATCAGCAGGAGGGCTGGGTGCAGTCGGGAGAGAGAGAGCAGGAGGTCCAGTCAGAGAGAAGAGTTGACCCTGGGCTGCCCATGGCTGTGACCTAGGGCTTCTCTGAGCAACTTCTGGCCTCTGGATGCTTTGAGGACAGAAGCCGATCCCATGCTTGCCCATCCATTACCCGTTCCTTCTGCCCCTTCCTTCCTGGCAGAGCCCAAGTGGGGACATCAGGTGGCACGGGGCAGTGTGGGCCCCTCTCCAGCCCCGGGAGTAAAGAGAAATTTTTCCAAGCCAGCCTGCTAGTGCGGGGTAAAGGAGAGGCCCAGAGACACACTTCTGGCTTCTGGAAAAGCCATCCTTTGCTCATGAAAAGCTACACCAAGGGGGAACTTCTTGCTTCCTATCTCTGGCCACAGCCGAGAATGCTCTGAGGCCTCCGAGCAGGACACAGGATGCCTCTTACAGTCTGGAGCTGGAGCAGTCATCTCGAAAGCACGAAGGGACACGCCTGAAGACCGGAGACCAGCCCCTGAAGACGGCAGAGAGGAGAACCAAGGGGGACCCGGGTCCTTGTTGGCATCATGGAGCCCCAAGTTAGCCCAGACTGGAACTGCTCACGTCCACCCTTCCCCAACATGCACACTCTCTCTCGCTCTCTTTCTTTTTCTTAGTTTATTTGAGAGAGAGAGAGAGAGAGAGAGAGAGAGCGAGAGAGCACACGAGTAGGGTGGGGGGGCAGAGGGAGAAGGAGAAGCAGGCTCCCCACTGAGCAGGGAACCCAATGTGGGGCTCAATCCCAGGACCCCAAGATTATGACCTGAGCCAAAGGCAGACACTTAACTGACTGAGCCCCCCAGGCGCCCCCCGACTTGCTCTTTAGTAAGAGAACAAGTTGTCCTTACTGGTTTAGTCATTCTGAGTGGGGAGTGCTATCACAGGCAGCCAAAAGTTTCCCTGTGCACCCTCTGTAGGCAATGCTCCTTGTACGTGGGAAAGTTCTGACCCATGCAAGCATTGGTGTCATTCTTTCAAGGAGCCTAGTTTGAACTTAACTTATGGCCACCATTAGAGTCCAGTCATACCAGTGAGGGCCAAACGAGAAATGCGTCTCTAGGCGGCCAGGTTCTCCTTGAACAGCCTCATGCCAAGGGAGTAGGAGCCTGACCCAATGGCCAAGCCCTCCGTTTTGGAAGGAAGTGGGTATTCTGAATGTTTTCTCTGAGCACAGTCTCCATGGACTCAAGTGTGGGTCCTGTGGGCTAAAGCCTGAGCGACCCTGGTGTCCCAGCAGTTCTGTTTGGGTCAGAGCAGACCTCCTCCTTCTGCACCCAGAGCCCCACAGCGCTGCTCTGGGACCCAGGGCCGGGGTGGGGTTCCTGCAAAGGGAATGCAGGTGCTTTTTGGAATCGGGGGGATATGGCAGTACCTGTGAGACGTCATGGCAGCAGCCAAGGGACCAGATCCACAGAGGGCTGGTCTCCGTTCTGGCTTCCCTGGGAGCAGAGCCCGGGACCTGGAATCGAGAGCAGGTGGCTTATTTGGGAGGTGACCCCAGAATCAGGAGTGAGAGGAGGCAGGAAGGAGGAAGCAGTGCAGGGCAGGGCCGCAGAGGACTCTGAGGGGAGGGCTGGAGCTCTGTGCTGCTGAGATGTCTGAGCGGCTTCAAGGAGCCTGTCAGAATCTTCTGTGCTGACACAGAGGGCTGGACCGCTCAGCCACAGGCTCCCACCGCCCTTTGGAAGGAGTTTGGCCTTGGAGGCCTTCGCTGCCATGGTTTCCCACGCTTAGGGGCTCTGTGTGCTCTATGCCCACAGGCCCTGCCTACAGGGAGAGCCCCCCCGGGTCAGGTGGCCCCGGTGGCTCTGAGGGGTCATGGTGGGAGGTCAGGACGGCACTCAATGGCTTGTTCATCGCACCCCCCCTGAGGACGCCCAGAAACACCCAGGACTTCCTCAAGCGCTGGGGTCTTGTCTTGGCAGGTGAGAGGCAGAGCTAACGAGGACCCAGGGGAGTCCCTCAGAGGGGACCCTGCGCCTTCCCAGGCCCTGTCTCCTGCCCCCAGCCTTGGGGGTGTCTGAGTACAATGGCTGCGGAGGGAGATAGGGCCATTCTGAAGCCCAGGGCAGAACCCGACCACTCTGAACCTCGCAAGTGGAGTGATCTTTTTTTCTTTTTTTAATGGCAGGGATTAGAATGTGTTGTAATATTTTTCGTAATTGATTCTTGTAATTGCAAATCAATAAAACTAATTGGCACCCTGGCCGGGTTTGTTTTGTGGTGAAATGATTGGGGCCCAAGAGGAGGTGAAATCAAGCACATTTCCAGCTTTGCTAGGGCGGGGGTGGGGGAGGGGCAGGAGGAACGGGGACAAGGGGCAGACGGAGAGCTGCTCCCTCTCTCTCCTCCTCACCCCCAGATCACACAAGCAAGCAGGGGGCTCCCAGCAGGGGGAGAGGGCTGGCTGCCCCTGGGGGCTGTCTCCCGCTGGAAAATTTGGCCCAGAGGAGGAACAGCTGTCTTCTCGGGCTTTCTCTCATTTATTCGTTCGGTTTTTTTATTTATCCAGTCAGTACCTTGCAGAAATGTCCTGTGCGCATACTATGTTCCAAGCTCCAGCTGGAGAACGGGGGTACCGTGCTGGACAAGAGAGCTATGGTCTCTGTTGTCGTGGGGACGCTGGCTTTGCACAGTGAAGCCGTCAGGATTCAGAGGTTTCTACGTAGGCAGACAGGGACTGATTAAAAGGCTTTCAGAACTGCCAGGAGGTCTAGAGAAACGGGAGTTTGGCTGGGATCTCAGGAGTGCCTCGTAAGGACCAGGCCACCGAGAAGGTCCCATCCGGGCTATGCGGCCGCGGCCCGCACGGCTGTTGTGTGCTCCAGAAGGCCGAGGCCCCTACAACAGAATGGAAGCCTCGTGCTTGCCTCTCTCCCCTCTTGGCTCAGTTCAGAATTTGAGTTTCAGAGCCCACCGATCGGCAGAACCTAAGTCAGCATGGGACCCCCGGCTTTCGCCCTCCAGGTGCACCCCTTCGAGGAGGAGATGGGAATGGACTGTGAGTGAGCAAACCCTACTTGCAAAACAGCAACTGAGTGCGCAGGTGAACGAATTAAATTCCTCTGTGGGAAGCGCTTTGCAGAAAAAGCAGAGGGAATTGTCAAAAGGAGCTCCCCTAAACCGGGAAAGTGGGTGGTGGGCACATACACAGACCTTCTGATGACAGCGGTGTCTAGAATCGAAGGCACAGACACCACGTCTGCTGGAACCAGGCTGTGCTCCTTCGCTTTCCCAGTTAGCCCAGAAGATGGTCCCTGCTTGCTCCCAACACCATGGAGTGAGATCCTGGAGGTCTCTTTCTCCCCTCATGAGGTCTAAGACCCTCATTCGAATGGTCTAAGTGTCCTGGGACCCACCCGTTACCCTGAGCTCCCGGGACCCGCGGTGTGGTGGGCACAGTGACTGACCCACCCTCCTGGCTCAGGTCATCAGAACCGCCTGCCTCTGGAGGACTCCCACTGACCCTTACTGGTGTGAGGTCACCCCCACGCTCGGGGGAGTGACCCAGCCCACTCCAGAGCCACATGATCCCCACACCTCTCTCCATGTTTTTTAAAGTTTGGTCTAGGGGCCAATCGACATTAAATTTTTTGCAGCTTTATTGCAGTCTGATTGACAAATAAAAATTATATGGGGCACCTGGGTGGCTCAGTGGGTTAAAGCCTCTGCCTTTGGCTCAGGTCATGATCTCAGGGTCCTGGGATCAAGGCCCATATCGGGCTCCCTGCTCGGCAAGGAGCCTGCTTCCCCCTCTCTCTCTGCCTGCCTCTGCCTGCTTGTGATCTCTCTCTCTGACAAATAAATAAATAAAAATCTTAAAAAAAAATTATATGTATTTAAGGTGCAGAATGTGATGTTTTGATATATGCGTCCATTGTAAAATCATTAGCACAATCCATTTAATTATCATATCCATCACCTCACATAGTTATCGTGTATTTGTGTGTGTGTGTTTTGGAAACACTGGAGGTCTACTTTCTTAGCAAATTTCAAGTACACATCATTACTAACTGTCGTCACCATTCCGTATACTAGGACTTCAGAACTTATTCATTTTGCAAGTGAAAGTTTGCACCTTTTGATTAATAACTCCCCTTCTCTCCCATATCCCAGCCTCTGGTAACTGCCATCCTACTCTGTTAGGATGACCTAGACTTGCTTTTTTTTTTTTTTTTTTTTAAGATTTCAAATGTAAGTGAGATCATTTGATATTTGTCTTTCTGTGTCTGGTTTATTTCACTTAGCATCAATGTCTTGCAGGTGCACCACTGTGTTGCAAATGGCAAGATGCCCTTCTTTAAGGGCTGAGTGATATTCCATTGTCTGTATATGCCACACCCTCTTTATCCACTCATCTGCTGCTGGACATTTACACTGTTTCCATTTCTCGGCCTCTGAACAATGCTGCAATGAACATGGGCGTGCAGATGCCCCTTGTAGATAGTGAGTTTATTTCCTTTGGATATACATTCTGAAGTGGCATTGCTAGGTCATATGACAATTTTGTTTTTTTGGTATTTTGAGGGACCTCCATACTGTTTTCCATAGGGTTCCATCGATTTATGTCCCCGCCAACAGGGTACAGGGGTTCCCTTCCCTCCACATCTTTGTCAATACTTATCTCTTGATTTTAAAAATGGTCATTGTGAGGTGTGAGGTGTTACCTCCTTGTGGTTTTGATTTGTATTTCCCTGATGAAGAGTGATAGGGAACATCTTTTCATGTATTTGTTGGCCACAGGTATGTCTTCTTTAGAAACGTGTCTATTCAGGTCCTTTGCCCATTTTATTTTTTTATTTTTTATACAAAGTTTTAAGATTTATTTTAGCAAAAGAGAGAAAGACAGCTGGGGGAGCAGCAGAGGGAAAGGGAGAGAGAATCTCAAGCAGACTCGTCAAAGAATGGGGAGCCCAAGTTGGCGCTTGATCTCACGAGCCTGAGAGCGTGACCTGAGCTGAAATCAGAAGTTGGATGTTTAACCAACTGAGCCACCCAGGCGCCCCTCCTTTGCCCTTTTAAAATTGAATTGTTTGTCTTTTTGCTCTTGAGTTGCATAAATTTCTTATATATTTTGGATATTAACCCCTTACCAGATGTATGGTTCATAAATATTCTCTCCCAATACGTTGGTCACTTTTTCCTTTGCAAGCTTTTCAGTCTGTTGTAGTCCCACTTGTTCATTTTTGATTTTGCGTGTGCTTTTGGTGGGAAATCCAAAAAAATCATCACTGAGACCAAAGTGAGGGAAATTTTCTCTATGTTTTCTTCTAGAAATTTTATGGTTTCAGATTTTTTTAAAGATATTATTTATTTATTTGACAGAGAAAGAGAAGAGAGCACAAGCAGGGGGAGGAGCAGGTAGAGGAAGAGGAGAAGCAGGCTCCCCACTGAGCAAGGAACCCAATGTGGGTTAGGAACTCAACATGGGACTCGATCCTGGGACACTGGAAACAGGACCTGAGCCAAAGGCAGACTCTTTGAAGGCAGACACTTTAACAGACTGAGCCCCCCAGGCACCCCAGGGTTTCAGATCTTATGTTTAAGTCTTTAATCCAGGTTGAATTGATTTTTGTGTGTGATGAAAATAAGGCCCCAACTTCATTCTTTTGCATGTGGGTAGCCAGTGTTCCCAACACCCTTTACTGAAGAGGCTCTTCTTTTCCCACTGAGTATTCTTGGTGCTTTTCTTGAAAATTGTTTTTATCATGTATGCATGGGTTTTTCCTGGGCTCTCCATTCCATTCCAATGAACTATATGTCTGTTTATGTGCCAGTACCTACTGCTTCGCTTACCATAGCTTGTAGTATAATTTTAAATCCGGAAGCATGATGCTTCCAGCTTTGTTCTTTTTGCTCAAGATTGCTTTTACTCAACATGAGATTTTTCACTTGATCAGAATTCTGTTGCCCAGGCCCTGCCCCAGACCTACTGAATCCGAAGTGCTTCGAGGAGGGGGGAGAAACCCGGGAATGTGACTTTTCTGCAGACCCTCCAGGTGACTCTGCTGTGCCCACGACCAGGGACCCCTGCCCTGAGCACACAGGTCAGAGGGAGGCAGTGCGTGCCTTGGGAAGCACAGGGACTTGGGGGCACAGCCTGTCTCCACCTCTCCCTTGCTCGACCTTCTGAATCTGGTTGTCCTGCTCTGAGGCTGAGTTTCCTGACCTGAAAATTAGAGGTAATGACATTGTTTGCTTCCCGGGTTTGTTGTGGCTGTGAGCTAATATCTGCAAAGCCTCCGTCAACCCGAAGGCGAAGGCGCTATTTAAATACCTGTGTAGTCCTTAGGAGCCCCGGGGAGCGTGACCTTTAGGAGGAAGAGTTCAACAATTCTCGTTAATTAAAAAAAAAAAATCATTCTTTACTCAAGTTTCTCAAAGGACATTAAGAGAGCTTCAAATGCACAGTCCACAGCAACATTTATTAAAGCCTCCTTGCTTCCTTTGCTCTCCCACCCACTCCCCTGGCACAGTGCCCCCCACCCCGAGTCCCCCAACCCCTGTACCCCCAGGCCAGGGCCTTCTCTCGGCCTCTTCCCCCACGCTCACCCTCAGCTGTGCTGCTTATGGGTTAAATGAGCCCCCTCCTCCCCAGAGGAAGCCACCCGTCCTGGAGGAGGGCGACCGGGGCTGCTGAGGGGAGGATGGGAGGTGTGCGGGGATGACGGCGGGCTTGAGGGAGCTCGGTGAACACGTGGCCATAATACCTTTCTTCGGTCCGTCCCGGTGAGTGTGAACAGAGCAGCATCGGCAGGAGGAACCCTTTCCAGCGTCCACGTGTGGTCAGTGCTGGGGGTGGGGGCACCCACCCTTTCTCGGGGGACTGGGAGCCAGCCCCTCCCTCCTTCCTGTCCTTCTGTCCTTTCTCTGTCTCTTTCTTCTTCCATTGAAAAAAAAAATCAGCGCTTCCTTTCTCCCACAATCGTTTGTTTTATCTAATATTTAACTACTTTTCTTTTTAATTATAAAAGCAAATAAATGCTGGTGTGAACATGTTCAAATAGGGCAGATGAGCTCAAAGGAGTCCTTCTCGGTGTTTCCTTGCCTGTAACATGGGGGCGAGTCACCCTCTGGAGAGGGCTGCAAGCGTGCGGTGTCCTGCGCTGGGTGGCCGGCCCCCTGAGCCGCTTCTCATTCTACGAAAGGAGTGGGAGACACTGGACAGGGAAGGAGGGACTGATGCTGCGTGTGTGTTTGTGTGTGTGTGTGTGTGTGAACATGAGCGTGTTTGCACTTGCAACACGTGGCTTGTGGCTGAGGATGTGTGTGTCAGGACGGGCCCCCACTCTGGCCAAGTTGTGATGTGTCCTTGCGCCCCCCACCTTTGCTCTGTAGCAATTACCCCCTCCAGGCTGGTTCCCCCCTTCTCCTCCCTGCCCAGGGCCAGGTGGCTCAGAGCTCCATGGATGGAACCCCCATCCTGGTTCCATCCTGCCCTGGTTCCGGGGCCTGCTATCTCAGGGCAGGTAGAACGGAGCAGACATCACAGCCAGGCCTGCTGGCCTCCTAGCAGAGGGCAGGGGAGAGTCTGGGGCATATGGAGGGACAGGGAAGGAGGAGAAGGACGCTGGATCCTGGAAGGCCTGGCTGGTGTGGGGGCAAGAGACGGGAGGCTGAAAGAAGTCCTCCAGGTCACCCAAGCACCAAGCACAAGGGGGGCTGAAAAACTCAGGCTTGTTCCAGATCCTGGAGGCATCCTGTCCTGCAGGGATTTATTTATTTAATCAGTCAATCAATCAAATACTTATTCAGCAAATTTGTATTAGGCCCCTTCTATGCACCCACCACTGTTGTAGGCACTGGGGATAGAGCAGTGAGTGAAGAAATAAACTCTCTGCCCTTGTGGAGCCCCACTGGGAGACAGACAACAAACAGATAAAGTAGGGTGGGTCGCATGCCAGAATGTGCTAAGTGCTAGGGACAGAATAAAGCAGAGGAAGGAAATGCGAGTGACTGGGTGTAGTTGATGCTTTTGAAAGAAGGACCAGAGAAAGTTCCTCTGAAATGCTGACTTTGAGAAAAGACCCAAGGATATGAAGAGGGAGCCTGTGAATATGTGGAGGAAGAGCATGGGAGACAAAAGGGCAAGTGCAAAGGCCCTGGGGCAGGAGCATGTCTGAAGAACAGCAAGGAAAATGTGGCCAGAGCAGAGTGAGCCAGGTGAAGAGAGGTAAGAGTTCAGGTCAAGGAGCAACAGGCCCCACATCCTGTAGGGCCTTCTAGGCTGTACACTGTGAAGAACTGGGCTTCGCCTCTGAGAACAGAGGAACCAGTAGAGATTTGAATAGGAATGTGCCATGGTCACACTTATGTTTTAACAGTACCACATAGCTGCTGGATGGAGCCCAGATGGTAGAAGCAAGGGCAGGGGTGTAGGAGGGCCAGAGGGAGGACCCTGTAGGCGAGGCACGCGGTAGCTGGTACCAGGTAGTAGCAGTGGGAGCAGGCTGAGCGTGTCCTTTGAAGGTGGAGTTGGCCACATCTGCTGGGTGATCAGCTGCAGGGACCTCAGGCAGCGATGCCACTGGTGACCAGGTTGGCAGCAGGTCTGTCGTTCCAGGGTTCCATCCACTTAGGATGGGCCCCAGCCCACCTGGGGAGAGGGCCGGCAGGAGCTTGGTAACAGTGATGGCCAGTCCGTCCAGCTGGACTCCCCCGGCCTTGCCAAGTGAACTGGTGGGGCAGGGGGCAGCTCAATGAAAGGCTCTCGATGAGCACAGGGGGACCAAGAACACAGCCACAGTCAGACCCAGTGCACGGGGCTCCTTCCCCTGCCACAGGCTGGTGGGACTGAGACAGGCCCTGCTGACCTTGACCTGGGCATGAGTGTCCGCGCTGAGCAGCGTGGGCAAAGACGGGGGCTGCTTCTCCAAATTGCACCTCCCACTTCCCACCCCAAATCCCCTCGCTCTCAACTGGTCAGCTCTGAGGAGAGCACATCCCAGCCCCCAGGAGGACCCCCTGAAAGGGGTTGAGGGAACCGCTTCTCTCGCACCCTTGGTTTAGAGTGGTGGTCCTCAGATGGGGACCCTGCTCCTAAGCAGATATCAGGCAAGGCCTGCAGACAGTGTGGGTTGTCACTGCTGGGTGCAGGGTGGAAGCGATGCTCAACGCCAGAGACATTGCTGAATTCTCTACTGTGCACCAGACAGCCTCCAGAGTGAAGAATCATCTCAATTTTCTTTCCCAACATGTCGATAGTCCTGAGGTTGAGAAAATCTCCTTTAGAGGCACTAACTTTCTCGTGAGCAGCAGGCTGCAAAACCAAAGTCCTGCCATCTCTGTACGTGTGCCCCTCACACCACCGAGAAGGGCAGTCTATTTCTCCACTCCCGTGGCTCATGCCGACCAACCACATTTCTGACCAAATGGAAGAGGTGTCATGAGATTTCTGAGCTCAGTCCCCTGGAGGTCCTGCCGCTTCCATGGTGACTGGTTAGAGCCCCAGACAATGAGAACCAACCACCGCGTCCCGGTCATCTTAGATCGTTCACCCCCGGCCGGCCGGCAGGTGAGTACAGCTGCATGAGTGATCCCAGCGAAACCGGCAGAAGAACCATCCAGAAAAGCCCAGCTCAAACTGCTGAGCCACAGAAGGGTGGTTGTTTGACTCCACTAAGCTTGGGGACTGTTTGTTTGGAAGCGATACAGAGCTGATGCATGGAGAGTAATGTACATTTCAGAGGGGATGTCAAGGGACCATACGCCTTGGCCCAAAGGATTGACGGGCACGTTTCAGCCAATGGAAGCAATGGAAGCTCAGATCAGGGGCAGCAACAGAATCCTTCGAGGGGAGTGGCCACGAGTGGGGTCCACATTTAAGCCTGGATCCTGTACATACAGAACAGCTATGATCCTGCCGCACGGGCCACGGGTCAAGTGGGGGAGCAGCTGAATTGCAGAAACCAGACAGATGGCAAATCTGTTGGGTAGAGTGTGTGACCTTGATGTGGGGGCAGGGGTGCCAATGCCACCCCTACCAGCTGCATGACCTTTGACAGGGCACTCTACTTCCCTCCCTGAACCTTGGCTTTCTCCACTAAGACGGGCTGATTGTACTCCTCTCACATTTATTGGGAGGACTAGATCGGAGGAGAGGAGATGATGGATGTGAAGGACTGAGCCCCGAGCCCAGCACAGAGAAGGTACAATGATGGCTTGCTGATGATAACACAGACACACAGTTGGAATAGTGTTGGCTGAAGAGTAAAGGATCCAAAGGGACCATCTGATCTCTGTCCTCTTCCCCTAAGGAAGGGCTCCCAAGCTAAAAGCAAAAAAAAAAAAAAAAGGATTGGGAGCTGTAGGAACTAGGTTATTGCTCGATGTTTCCGGAATGGGTGTCCCCAGGTGAGAAAGAAAAGCAGGTTTAAATCAGACTGGCATTAATAGCAGAAGGCAGGCAAACAGTCGGTCTTAATATTATTCCTGGGCGAGCCAGCATGTGGTGTGGGTTTTAATTTAAAGCAGGCATTTAGTGAGTTGATAAACAGGAGTGCACACCGCCTGCCCTCCCACGCCCTGAGCCCCAGAAGAACAATTATCCTGGAGAGGAGACGAAAGGAACATATGGAAATGAATTCTAATAATGTGGAGCGAGCAGGCAGCACCTGCTTTCCCGGGGCGGGGTTTGATGGGCTCGGGTTGTGATTGTGTACACGCCAGCAGGTAACATAGGTCAGGCGAGACCTCCCTTCCTGGTTCACTCCATGGGTTTTGTCTACACTGTGGGATGGAGATGGGCTGGGAGCTCTTCTCTTAACCTTGGGCTCTGAGGCACAGCCTCCACTGGTGTGGTCCCTAATGGCATCATACGTGGATCACGTGCATAGGCGGGCTGATTCTGTGTTTCTTTGCCTTCCCCCAAAGGCTGATGTGGAGCCGGTGGTAGAGGCCAGTTGGCTTCTGTCTCAAGTCCCTAGACCCAACTGGGAAGGTTGTCCTTCAGATCCTAAGTTATAGATCATGACACTACATTTCTAACCCACCTGGCAGAAGAGGGGTATCATTGACTTATGGGATTGATCTTGGAAAAGCACAGGGCATTGGTTCCCAGGAATCCGACCACTGTCACTGTCACCATCACCAACAGCATTCTCTCAACCTCCCTGATGGACTTTCTCGACAAGCCTGAGCACCCTGACCTCCATATCTCCCATCCAGACTTTCCGTCCTTGTCTCAAATCCAACAGTGCCTGGGAAGGGCTCTGCCGGCCCAGGCTGAGTCATGTGCCTGCCCCTGCACTGTGATCGGGGTGGGTACCTTGGCTGGCTGTCTCCTCCACAACTTCACCGGTTAGATGAGCTGGAGGGACACGCCCCACAGCAGTGAGGATGCTGTTGCCAAAAAAAAGGAGCCTGGGCCGATACCACCACCATTCTGCTACAGGGGCCAATAGAGACATGATGCCCATTCTTGAGTTATTTTTACGATTTCTCACCAGGAGCCAAATATCCACCCAGGGGCTGGTTATCCCTGCTGATGGAAATGTAGCCAGACCCTTGGAACCACAGGGATATCGAGGTGGCTGCTCCGAGGTCCACTAGAACACTGTTCTAGGTCTTTGATGATTAAATGGGGAGGAAAAGATGGATCTTTCCATCATGAATGCAGTCGTTGTTTTATTGTAGACTTGTTAAAGACATATGTGCTGGTTTTGAGGATGCAGCTTGGGGCTGGGTCTTTTCCTCAGGGGCTCCCTTGCACAGCGAACACATGCTTAAATTAAAGGAACACAGAACAAGTTTCTTGTGGTATCATTTACAATCCGGTTCGGCTGCAGAGAATAGCAGAATGATGGTGGCTTCAACACACAGGTGTCGTTGCCTCCCTGAGAGACCTCTGTGGGTACAGGGGCAGACCGTGCTCTGTAGGCCCCCCACGGCTTTGCACACCTTACAAGCAGAGCCCCGGGCAGCGTCCGTTCTGGACTGTGTTTTCAAGCATGTTCTACAGCGAAGAGACTTGGAAGATAGGTAGAACACCGTTCTGTGTCAAAGGGTAGATTTCTTGTCTCTCCAGGAAGGAAAATGTGTCACTTGGGGCAAAGGTTGGGCTGTTTTGCTAGGAGCCCCGTTATAAAGCTCAAGGTTCTGCAGCTGGAACACAAATCCACTACATGTCCAGGGCGCCTGAGTGGCTCAGTGGGTTAAAGCCTCTGCTTTCGGCTCAGGTCATGATCCCAGGGTCCTGGGATCGAGGCCCGCATCGGGCTCTCTGCTCAGCAGGGAGCCTGCTTCCTCCTCTCCCTGTCTCTCTGCCTGCCTCTCTGCCTACTTGTAATCTCTCTCTGTGTGTCAAATAAATAAATAAATTCTTAAAAAAAAAAAAAAACAAATCCACTACATGTCCAGCATCTGCATGGACGGCTCCATGTGGCCCCAAGGGGATCAGGGACAAGTGAATGTAGTGGGAATAGACATGAACTTGCAGCTTATGCTGCCTGCTGTGTCATGGATGATAAAAATCCCTTTTTTTCTGACCTGGGAGGCTGGTGTCTTTTGCTAGCATCCACGAAACTGGGGCAGATTCACTTGTGAGCTTGCACGTAAAGTAAATTTCCTAGGCCCAAATGGTATATAGGAAAGGGCTGGAATGCTGACTCCATAAAGTAATCCAGGCCTGGCTCCTTTTATCTTTCTGTTTCACAAACCTCAGGTTCACTTCATAGTCCAAGATGGCTGTTGGCGCTCCAGCCAGCACATCTGCATTCCAAACAGCAGGAAAGATGGAAGGGGAAGGACAAAGTCACCACCTCCCTGCCCTCCTGGAATTCCTACACAACACTCATTGGTGTCACTTAATCACAGGGCCTTGCTTAGCTACAAGGGAGGCTGGGAAATGTCTTTAAGATGGTGTCATGCTGCCCTAGACAGAGGTTTGTGACTAGTGAAGAAGGAGAATGAAAATATTGGTTGGCAAACTATTCTCTGTCCCTGGTCCCATTTCCTGGTTGCCATTCCTGGATGGGTGGTGAGATAGGAAGGAGTTCCCTGTCCACATGCAGAGCACACTGAACGTGGGAGACAGTGGCGAACAGGTTTGGAGAAGGGTGTACTAGATGAATTCCTTCCCCACCACCCCAAGGGGCTCAAAAGATAGCGGGAGAAATGGACAGGTGGATTACTGATTACAAAGCATTGGGAACAGTGGCGATCAGAGCTGGGAAGGGGTCATCCAGCTCAGGGAACCACGAGAGCACTAACGAGGGATAGCTATGTTAACTGGCATCAAGGAAGTCTTCCTGGAGGAGGAGGTGAGCCCTACCTGGGTTGGGCGTAGGGCTGGCAGATAAAATACAGATGCCCCCCTACATTTTAATTTTAGATAAATACATAATTTCAAGACAAGTATAACCCGTCTAGTATTTGGAACATACTTATACAAAAAAGTACCCATTGTTTATCTGAAATTCAAATTTAACTAGCATCTTATCTTTGTCTTTGCTAAATCTGGTCACTTCTTTTGGCGGTGAGGGCAGTTCAGGTCCAATGAGCTGACACAGAAAAGCCCAGGGGATTGGAGCTGGCTACCGCTTGGCAGGCTGGAGTGAGTGAGAGGTGAAGGAGCGTGCGTGTGTTGGGGTAGGGGTGGGTGTGTAAGGCTGAAAAAGGCAGTGGGGCAGGTCATTGTCTGGTTACTAGGAATTAGGAGTATCTATTAGCTAACATTTATTAGAGCAATTACTACATGCCAGAAACTCTGCCAAGCACCTGGGTACTGACTAATTTAATCCTCATCCCCTCATGAGGAGGGAGGTGCTTGTCTTATCCCCATTTCACAGATGAGGAAACCTGGAGGTTCCCATCCAGCTGTACATCACTGGAATTTTCCGTGGCGCTGGCCGAGCTTTCTCTTCTTCGCTCCCACTTCCTAGGACCCTGCCTTCCTATCAGCAGAAAGGGTTGGCAACCACTTCACTGCCTTAACAGAGGAGAAAGTGAGTGGGGGCCCAGGCAGTAGAAGCTCATTGTAAACACTGGGAGGCCCTGGGCCCCTGGAGAATGGAGAACAAACCGCTAGGCAGGAGCCCTGCGGGGTACTCAGGAGAATCTCCAATGCCCCCCTATGGAAGGGAGGGGATTGGGGAGAGGGGGAGCGCCTTGCAAAGCGGAGGCCGAAAGCGGGGACTCCGACTAGAGCCGCTTAGCTTCTAGCCACTGTATGCATGAGGCAGCTCTGCGAGCCTGCCATTGAATAAAAAATGGCTCAGAGGTTCGGAAATAAACATCCTGCTGGTAGTTCATTGCCCTCTACTCGGAGGAGGAAACTGACCCCCGGAGGGGCTGCGGGTGATCTCGCTCAGCCTGTGGGGGGACTCTGGTGGATGGCTTGGTGCCGCCTCAGGGCCCCCCTCCCACCCCACCTGCTTCTGTGCCCCAGACTCCAGCGCCTAAATCTGGCATCTCCAGCAGACAAAAGCCGTTGGCTCAGCGCCGCTACAGGCGGTCACAGCTCCCAGGGGCAGGGGGCGGGTGGGCGGGGGTGGATGGTGACCTGCCTCTCGCCTGGTCCGATCCCTGCTGGGCACCTCACCCTTGCCCTGTGCCTGCTTTGCCCTGACCCTCCCAGGTGACGGCCCAGGGCCTGCATTTGGGGCCTGGCCGTGGCCGCAGGATCCATGGATTACAGAGCTCGGCCAGGGTGGCTGGCTGTGCCCTGGGGGGACGAGGACCGGTTGAGCCCCCCATCCTACCTGCTCTGCACCACCCCCGCGGTGGCGGCTCTGCTCGGGAGGCCCATTGTTGTCCGAGAAATGTTTAGGAATCAGCCATTTAATGAGAACAAAAGGAATTAATTGGTGGTTTAGGCCTAATGAGACCGCTGTGCAAATTAACAGTCCTCATCAGCAGAAACAAACAGAGCCCTTAAATGAATTGCCGAAGAGCATTAAACTGAATAAGCTTTTGCCGGGATGATAAATAGCAGGTCAGAGGAGACCATCTGGCCCCTTCCCTGCAGCTTCCTTCCTGAGAGGAGGGAGAGGAGGGAGAGGGCGGGAGGGGCCCAGCTGCGTGCACTCCCGTTCAGCCAGCACACGCACACGGTCACACGGTCACACTCAGACACACCCACGGCGTTTACTCACGCGCACACACGCTCCCAGTCGCACTCCTACGTGTATATGGGAACACGTGGTCACGTACACATTCACACTCACACACTAGCCCGCAGCCCGTGTGGGCGGGAGGAGCAGGTGGCTAAGGTGGTAAGGGGCCCAGACAAGGCCCTCTGACGCCTTTCCCAGTTCTCTGCGGGGTCCTCACGGGCCGGGGGTCAGGGGCGCTGCGGGAGTACCCCCAACACTTGGGGAGCTGGGAGCACACAGAGAAGTCCTGACTCCCCAGGTAGTCCCCCTTACTCAAAGAGCCATCCTCCCTCCGCGGGGCACACAGGCTCCTCCCACCTGCCCCTCACCTCTGCGTGGGCACCTCCCCTCTCCACCCCTGCCCTCCGGTCAGGTGGTCAGGTCTGGTGGAAAGGCCCCAGCCAGGAACTCAAAGGAGGGTCACAGGTGCGCCAGGCCTGTCTGACACACTACTCCAACGTCTAAGAGTCCTTCTAGGTCTGATATTCTGGATGTATCTTGTCTCACTTTTTTTTTTTTTTCCAATTGACCGGCTGTCTGTATTCTTTACTCACCACAAACAGAAAGTAGCTGCTTTTGTTCATCACTGAACAGTCCCTTAAGCACACTGGCACATTGGAGGAGCTTACTAAATATTTGTTGGTCGAATGGGTGAAATCAAATTCTTTCAAGCAAGTGTATGATAACCAGCCAGGCTACGGGGCTAGTGAAGTGTGGTAAGAGTCCCAGCTTTGCATTTTCCGCACGTGGATGGCCCATATTAGACCTTCAAAATGTATTGTTTCCTCTAGTGGGGGACCAGCCCCGTAAGCAAGGGGTCAGGGTCTGGGAGTCCCCCCACCACTGACAGGGTCCCCTCCCTCCCCCACATACCTGCCCACCTGAGCCCAGGCCCCAAGCTGTAGTCGTCACCTTGCTAAGGCCTAGGGGTGGCTTGGCCCAGGAACCTCTCATGGTGCCTCAGAGCCTGCTCAGAACAGAGTAAAAGATACTCTCTCTCTCTTTTTGAATAAGATATTCCTAATAAGACAAAGGATTTTTTCATCCATTTATTCATTTGACAAATATTTTTCAGAGTCTGTCTCTGTGTTAGATATTAGGTAGAACAGTGATGATTTAAATTGGCCAGGTTTCTACTCTCGAGGAACTTTCATGTGTTGAGAGAGAGAGACAGTAAACTTGTGTTGAGTACCATGAAGACATGTTCAGGTTTAGAGCTAAAAGAAATAATGGAATGATCTGTTTTGGGGAGGCCCTTCTGTGGAGGTGATGTCTAAAATGACACCTGAGGAATGAGGTGTCATGCAGACGGTGGGTAGAAGGGCGTTCCTGGAGGAGCAGACAGCATGTGCAAGGGTCCTGAGGTTTGCGTGTGGCTAAGAGCCTAGAGAAGGAGGGAGACTGGTTGTAAGACTTGGGCAAGCCCAAGTGTGCAGCCTTGAGGAGTTAAAAGCATGACGGAAAACCACAAGGATCCTCAACACTAAATTTTAGAGATTCCCCAACCAACCAATGGTCACAGGACTCCTCCTGACTACAGCTCTGTGCCTGACGCTGCAGAAACAGAATGTGTAAACTGTGGTTCTTGCTCTCAAGGCCGTGACAGCTGCTGTGACTCAGACAGCCTCCCCAGACCCAGAACCTGCTAACCGTGGCCTGGATCCAGCCCAGCTGAGAACCATGGAGATAAGCGGAGGCTCTCAGGGCCCCTTTGCCACCAACAGCCCCAGACATTCAGGAGCAGACAACGTGGAGGCTGAGTGCGGCCGGGACAACTTCGCAGAGAAGATGGAACATCAGCTGAACTTGAGCAAGTGGGCACGAATTGGAGGTACGGGCGCCTTTCTGCTGGACAGCGTGCACAGCTCTGGCTTCTCAGGCCACCTGGGAGGTGCAGATCATTAGCCCATTTCACAGAGGAGCAAAGCGAGGTGCAGAGAGGAAATTAGAGCCACTGAGTGATGTCCATGGGATTTGACGCCAACTCTGCCTGGCTCTTTCCATTCCCACCGAGAGAACATTGAAACTCAGTGCCTCGGTCTGGGCAGTAGGGTCATATTCTGCTTTTCATGGGCTCCGGGCCTCTGGCTTTCACGGGACATTTCTTCATTAAAAAATATTAAAGCTGATATTTTACGATTGCGTTGGTATCCCGATGAATGTGTTTCTCTTCTTCTGATTTTAAAAGGGTCTTCAACATCCGCATGGATCTCCCAACACATCGCGGGCCTAGGGCACTCTGCCCACTGCGCCTACTGGAGAAGCAGCCCTTGCAGCTTCTCCGGACCCCAGAGCCTCCTCCCCAAACTCCGGAGCTCAGCCCCCACCCCCTGGGACGCCCAGAGGGTGCCCTGCGCTGGGTGAGACGCCACAGGGAAGTTTCAGCTCGAGGGCCTCTGCAGTTGAGCCGGGAAGGGCAGCTGGACGTATAAATTGTTGCCTGGGAACGTGTGTCTGTGCTGATGCAGGGACAAGAGATTGCTTGTCTTTTTTCCTGGAACCAGAGCTTAAATTCACCAGGGTGATAAACGGTCTGGCCTCCGCGATTAAGGCCAGCTCCATAACTCACAGCGCCAAAGAGGCCCCGGAAGCATCCATCTCATGTTTGCTGTTTTTCTCAAGGCGGCTGAGGGCCACGCTGACAAGATGGAGAGACGCAGGCCTGGCCCTCCCGCTGGCCCGTGGGAGGCCCCCCTTCCCACAGATTCCCATGCTTCCAGACAGCTCAAGCACAGCTCTTTCTGGGTGCTTCCCTATCTCAAAGAGCTTCCGTGGCTCTCGCCCACAGGAGGAAAGCCACAAGCCTCAGTTTGGTATCCCAAGTTCTCTAGGTTCAGGTTTCAGTTTAGCTTTCTATGACACTTTCCCCACAAAGCTCTTCCACCCCTGAAACCTGTTCTTTACCTCTGGGTCTTATGGACCCTGACTGCTTTACTCTCCTGGAAGGCCCTTTCTCCTGCAGGGAGCCCTCCAGGAAGCTCCACTTATTAGAATAATCTTTTCTTTTGTTTGTCTCCCCGAGGACAGGGTTTGGACCTCTGTTGCAACCTTTGGTATAATCTGCTTGTAGTCACCTGCGTGTGCCTCTGTCTCCTCCCAATGTAGGAACCTCTAAAGGGTAGGGACCTGATTTTATTACCCTTGTCTCTCCTAGAGGCTTAACGTGGTGCTTTGCACACACAGGAAATGCCCACTGTTTGTGAAGTGAATTGCATTTCCCATGGGGAGCTGCCTTGCTCTAGTTAGATGGTCCAGGAGCACACAGCTCTACTCTAATTCGAGACCTTTGCTTGGAGGCAGACCCAGTTCCCCCATTTCTAATTAGATAAAGCCTTGACCTTGACTCGTCCCCTTTTGGCCTGGGAGAAACTCAGGACACCAGGTTTGGCAAATGCACGGGTCCAAGAATCCATAAATATTGATTCGTTGTTTGCAGAGTAATTTAAATGTCAGTTATAAGCCCAAGGCAGGTGAAGATCTGTATCAACAATAAAACTGGATGCAAGCCACCAAGCCCTGGGGAAGCAGCTTTGGGTTAAGACGGAAATGGAATGCACAGGCCTTGGGGAGGGAGGGCATTAGAGGGTGAGACAGATCAATGGCTCACTGAGACTTGGCTGCCAGCGATACTTGGGCTGGGATATGCTTGCTCATTACCATGTCTGCTGTTTGTGGACGGAGGTATCTCTCCACCCACCCATCTGTGCACCCGTCCATGTGTCCATCCATCCATCCATCCATCCATCCATCCATCCATCCATCCACTGCAGAATGCTGTTTCTCAGTTATTCGGAGGCAGAGAGAGACAGATAGATACACGTACACACCCAGAGGCATGCATACACAGAGCAAAGCTAGACACTGACACACAGAGAAACACCGATAAAGAGACACAGGAGAGGCAGCGATGGAAACAGACATTCATGGAGAAGGAAATACAGAGAGACACTGACAAAGATGAAGGGAGAAACAGACTTGCCCCAGAGAGGGAGGACATGGGCATAAACATTCAGGGTTCGGGCACAACTGTGCATTGGGGGGACAGCAGGCTGGGCCCTGGCTTGTAAGAAGGGTTACTTGATTCTACTCCAAGAGGCAGTGTAGTCCAGAGCTAAGATCCACGGCTTAGGAATTTGCAATGGTCAGATGGTGTTCCAGGCCCAGTTTTCCCACATACTAGATGTTTGTGATATTGAACTCCTTAATTAAATCTCTGAGCCTCAGTTTCTTCATCTGTAAAATGGAGATCCTTGTGTAATATACAAGGATTCTTGGATCACAGTTTTGGGGGAGAACATATATATTAAGGGCTTTGTATGCTGTAAGCACTTTATCAATGCTGGGTTTTATCATTCTAAGTCAGAATCCTCCCTAAATGACTAAGTGACCTTGAGCAAATTGTTTCCTCTCTCTGTGCCTTGGTTTCCCCCATCTGTGAGGTGAGGAGGGATAGCTTTGAGAGTTTCCTAGTCTCTGGCTTCCTTCCTATTACCTCCTGTCTGTTCTTTGTGGCCGTCCCTGGTGAATGCTTTCTCTCCTTGGCAGAAGGTGCCCCCTATATCTTTGATTTCATTTAACCACAACCAGACCCAGAAAATGAATTTCTTCCCTCCTCTTGGCTGACATCAGGAAGTAGCTGGCCTGATAGGTTCCCCAGAGGAATCAATTGGAGGAAGTCTGATTTTACAGTGAACTGGAGGACTGCTTTGGGATGTTGAACCTGAACTGCCTTTGTTCCCTGTCAGGGCTGGTCATCAGAAGCTGCTGCCTCACCCCGTGGTCTTGCTGGGGCTGTCAGGGCAGCGGAGGGCAGGCTGCTCTGTGTGCTGTGTGGTGTCCCTACAGTCCACAGGGACGGAGCCCCTGGGATCCGTGAGTCCAGCCTACCACTGGGCAGTGTGCCCCACCCATCTCTTCCTAGGCTTTGTCGTTGTTGTTAAGATATTATTTATTTATTTATTTGTGAGAGAGAAAGAGAGAGAGAGAGAGTGGGCACAAGAGGGGAGAGGGGCAGAGAGAGAGGGAAAAGTAGCTCCCTGCTGAGCAGGGAGCCCCATGCAGGGCTGGATCCTGGGCCCTGGGGATCATGACCTGAGTCCAAGGCAGATGCTTAACCAACTGAGCTACCCAGGTGCCCCTCTTCCTAGGCTTCTTAGGATAAATAGGCTATTTATTCGAATCTCAGCCTGGATACCTCCATACCTGGTACACACTAGCTCTCCACTTTTGAATGGTTCTCCGAGATAAAGAGCTGGTCGGCTTGTTGACGCTGATACACTCTGATGATGGTGACAGCCTGCCCTTATTTTAGTACAACATGTATTAAGGATAGAGCTAGAGAGAAGGTTTTCAGTTCTCTTTTGTTAAGCAGCAGATGAGTAGAAGCAAAATATCCAGAATTAGCATTGTCTTGTCTGGAAAGCTTTCCCCCTCCGTGCCACTTTGACCTTCTGTTGTTACATGTCCTGCAAGGACACTCTGTAGACCTGTTTTTCTCCACCAGGCAGGTCTCTGGGGAGATGGGGGATGTGCGTACTTGATTGTCTTTGTAGAGGACTACAAATGTTTGATTAGTGAATATGTATTACATTCCGTCATTCTAATACACGTGGCCCTCAATTGATTTTTAAAACTGGATTTAAATTTTTTTTTTTTATCACATCCATATACTATACACAAAGCTGACTGGTATGACAAGGCTGCTGGCTGAACAGAGCTGTCCCCTGTCCTACTCTGCCCCACCCCAGTCCTGCATTCTGGACACAATCAACTCTTTCCTCTGCATTTTCCATCCCCATATTTTTGAATATTATGATTATACATCTATTTTCTGATTTTTTTCAATTGTAAATATTACCTAGTGCCTTTGCGTGATAGCATGTAGCTTTCTTACCCATGTGCACACGCATTTTCTGCCCCCTCCCTGCTCTCCCTGTATAATTCTGTCACAAATATTGACAGTATATCAATACTCAGTGTTTACCCTATTATGACAATTTGAATATTGTTCACAGCTGAGCCACATACGTAGCATGCTATGAATACATTTCCTTCCTTCTATAACTGATTTTTTCGGCAGATAATAATTTCCTCTTTTTTGTTATTCATTTAGTTTTCTCTATTCCTATTACTGATTGACCTCCAAATTCCCCAAAAGAATTGTAAAAGTCCTCCAAATAAGGTTAAAGCATCAGAGAGTAGTTCAGCTGTCAGGCGGGGGTCAGCCACAGGGAGGCCAAGCTGTTCCTGGCTGGGTTCTCTCATGTCGGGGGCAGCTGGGTACTGGCTGAGCAGGGATGGCCTCATCTTTGGTAACTGGGGCAGCTGGATTCTGCTCCTCGCGTCTCTCATCCTCCAGCAGGCACTCAGGGCATCTGCTCAGGTCAGTGAGCTCAGACTTGAAAATGGCAATGGGTCACTTCAGCCATGTTCTGTTGGCCAGGGGAAGTCATAAATCTAGCCTAGACTTAAGGTTGGGGAAATCATCTCCAGCTTTTTGGTGAAAGTAGCAATGGCTGTGGATCTGGGGTGTGTGTGTGTGTGTGTGTGTGTGTGTAGTTTGGGTCATTAAAGCAGTCAATGCACTATACCAACTAACATCAGGAATTCTCCAAATGAAGTCTGTCATTACAGGGGATAGGTTCCTTGCCCTTTCAATCTTGATGAACTTTTGTCTGCATCAGGCCCCACGGAAAGCATATAATACGTGGTAAAAGTTTGCTGCCTGCTGGGACGGGGTAAGCTGACAGTTTTGACCTTCACCCTGTCTCGCTAATCCCGGTCTCATAAAGTGGATTCCTTGGAGTTTAAAAAAAAAATCCAGACTGTTGACTAGGTTAAAAGAAAAACCATGCAGGTCCTCCCCACCGGGGAGCCTCTCAGGTTTTCTTGGGTGGTTGCCACGTCTCTGAGCCAGATCCTGCCTTTTTCAGCTGGACCTAACCCAGGGGCGGGGGAGGGGGCACTAGAACTCTGCTAGGGAAGGGGGGGCAGTGTATCTGATCGCTACCCATCCTGGGAAGGAACAGCTCGTTCTCCCTCTTCCTCTTCCCTCCTTGCATCCTCACTCAATGCTTTAACCCAAAGGCGTGAGCATCTCAGCTGGGCTGTGCAGACCTCTGGGCACGCTAAGCCCCCCACGCCCCTGTCCCACCCTCAACTGAGCGCTTGAGCAGTTTTTCCTTCTTTTAGACCAAGGGGGGCTGCGTGATGTTTAAGATAGAACCTTGATCCCAACCTTAAGACAGTGAGGTGGGGATGATAAGAGAGCCTCCCTCACAGGGGTGCTCCAAGGGCCACAGGAGCCCATGTTTATCATGAGCCCTCGATATGCCCTACCTTCTATTTTACTCCTATGGCTGTCCCCCGAGCTGTCCCTGAGCCCGTCCCCGGCTGGCTCAACTCCATCTCTCTCTCGTTCTTCGTTCAGGGGTCCCGCCCTGCTTCTGCTCCCCAGGGCTGACCGCCAGCCCGATACACCTGTCCAAAGTCTCAGCGGCCCCTAGCCCCCCCTCTCACCTGCAGGGCTGGCCGGACAGCTGGAAGGGGCAGCGCCTGGCTTACTCCCGCAGTGCTCACCCATGCACTGTCCTGGACAGGCTTGGACTGCCCGCCCCACATTCTGTTGTAGGCTCCAGCCCACGCTGGAAAGTTCCCTTGTGCTGAGGTCTCTGCCCAGCTCAGAGAACAGAGACCTGAAAGTTGTGTTTCTCTCCTACGAGTGTGTTCAAGAGGACATCAACTCAGAAAGGGTCATTTTTTTTTTTTTTGAAAACAGAGAAGGAGACACTCAGCAGCATTTCAGCATCCAGCTCTGTGCCAGCCTGGGGAGGGCGGGGGGAATGGCACTCTGGAAACCACAGAACCTCACCCCTCTCCAGGTCTGAGAGCTGCAGCTCCGGGTTACTGAGCCCTCAGGCAAGCACTAGGCAAGCCCCTACTGACCCAAGGGGCCTAGGTTCCTTTCCTTGGGGAGATGAGAGCTGGGACTGGATCACTGTTTCTTAGCCCAGCTAAGACTGCAAACCCCTTAAATGCCTGCAGGGTTTACTGAAGACACAGGGGTGAAGGAAAGGGGGAGGATTTGGGGCAGGCCTGGGGGGCACAGCCAGGCAGATGGGCCAGTGGAGATGGACGGGATGTCCCAGGGGCCCAGAATCTGCCTTTTGCTCTAAATAGCATTAACTTCGGTTATTACCCACGGAGCTAAGGACAGCTCCAGCATACTCGCTGCCGGCATGTGCTGGGCACTAAGTGACGCACACGGACCATGACACCTCATTTCATTTTCATGACTTCCCGACAAGCAAGTGATTCATGTTCCCATTTTACAGATGAGTACACAGGTTAGGTAACTGGCCGAGTGTCATACCCTAACTAGTATTGCCAGTGAGCTGGGACACAAACCCAGGACTCGTCTGGGTCCTTTAATTCCGGTAGAATTTCTGGGAGTCAGGTGGGGAAGCCAGGAACAGAGAGATAAGGGAAAACCAAGCCACAACACTGGAGATTGTCATTCAAGGCCGGTTCTAAATTCCATAACAAGGTAGCCTTAGAGGGCTATGGAAGTTCCCAATAGAGTTTGGGAACAATCCAAAGAGGCTTCCTGGAGGAAAGGGCATTTAAATTGTAAGAGGAAGGAGAAGGATTTCAATGGTGGAGAGGGAATTCTAGGCAGATGGCATAGCTTTTGTGGAATGTGAGGTAGGGAGGTTATGGAAGGTGGGTGTGGTTTGGCCACATGTGGTTCATCATATATTTGGGCTGGAACATGGTATGGATAGAAAGCTAGACTAAGGCTGTATTGATGACAGCATTGAATGCCAGGATAAGGAGTCAGGAACAAGGCAATGGAGGGGGACAGGAAACCTGTCAGCAAACTTTGCAACTTTAAAAAAGAAAAAGTGGACAAAGGGACAGGTGCTGACAATATTGAACCACAGGGAGTCCAAATAGGGCTGAGAAAACTTGAAAATACTATGAAGTTTTTTGTTTTGATTTTGGGATGCAGCTGAATGTCCTTATCCCAGAAATCTGAGCAAATCTCCACATTGCAGATCAATGAGCAATTCCTTTAAAACTTGCTCAGATTTCCTACCTGCAAAACCTTACCGGACGACTCTGAGAACACACTCGACTTCTCATCCGATGCAGAACAGCTTAAAGGTTTATTCGTGAGGGAAGAATTGGGTGCCCCGTGGTCTCTGGGCGGAGGGAACCAGCTCATCTAGAAATGACTCATCCTTGGCCTCCCCACGCCACACGATACCTTCATTTTCAGTAATAGCCATTTGCACCACTCATTTGCCTCATGTCACCTGCAAACGTCCCAGTTCCTGTTGCACTGCTGACCTGGATGCAGCCTTGGGCCCCAGCGCCATCTCAGCCACACTCCCACTGAGCAAACTTGGCAAGTCCCCGTCTCTCTGTGCGCAGCTGTGTCCTCACCACAACCCGCTCGAGGGCCATGCTGGATCAGCACTTCTGGGAACAGTCATCCCATTCTCCCTTGGAAGGCAGCATCATAGCTGAGCACTCCCTAATGTTTGTCAGTGGATATTCCTTGAAGTTGACTCACTTTTGAAACACACCAATTGATGTCAATTTACCGTTTCTGTAAGTGATGCATCATTTGCTATAAATGGACATTAAAGTTAGCTATGAAAATCGTAAGTGTTTACCTTCGTGTTAGCTCTGATCACTATGCCTGCCGGTGGCCCCAGTGCACCCTCCGTGGGGAGGCCTGTCCCCTGTGCACCGGAAACACCTGGGGAACTTGCTAAACTGTGGACTCTGATTCACTAGGTCAGGGGTGGGGCCTGAGACTCTGCATTTCTGACAAGCTCCCAGGAGATGCCAATGCTGGTCCAGATACCCCACTTTGACTAAGAAGGCTCACCTTCCAGGGTAGGGCAGGAATTTCAGTAGAAACCAAACAGCAAATCCTCTTGCAAACACTTTTTGCAAAAGATTTTATTTATTTATTTATTTATTTATTTAGAGGGCACAGGACTGAGGGGGAAGGGCAAAGGGAGAAAGAGACTTTCAAGCAGACCTTGTGCTGAGCCCCATGCGGGGCTCGATCTCACAACCCTGAATCGTGCAGGGAGCCGAAATCAAGGGACGCTCAACTGACTGAGCCACCCAGGCGCCCCCCACCCTGGCAAACATTTGAAGTGAATGACAGAGACCCATATCCAAACATAGAAACAAAGGCTTAACAGAAGAAGAAAACTCAAGAGAGTTATCTCTTTTTTTTTTTCTTTCTCCTGAATATACATTTACTTTACCTTTACTTTATGCGCTGAGAGTTCTTGTCTCTCCTTAGAGCCTCGGTGATTAAACAACTGTGAGTCTCTTCAAAGCCACCCCCTTCATGCCTTAATTTAAGGACCCGATCATGGAGAGCCATTCCAGTTGGGACCTTGGTCATCGATCATGGCGGCCTGGCCTGTAGCCCGAGCCGGGCTCCTGCGGAGAGGCAGAACACTGCAGCTCTGGCGAGCTGGACAGGTCGGGGCTTTCCCTTGCTGACTCCCGCCACCCTCACTGTCAGAGCCACGCCTCCACTGACTCACTGTGGCTTTGTGTGCTCATGTCATGTGTTCCCGGTGGGGGGGTCATAAGCTCTAGTAGTAGACGGTAAGGAGTGACTGGAGCTGGGAGGGGAGTGAGACAGGTCCTCAAGGACACACACGGGGCTGAGGTCACAGCAGGCCCTTGAGTTCAGGACTTGGAGAGAAGCTGTTTTTATGAGAGGTGAGAAGGGGCAGCTCATGGTGGCTCTGTGGTGGCTCTGATGGACCACTTTTGGGCACCGGGTGAAGAACAGGCTCTAACTGAATGCCAAGTCATGCCCCTCGAACCCCCAGAGTCAGCCACAGAGCTCAGAGGTCCTCCTTCCCTACCCAGCTGCTGGCAGCTCACCGAGGGCCCGCTGTGCAGCAATTCCTAGCCTCCCCGCTCCAGCTCAGTGCAGTCCATGCTGTACCTCCAGGGTGTCTGAGGGGCCCTGAGGGAGGAGGGCCAAGCCAGGGACTAAGGAGGATCAGGAAGAATTGCTAGAGGCACATGAAGGTTCTGTGTTGAGCGGAGGCCTGACCCAGGACATCAGGGGTGCGTTTCCCGTGAGTGCAGTGAGGGGATTGGGAAGACCTCTCCCTTGCTCCAAGCCCCCGGCCAATCCCCAAACTCGAGCCTCACTCTGATATTGCAGTATCTTGCTGCTAGGTAACCTGTCTCTCACTCTTATTTAGCTGGCCCTGCACTGGCTAGAAAAGAGACACAGCGCAGATTCTATCTATCTTAAAAGGCACAGAGAAGGGGTTGCCTTTTTTTCATTCCTGAGGCCGTGAACAAAGACGGGTGTTCATATATAGAGAAAAGAACACAATTTTCTCCCGAATCAGGCCATTCTCTTAGCAGCCTGCCATGGCTCCCTATTGCTTGCAGAATGAGGTCAAAAGATCCTAAATCCTGTAAGGGGCTGATTCAGGGTTTGAATCTGTCCCCTGTCTGGTTCCAGACCCCAGGCATGTCCCTCTTCCCCAGGGGGAGGGTGACTCTGCATCTGTGGGGATCATAAATGTATAGATGCCCTCTGAACTTGGCCAATGGAGCAGCTGTGCTGATCAGAGAGTAGTTCCCCCATAACTTAGAGCCATGGAGCATCAGAGAATTTGCATCCTGCTTCAAGGAGGACGGATGATGGGAAGAGGAGGCCAGGGGAGGAAGCAACCCAGAAATCACAGGCCCTCGATGCTTGGTGTGAGCCTTGCAAAGCCTGTCAGTCCTCCCAGAGCTGATATCATGATGATAGCTTCCGTGTTGAGTCGCTAGACCTTGCCAAGTGGTTGACACAAGTTTTGTCACTTCAGTTCGTCAACAACCCAGCAAGGTGGGTTTTGCTGGTTCTGGTGTTTGGAGACAGGACTGCATAATTGAACGCAGACCTGTTTAGGGCTCAAGTTCACGTTTTCCTGCCAGGACCTGCTGCCTATCTTATTTGAAGCTTAGAACCCTGGGAGGTGGACCTAATCAGTCTCTTTTTACAGATGCTAAAAATAGGGCTCAGGGAAGTTAAGTGCCTTTGTCCAGTAGGTCGATGGGTGAGCCAAGGCCAAAGGCCATTCACCACACTCTCACCAGGGTTTTCCCTTTGTACAACATTGGCTATACTTCAGGTTTATGTGGCTTATATGCTTTCTGAATGCCTTGCCCTTTTGAGGGACACAAGGGTGGGCTGGGCATTGAGGCCATGGTCTCAGCCTGACTCTACCAATGGTTGGCTATATGACTGTCACAAGCTTTCTCTCCCTGGGCCAGAGTTATTTTCGAAGTTTCTTCCAGCACTAGAATTACACTCTTTCTTTACACTAAAAATATAATACATATTTGTTGTGAACATGTTCAATAATATAGAAAGTGTGCACATGAGTGTGGGGGGGCTGTGCAGAAGGAGAGGGAGAGAGAGAATCTCAACCTAACTTCCTGCTGAGGATGAAGTCTGACATGGAGCTTGATATCATGACCCATGAGATTATAACCTGAGCTGAAATCAAGAGTCAGACACTTAACCAAGTGAACCACCCGGGCATCCCTACTATATTCTTTTAAAATATATCTTGGACACATGTCCTCATCAATAAGTCTTTCCCCACCTTTAAAAATGATGAATAGGGAGCCTCTCTCTACTTGCTAGATGGGATGTGGCCCAATTCATGAATCATTTAATAAAGTCAATTAGATCTTCAATATATAAATAAATAAAAATGACAAATAGTTTTATTGCAGCATGGATACGTGTAATTCATTTTGGCATTTACATCATTTCTAGGCTTTTTCTTTTCGCTATTATAAACAATGCTGGAATAAATATCTTGGTGCTCATAGACCTGACTAACATATATGTACATTTCTTTAGCATGGATTCTTAGAAGTAGAATCGCCAGATCAAAGGAGCCACACACTTAAAAAGTTCAAAGGGTGCTGCCAAGGTCAGTCCCCAAAGAGGCCAACTGACCTTGCTTTTCACTGTATAGGGGAGCATCCCGGGGATGTTTGTATTTGTCCCATCTGAGCCTGGAGTAGAGATGTGTGTATTCTGATGGCCATATTACAAACGATACAACTGAAGCTCAAAGGGGACTGGGAATATCTCAGTGTCACACAGGATCTGGGGGCAGAACTGGGATCCAAGACCCTGTACCCCCCAGACCCTGAGAATGAACACTGTGGCCCCAAGGTGATGGCCGTGGTGGAAAGAACTCTTACTTTGAGGTTACAACTCCTAAGTTTGAATTCTTGCCATGCAACTTGCCACCTCTGTGACTTCAGTCAAGATACCAGATCTCTCCCACCTCAGTTTTTCCTCCATGAACACTCTCAAGGAGGGACAGTTGTGAGGACTAAATGCGAATTTGTGTAAGGGTTTGGCCCCTAGAAGGTGCTCTCTAGAACCTCCTCCCTTCTTGGGAGCTGGGGCCAGAGAATTCTAGTGCCCTCCAGATCTCTTCTTCATTTATCCAAGAAGGTCACTAAGGATTTACTGCACAGACATGCACAACACAAAAAAGTTATTACTGAATATTATTGAAAAGACTTGCAATTCAGAAGATATTTTTGTTCATTTAGAAGTGAAAAAATATGTGCTTCTCTGATACAACAAGAACCGGAGGTGTAGCCTTGATTGCTAGAGGGAGGGCTCAAAGAGGCTTTCAATTGTTCCTGTTACAATTATGAAAATGATTTCAGCAGAGGTTAGGTGATTTTCAGCTTAAAGCAGCTCTGGGACAAACTTATCTCTCTGTGGGGTCACCAGAAGGTCATCCTATTGTTTCTAGCCTCATGGTGTTTTGAGGTTTCAAGGTAATGGAAGAAGTGGCAGATTGTTTTTTAAAACCAGCCACAATCATCTGCCTTCATGTGTTCCCTCTGGGGACTCTTCTCCCACACTGACTCAGAGCTTGTCCATGTGACTTGCCTTGGACAACAGAACATTAGCAAATGCAGCAGAGACTTGAAAACAACTTAAGCATTAGATCTTGCCTTCTCTTGTAGGCTTGGAGCATTGAGTTCACCATACAAATAAGCCAAGCCTGAGCTAACATGCTGTAGAGACTGCTCGGGAGGTGACCGAGGTGCCCCATCCAACAGCTTGTCAATCACACATGAACGAGGCCATCATATTTCATCCAGCTTCGGCCAAACCACTGGCTGACCACAGATTGCCAAGATGGCCCAAACCAAAGTGGATTAGGTCACCCACAGATTGTGAGAAAAAAATCAACTTTTTTTTAATCTATTCCATTTGGAAATGGCTTATTGGAGTGTCAAAGTTAACTGATGAAGATATTGAATGAATTCCTGGATGAACCAACAAGTGATCCCAGGCTTAGGAGAAATAGCCTTGTCCTAGGGCACAAAAAATATTCAGAACCATGGACAGAGGCATGGGGTGTGGGTATATTTCAGTCTAGCTGTCCATGCACCAGCCCCTGGGCTGAGAGTGAGAACAATGTCTCAGGGTACAGAGGGATACAGAAGTGCTAAAAAAGAAGGAAGGAAAGAAAGAAAGGAAGGAAGGAAGGAAGGAAGGAAGGAAGGAAGGAAGGAAGGAAGGAAGGAAGGAAGGAAAAGAAAACAAAAAATCATGGCAATGATGCAAGTGCTAGAGTCTTGTCACACAGCTGTTAATTCAGGAAACCCCCCAGTCACAGACAAATCAGGATGGTTGGTCGGTTAACAAGTTCAGGCACCTGGAGGCCTGGGGGTGGAAGGCAGAGGAGGCAGGGGACTGAGTTAATGGCCGCCTGGCCAAGACCAGCAGGGAGATGATTTGGGCTCAGTTTTCTAACTGCCTCCTCCACCCTTTGTGCACAGTCTGGCTTACCATTAATTCTGTGGGGAGATTCAGACTGTGTCAAGGGAATCTTGAGTCTATAATGTCATAATAATAATCTCTTGTTTTTTTGGACAGTGCTTAGATCTTGAAAAATCCTTTCCTAGCCACATATTATATAATCTGGTTCAGTCCATATGACCATTTCTGAGAAAAGCAGAGAATGCAAGTGCATCCCATATCCAGGCCCCTTTCCCCTTTTAGTCTGTTGGTGTGTGAGCAAGGGGAGGGGAGGACAGCCAGAAGAGCAGCAGGAGTCCAGACTTCTGGACGGCTGGTGTCCTACGACTCTCTAACTAGGCGGGGATTCAACATCCAGGCACACGCAGTGGATTTTCTCACCTTTATGTTAAAACGAGAGGTCAGGACTCCAGTCTTTCAAGATCTGAATTCGTAGGAGTCTGAGAAAACAGACTCAGGCTCAGGACCTTTATTCATTACATGGGGTGCTGTTCGGGGGGGGGGTGTCTCCCAGATCACCACCTGTTTTCCTGGTATTCGTGTTGGTAGGGCCCCTCTAAGTGAGTGGTGTGGTAACTTCCACTTCTTACCATTCAGGACAGTCTGGGTCCCTGGGGCTGGATGGAGGGGCTGCAGGCTGATTCATAGGGATGACGTGACCCTTGCCTGCACACCAGCTTTAGTCCCCCAGGCCAGCTTTCTCCATGAGGTTGGGGTCACATCTTCTCATCTTTGCCCCCAGGGAGGAAGGAGGTCTTCCTTTATTTCCTTTTGGAAACAATCTCAGGGGAGGCCTCGGTTGACTTGGTCTGGGTTGGGGGTGCCCTCCTGTGGCCAGGCAAGTGGGAATGCTGTGATGGGAAGTTTCTTTCAGAGCTCTGTGGTTGGAGTCAGGAGAGATATGGGTCCCAAAAGTTGGGGGGTCTTTTTCAGAAGAGGAGAGAGATGGGGAGCAGATAAAGCAGATGGGAACCCCCTGCTGGGTTTTTGTCCTCACTTTGGAGGTGAGGAATGGACCCAGAAAGCTAGATCACACTGTCCAGCATTTGATGACCAAGAAACTGAGGCTGGGATTTGAACCTGGGCACCTGACCTGAAAGCCCACAATCTTTAAACGGTAGCTTCCTACCTACATTCCATTCTGCCGTGGTGGCAGGCACGGGGGAGACGTTCATGTCTCGGGTGTTCTCTGTAAGGCAGCACTGTGCTCATGGGAGTTCAGGACTGGGGTCAGGAGACATGAATATGAGTCTTACCTCTCCCTGCCTTGCTGTGTGACCTTGAGAAAGTCACTTTCCTTCTCTGGGCTTCAGGCTCTTCTCTGCCAAATGGGGTTGATCATCCCTGAGTCCCTCCCACAGGCATTGAGGGGAACTAATGAGATAATGCTGTGAACGAGCTTTCAAAAGCTGAAAAGCCCACACAGATGTGAGGATTATTCTTGTGATCCTGGGCCCCAAAGGATTAGCTTAAATTTATGGCAACAGGAGGGATGGGGGCTAACAGAAACGTCCAGATGTCTAGCAGCCTTGCTCAAATAACGCCATACAACCTGCTTTGCAAGTTGGCCCCCTGTTTTATTTATTTATGGTGGGCAACTCATGCTGGGCTTCCTGGCTCTTGGTGAACTCTGTCTCACCTCTCTCCCTGCTGCCCCTGGTCAGGGGTCCCTGCGCTCTCTTTATGACAGGGTGCAAGCCTGGCCACATGGTTTGGCTCTCTTCCTCCTGCTTTCTCCCCGAGGCTGAGAAATGAGGACCCAGAACCGCTCCTTCTCGGGACAACTGCATCTTGAATGTTTACTGATTGTTTCCTGGGGGCAGAAGCACAGTTTGCTGGAACCAGGAAGGACCAGAAGCCGCCATCTAATTCTATAGGAGGCCAATCACGTGACAAGAGGACTCTTGGCAGAAACTCTGGGAAATCCCTGCATAACGTGAGGTTAAGCAATTTTGTTTTCATGCTGTAGGACCTCTGTGGGTCTTTAATACACTAATGAGATTTGCTCATCATCAAGAAGGGGATATAGCAGCCACATTTCCCAATATATATATTTTTTGGCCAGACCCCCCCTCCGCTCCCCCTCTCCCCCCCCACAAAGCGTCTTTGGGACTGGTGTCCTGCTGAACACACTTTGGGAGAAAGAGTGATCGAGTGTCATGTCCTCATTTCACAGAGAAAGACAGAAAGACCCAGACAGGGCAAGTCAGGGGGACCAGATGCTCCATCCCCTCTGCCCTGCCCACTTCCCGGGGCTCTTTCCAAAGCACCACCCGCCCAGAAAACTCTCTGCCTCCGAGACAGTCCAGGTTCTTTTCCAGTTTGGAGGTGCCACTGGGCCCCTAGGGAAGCAGAAACAAGTTCTTTCTTGGTAAAGTACCCAGGGTAAGAGAGAGTGTGGATATGAGTGTGATTGGAAGTGCTGGGGGTGCAGAGAGCCTTTGGTTTTCAAGTTCACTGAGGACCAGATGAGAGGAAGCAGAGTCAGAAGATCTCAGTGTGGAAACCAACTGCTGCTCATGGGCCATGGGTTCCAATGGCTGTTCGTTAGTAGCTACTTGGTGAGAGCCTGGTGGGTCCTCTGGGAAACATGGCCCAGGCAGCACACGCAGTCAAGCTCAAGACCAACCCAGGAGCTGTCCAGCGCGTGTTTTCAGGCTTCAGTGAGTGCGCCTGGTGGGGAGGGTGCTGTGGTTTGCAGTCAGGAGGGTGATGGCGATCACAACAACCATCACTGAGGGCCTGCTGAGCCCCAGGTCCTGTTCTGACAGCTTTGTACACATTCGTTCATCTACTTCTCACTCCACCTCTGTAATGAAGGCACTGTTGCCACCACTGCAAGACTGCAGAGGAAGGAAACAAAGCCAGGAAAGGTGAAGAAGCTTGTTCAAGGTTGTAAGGCTCTAAAGTGGTACAGCCAGTGTGGATATCTCCCCAGCAGACTGACTGCAGAACCCACAGTTTTAAACCACAATGCTCTGGGCTATTAGAGAGTTTTAGGAATTGCTTCTCTGATTGGCTATGAGATCCATGGAGATGCTTTTAAAATCAGAACTTTGGTCCTCATCAGTCCTTCGGTCTACTCCATTGTAACTAATGAAGGGCAGGTCCAAGCAGGACAACAGACTGGGCAAGGTCAACAACTTTTGGCCGCACTAGACAAATGGAATTGAACTTCCTGGAGGCGGAAGTGGGAACAGTGGGAGGCTCCTCATCCTGGAGTCAAACCGCAGCCAATTTGCCTCCTTCCCCCAAGGCACCCCTGAGCCCAGCTCGACTCCCCTCCCCCGCCCCAGCTGTCAGCTTAGACCCAGTGCTTAGTGAATTCTATGCCAAACGCTAGAGTCACACTTCCTCCCATATGCTGAAGAATGGAACTGACCTCTCACAGCCACGTTGCCCCCCCAGCCCTGCACATCTGTTGATCCAACTTGAAGGAGAAAAAGAAAAAAAATGACAACCACAGCTGAAATACTTTAAAAATGGTTTTTGAGATCGAATAACTTCCTCAAATCATCACAAATTATTAAGATTCCCTACATCAATACCCTTTATCCATTAAGAAAGAGTCTTTCCAATTCAGTACACAGGATTTGAGGCCTGTCCCCGCCCACGTCCCTCCCCCACTCTAGGGAGGACATGGGTTGCTTTCAATACAGCTCGTATTAAGCAGTGCAGGTTGAAGGATCTTTAAGCTTGCAGAACACATGTTGAGAGAAATAAAACCAATTTTATTTAGGAAACCAAGGGCCCACTCAGCTTGAAATTAGCTCTTCGGGTAATCTCGCCCCTCGTTCTGATCAAGCAGGCCATGTAGGCTTTACTGAGTAGCCCTGGTAGGCCCCAGACTCTCTGGGTCTAAGGTGGGAGAGGAGAAGAGAGCCCTCACTGGGGATCCTGGTCCCAAATCCTTTTGATTCTCCCCCTTTTAGCCCAGAAAGCAGCTCCCATCCAGGCTGCTTATGGATCAAAGCTAATCTGGATGTAATTCCCCGCCCAGCTCACTGCACCCTTAGCAACACATAAATACAGATTAAAGGGTTATATAAATGCAATTTTCTAATTAATCAGTGCAAATCCAGCTACTTCAAGGGACACAGATTTCGGGTTTATGGGAAGGGGTTTCTTCTTGGAGTTCAGTTTACAAAATGCAAGTCCTATTCCTGTAATTTCTAATGCTAGTGGCCATGGGGTGGTTGAGAGGGCCGACAATTCCCAGGAATGTGCCCATAGCGGGCCCCAAATCCTCAAAGGTCTCAACAGGGGACTTTGGAACCTGGACAATGCACAACTTTGTGTGGGATGGAAAGAGCCTGGGCTTGGGGCCAGCTGGTTGAGGTTCAATGTTGACTTGATAGGCTGTGTGGACTAGAACATGTTACCTAACCTCTCTGAGTCCCAGTGTCCTCTTTCTTAAAAGGATGACGAGATAGATCTGTCTCATGGGGTTGCTATGGAGATTAAATGCCATGTTTGAAAGTGCCTGGTGAATTGCTACCTGCTGGTGTTTGCAGTTGAGTGCATTCTAGAGGGTGTAGTATGGAAGGAGACAGCCCTGAATCCCAGGTCTGATGCACATCCGCCCCGCCCCCAAACAAACTGCACCAAAGGTCTGCATGAGACAACTCAAGTGTTTGACCCATCACATACAGGGTCAGCAAGAAAGCACATTTTACAGCGATGTCCATAATGGTGAGGATGGGCCAGGCGTACTTTGTCTTACTGTGACCTCCGTGGCAAACTTACATGTGGATACTGATTTTATCTGCATTTTTTTTTTTTTGGAGGAAGAAATTAAGACTTTCTTTTTCCTATCTTTTTTTTTTTTTAAGATGTTATTAGCCAATGCGGGACTCAATCCCAGGACCCTGGGATAATGACCCTAGCCGAAGGCAGAGACTTAACCCACTGAGCCACCCAGGTGCCCCAGAAACTAAGACTTTCAAGAGGCCAAATTGTTCGCCATACATAGCAGAGCCCATCTTAGATTGATTGCCATTTTCTTCCCTCTTTGCTGCTCTAGTGCTCTCCCCAGGCTGTGCAAGTGTGTGCACATGTGTCTTGCGCATGCCTGTGTGTGCGTGTGTGTGTGTGTGCGTGTGTGTGTACTCAGTTCCCAGGCACGGCCCTCCAGCACACAGCCAGCCACACTGCCGTGGGCCACCGATGCCCAGCAAGCCCACGTGCCTGCCTGCTTGCCAAGGGAACCTGCCCAAGAAGGATCCACGGGAAGAAGTCCACAGGGGCGAGGGGAAAGGATACATCTGAGAATATTTTCCAAGTTGAATGATTTTAGTGATTTCACACCTGTGACCTGCTACCAATGAAGTTCGCTTGAGTTGCAGATCAGAGGGTCCTGACGTCCGTGCTTTCAACAGCGATGGACCGAATGCAACATTCGGTGCAGACATGGGACTGTGGGAATCCAACATCTGCTTTCCTCGGAGTCATCCTCCAATTTGTCTTAGGCACAGGTCGTGACCTCTGACATTGTCTGTGATTTTGGGCAACCCCGGGGCATCTCTGGTCCTCAATATCCCCTTTGGAAAACAGCAAAACAAAACACTTAAACCTAACCTCACCAGCGGGTTCTCATCAAAGTCAACTAAGAAAATACGCGAGAACTTGCTTTTGGACAAAGCGTGGGATGAGTAGGGGGGTTGAGAAGGAGGTCAGAGACAATGAGCTCTTTTGAAAACTGAGGCTAGGCAAACTCAAGTTCTGTGTGTCCACCACCCTCCGTCCCATCAGAGATGCCAGGGCTGGGGAGGACCAGGGCGCCCAGGGAACCACCGAGTGCTGTCACTTTAAAAGCAGAGTGAAGTGTTCATTAGCTGGGCTATTTTTTCAGGTGTGTTCTAATTGTACTAATTAACTCTAAGGTAGATTTTAGCACTCCAGCCTCCATCGCTGCCTTCAAATGCCAAAACAAATCTTGCCATAATTACCAGCAATCCTTTTCATTACCGGCTGCCTAATTATCCTATTAATAGCACATCCTAAGAGACAGTATTTGCTTGGCAGGCAAATATTTGTTTTTAAATGAGCAAACACAAAGACAAACTGCTCTGTTTGCAGAAGGGTTCCAACATGCAAAATGGTTTATATTCATGGAAAAAATAATAATCCAAGTAAAACCGAATGCTTAATCCAGTTGAAGCATTTGAACATTAAAAATATTCTTTTTCTCTTCCCCCTCGTTCTGGCTCCAGTCCTTCTTTGCTGAGGGGTTGGGTGCTAGAACGGTTCCTTAAGACACTGCTGGGATAGGAAGTTGGAGGTCTCACTGGGTTGGGGCTGTATGCAGTCATAGAGGGGACGATGGGAGCACCCAGTAGATGGAATAAGGCAACGTCAGAGCTGGAAGGAAAAGTATGGAATCTTTGGGCTCGGGGCTCCCAGACCTGGCTGACCATATGAGGCATCTGGGAAGGGACCAGTCAAAATGCAGCTTCCTAGGCCTGGCGATTTCTTTTCTGTTGCTGTTTGGTTTTGTTTTTACGAAGGTCCCTAGGAGATTTTCACGTGCGTGGGCTCGATGACCCCCTCCACCCCCTCCTTTCACAAGACAGGAAATGCATGACTGTGGAGGTGCCTTGGGTACAGAGCCTAGATGAGACCCGGGTCAGCCTGGAGGGTTAAAATACCCTTAATTCAACTTCTGTACTTAATTAATTTTCCTTTATTATGAAAAACAACCAGGGCCACCTGGATGGCTCAGTTGGATAAGCATCTGCCTTCAGCTCAGGTCATGATCTCGGGGTCCTCGGATGTAGCCCCGCGTCGGGCTCCCTGATCAGAGGGGAGCCTGCTTCTCCCTCTCCCTGCCTCTTGGCCCCTCCCCCTGCTTGTGCTCTCTCCATCTCTGTTTCCAATAAATAAATAAGCTCTTAAAAAAAAAAAAGAACAACAGCCATCACCATACCAATTGTGCTGAATTTGAGCCAAGTAGAGGTGTTAATGTTAAAGTGAAAATAAAAGCACCCGCCTCGCCAGCCCAGCCTGATTCCTCCCGGCCTCTGGCACCATGCTAGGACAGGCATGCTTGCTTTTCCTTTCCTTTTTTTTTCTTTTCTTTTTAAAGATCTTATTTATTTATTTGACAGAGAGAGAGAGAGGGAGAGAGAATTTATTAATTTGAGAGAGAGAGAACACAAGCAGGGAGAGTGGGAGAGGGAGAGGCAGGCTCCCTGCTGAGCAGGGAACCCGATGCGGGACTCAATCCCAGGACCCTGGGACCACAACCTGAGCCAAAGGCAGACCCTTAACCGACTGAGCCACCCAGGTGCCCCAACTCCCTTTCGACAAGAAGGGAAGACCACAGTCTGCATTAGCTTGAACCATCTGAACTTGCTGACCTGCGACCACTTTGTAACGTACCGTGGTGACTTCTTTGGTCCAACTTAAGCTACTCTTCTACATCTGTGGCTGTGTTCTCTTACACATCTGCAGTCTTGTCTGTGAAGGCGCTCATTCCCACCTTCACCCTCTTTCCTGTTTGACTAGAGACCTAAGATGTTGTCTGTCAGTGCTGTTCACCCCCTGCCCTCCCAGCCTCTAATAGTCAAGAATACATCTCTGACCACCGCCCTTCCCCTCGGAAGCCCTTGTGGGCTCCCCACAACCTCCTGCACACGGTCCTGCCAGGAGGGGCACACCTGTCCACCAGTCGGCCCCCTCCAGCACTCCTGCTTCGCTTCTGACCTTCTGTGACGTTGCTCACTGGACCTGGAATGCCCACCCCACGCGGCACAGATCCGCGACTGTCTTCACAAGACCCAGTTCGTCATATGTCAAAGGCACCAACTCTGCAGAGTAGCTGTAGGGTTAGACGACACTTCCGTGTAGACTACACCTCCGCGAGCAGCTGGCGTATGGCAGGGGCTAATTCGGCCCTAGTTGGTATTACCATTCTTAGAGCTGATTTTGTTTGGCTGTATTTTCCACTTACTTTTAAGTGGTAGAAGACATGTATCATTATGTACAGTTTGATAAAGGAAAATAATTACTCCTAATCCCTTGTTACACATTATTATCTTTGTTTATTTCCTTCCAGTCTTTAAATATATTTATTGTGATAAAAGACATAACATAAAATCTACCATCTTAACCCCTTCTAAGTGTGCAGTTGGGTAGTATTAAGTATCTTCATGATCCTGAACAACCACCATGACCATCCATCTCCGTACCTCTTTTTATCTTATAAACCAGAGACTATACCCATGAAACAGTAACTCTCCATCACCTCCCCCTTGCCCCCATCTCCAGCCCCTGGAAACCACCCTTCTACTTTCTGTCTCTATCAATGGGACGACTTGAAGGATCTCACACAAGTGGAGTCAGGCAGTGTTTGTCCCTTGGGGCCTGGCTTATTTCACTCAGCATCATATCCTTAAACATCATTCACATCGTGTCGTAGAGCTGATTTGAATAGTGGCTGTTGGTTTGAGACAGATCTTCTTTACCACGTTAGAAAAATGTCTTTCTATTCTTAATCTTCTTGGAGATTTTAAATTAAGAGTGGGTTTAAATTAATGGAGTAATTGTTAGCAAACTTGAAGTAGATTTTTAAAAAATATGACACTGAAATGCTGGGTTACATCATGACACTTGCCTATGTGAGTTGACTCCTGTGTTCCTGATGTCGACCCTGGAAGAGCGTGGAGAACTATTCTCTTGGTAGACTGTCAAATGCCATGGCTTGTATTGTGCCTGGAAGTTTTACCTTTATATTCACCTTTTAGATGTGTTACTGTAATCAGAGCTTAATGATCCAGGTTATTTTCTTTAGGTATTTAAAAATATATACAATATATAAATATATTTATTTATATTATATTTTATATAAAATTTATATGTGTGGTATAAATATATATTATAAAGATTATGTATAAAGATTAAAAATATATATTATAAAGATCACATATATGATATTATATATTACATGATATATAATATAATATATAATATGTATTTACTATATATGATATATAAGTAATATTATAAATAATATTATATAAAATATATAATATAAAATATATAACTATATATTATATATAACTATATATTGTATATATCATATATAATAAATATATATATCTCCTCTGCCAAGAATTTTTTCTCCCTTTTGCATTAATTTGCACAATTATATTTTAATATTTTAATTGATTTTAATGTGTGCCCCTAATCTTTTTGTGCTATTATCTTTTCTTGAGTTCTCCATTTTGACTTATCTCTAAGATGGCTAAGCATGTCTTGAAAATTTTTTTTCCAGGAGAGAAATGTGGGTGATATATTTCCTGAGGCTTACATGTCTGAAACTGTCTTTATGTTGACCTCTCAGATGAAAACAAATCAGGTGGATAGGGAATTCTTAGCCTTCGCTATTCCCCATCAAGACACTTAAAAAAAAACAAAAGTTTCCACTTTCTTCTGGTGTGTGGTGCCATCAAGCAATCTGAGGTGAACCTGGTTTTTTTTTTCATCTCAAATGCTCCAAAGGCATATTTTAGTTTTTGAAATTTCAACGTTTCCCTACGATAAGTCTTTGTTCATTAGGTAGTGCTACCAACAGCCAAACTATTCAATTCAGCTCTATGATACGGTGTGATGCTTAAGAATACGATGGTAAGTGAGAGAAGCCAGGCCCCTAGAAACAGTGAAAAGCCAAAGGTTTCTTCTGTCTTGAGATAGATTATTGACTTTATTCCATTTGCTCAGGTTTCTTCCTCAAGGTGTGTCTTGCAAGAAACAGGCAAAATCTCTATCTGGGAGCACAGGTGTATACCCCTAACCCCATAAAAAATGATTAATTGAAATTTTAAAATTTTACTTATTTGCGTTTTAACTTATGTATGGTAAAATGAAGTCTCTGGTGTATATAGCTCGGTGAATTTAGACAAATGCTTAGCCATGTAGCCACCGCCAGAGTCCAGAGAAAATATATTTCTGTCACTCCCCCCGAATCCCCTCAGGCTGAGCCTTGAAGCCAGCCCCACCCCCGGCTCTTGGCAACGACTGATCTGTTTCCTGTCATCCAGGTGATTTTTAGAAAGAATTATTTCACTTCTAGAATTATCATACACAAACATCGCCTTTTCTTTCTTTTGGTGTCCAGCACGGGTCTATGAATTTCCGTGCACATGGGACTCCCATGACCACAGTCCAGACCACCGTCCGATTCCGTCTCCCCGAAAGGACTCCTCACACGGTCACTCCCACCCCAAATTCTTCTCCCTCAAATGTCCTATAAATAGAATCATACGGTCGGTCACCTTTGGAGACGGGCTTCTCTCACTTCACATCATGTCTTCGAGGTCCCTGTAAGTTGTTTATACCAGCAATTTGGTCCCTTTGACCAATGAGGAGCGCCCCTTTGTTTGGATGGGTCAAACTTTTGTTGTCTGTTCATCATTCAGTTTTTAGGGTCTCGTGGACATCTGCCGAGGGCTTCTGATTGTGGGGTGTCTTCTCTGACCTGCCCCTTCCCAAACAGTGCAGCGGGGGTGCCTACTCCACCTGCCTCCCCCCAACCTCTCCACCCCTTCCCACTACATCCTCACTCCACTGTGCCAAGTGCACCATCCGTCCCCTAGGAGTCATGAGGTGGAGATGGAGGTGGGGCGGTGGGAGGCGGCCTGCTACTCCGGTCAGTGTGGCCCAGTGCCTGGTGACAGACACAGTCGCTGGAGTGAGCCAAGGACTCTTCTGACTTTCCTTCTGACTCTGAGCTTCTCTGATTTGGGGGTGGGGTGGAAACAGCCCCCGTCTGTTTGTCAGTCCGGTCCTGCAGACTTGGCAGCCAGGACGAACTCCCCAAATTGGGCCTGCGTCCCTCCTCCTCTCAGTGTCCAGGGTGACACTTCGTTATCAGTAGAGACATTTTAACTGTGAGTTGAAAAAGTCCCACCAGGCATCGCTAGCCTGCCCTCAAGTTAGCCCACAGCGCGTGGGTCCCGAATCTTCGCTGGTTCAGCTCTGTTGGCTCTTTCCTCACCAGCAGAGGGGCCAGTATGAGCCGGGTCCAATCCCTCCCAGTGCTTGAAAAACAAATACAAGCAAAAACCAGCAAATAAAAAAAAAAAAATCATAATTTCACCCTGAGAACCAGGCCCTCCTTATACCATTCAATTATAAAAAGAAATTTCCTTGAGAGCCCTTTTTATTAAAAGAATATCCTACGATTATTATCCCCACTTTTCCATATGTGTTTATTCTGGCTTTTTCCCAGAAAGTAATTTTTAAAGTTTTATGATTTTTATAGCTATCAAAATAATATGTGCTCTTTGTATCAAATGTGTAAAGTTCAAGAAAGAGTAAGGAAGTTGGGAAAAAAAAGAAAAACCCAAGAACAACAGCCATATTCTTACCCAGAGGCAGCCATGAATAATATTTGAAACATATTTATCTCAAACTTACTTAAGGATATTTTCTTTTCCTACATGATACTGTGCTGTATACAATTTGAGTATTGATTTTTTTTCCTGAACATTATATCAGGAGCATTTTCCTATAATATTAAAAAAACTGTTGGAAACATACTTTTAATGATCTCATAGAATTTCATCTACAGATGTAGAGTATTTTACTTAACAATTAACTAAATGTTGGACGTTTAGACCATTTCTAGTTTTTCATTGTCATAACTAACAGATAGTGTGGTTTGCTTTGCCAATTTAAAAATTATCCTAGGACTGGGGCACCTGGCCGGCTTACTCGGTAGAGCATGTGACTCTTGATCTTGGTGTCATGAGTTCGAGCCCCACGTTGGGCATAGAGATTACTTAAAATCATCGTCATCATCATCACCATCCTAAATGGGTTTCTAGAAGGAGGAGTATTCCTTAAACAGACACAAACATTTCTAAGATTCTTGATGCCTATGCAGTTAACCTGCTTTCCTGCCATGTTGGAGCAAAGCACACCCTGCCCGGTGGTGATTCTCAGCAGCCCCTCTCCAGGTGACTGGTTGGCCCTGACGTCATCCTCAGATCAGTCCTACTAAGGTAGGAGGTGGGCATGGCGTCTTGTAGTTTTATTTTGCATTCTCTAAGTGCTGCATGGTAACCCAAAATGTGGACATGCCCTATTTTATTTAACTATCCCCCTTCTGTTCATCATTTAAGCAGTTTCTAATTTCTCACTGTCGCAACTAATGTTGCATTGAATATCCTCGTGCATAAATGATTCACATCGTTGCTTGTATCTTTCGCCCAGATATCCACAAGGCTTACCCCTCAATTCCCTCAGGTTTCTGCTGCCTTCCACTTCCCCCAGCACCCTCTGCTAAGAACCCCTCCGCCTGGCGCTCTCTGAACCCCTCCCCCTTGCTTTATTTTTCTTCCAGCTTCCTCACCTGACAGGCTGTTTATTTCTTTGCCGTCTGGACCCCACCAGACCGTAATGATCGTGATGCACCTTTACAGAGGCATACATTTCTGTTATTCTAAAAGTAACACATGCGCAGGAAATCAAATTTATAAATAGAAAAATAGGATAAAGAACACCCAAAACATAATGGTTCCTATTTTGATATCGCTCCTCTGGTCTTTGGTTGTTTTAATTTTCACATACTTAAAGCCATACTGTATATATAATTCTGTAACCGCTTTGTTCACTTAGCACGGTGCTGAACGTGTCAGACCACAATCTCACGCCATGTGCACGCGTATGCGCAGGCGCGGCCACAGGGGAGGATCACCTGCTGTAAGCAGGTTTGTGCCCCTGCCACACTGGGAAGCTCACTTCTGGCCTCCCAATCTCTAAATCCACTGCCACGATCCAGCCCTCCTCTACCTGACCTCCACTGCCCTTGAAATGCCTCTCGAAGTGATCACTGTCTTGGGGCACTGTGACCCCACTATCTTCTCTTTCTCTTTTCTTTGTTTCAGCAATAATTGGTGACATCGTATCTGGCCGTGAAAGGTAGACTTTTCACTTAATATAAATTCAAAGCCCCAGGATTTATCACTTATTTTTAGATCAGTGGGACTTGGAAGAAAGTTTACAGCACTAAGTGTTTTAGGATAGAAGGTAACATGTTTTGAGGATTTCTCCAGAGGGCGCTGGGACACCCCTACCCCCTCAGAGCATGGTCCATCATGGGCTTGCTGACCTTCTAGCCTTCCCCCTTCTCTTCTTTTATTTATTTTTTTATTTTTTGACTGATTTTTTTTTATTGTGGTAACATATCCATCAGACTTGGCATTTTAGTCAATTTTAAGTGTACAGTTCAGTGGTATCAAATAACTCACAATGCTGGGGACACATCTCCAGAACATTGTAAGCCTCCCAGACTGAAACTTGACCCATTGAACAATGACACCCTTATTCCCTCCTTCCCAGTTTCTGGCAACTGTGGTTCTCCTTTCTGTTCCTATGTTTTTGACTTTTCCAGGTACCTCGCATAAGGGGCATCACGCAACATGTGAGCTTTCACGTCTGGTTTATTTCATGTATCCTGATGTCTTCAAGGTAGTCTCTGCTTCCTGGAGTTTTTGCTGTACACGCCTCCAGGACCATCCTACCTGCGCCCAGGTATCCTGAGGCATGGGGCATCAGTCATTACCCATAAGGGGGACTTGCAGGCTCATGGTCAACGAAGAGGGGAATGGATAAAGGGAAGATTACATTTCATAGGGGGAGTGGAGGAAGAATGATCTGGAGCACTGGTGGGGGGAGAGGGAGGCTGGGGAGGCTTTTTCACCCTCAGTGTCTTCTGGAGATCATGGCCCAGAGGTGCTCACAAAACCACGTTGTTCTTTTTGATGTCTTCACAGCATTCCAGAGCATGAACACGAGTTTGGAAGTCGCCTTGGCTGCTTTAACAAAGACCACGTGTGGCCATCAGGCCCCAGTGACAGGCCTTCCCCTGTGTGTATGCGTCTTCATTTTCTCAATCATGTCCTTATCAGTGAATCTTCAGATCAATCAATGAGGACAGGGAAGCACAGGCAAGGCCATGATCCACCTGTGGGCTTACAGTGAGCTGGGCAGAACTCGGGTCCCCTTCCCTCCAAGTTCGGTGCTCTTCCTAAACATCGGGTGCCCCCTGGCCAAGCTCTGGGTGCCCAGGACAGTCTACCCAAAGGGGTCCTCCTGGAGGACTGGCTATCCCAGCCACGGGGGACTGGCACTTGGCTTGGCATGTGTCCCAGAGCTCAGCTTGTGCAGAGAGTGGACACTAACTCCCACAGCAAGCCAGAAGCCTCAGCAGGACTCAGTCTTCTCCCCTGGCCCAGAAACTGACATGCCCACACCCCAGAGTGTGCCAGGCGGCTGTGGAGCCCATGAGTCCTGCAAGGTACACCTGTATGTGACCACCCAGGGTTGAACCCCACCTTGCTGCATGAGGTCCAACGCCCTGTGCTCTGTGGCACCGCCAACTCCGCCACCCTGGAGGCTCAGAGGCTTAAAATGCACCCCAGCCAGACGTCTAAAGGGGACATGTGACAAATGGTACCACGTGGTCTGTCGTGTTGATGCTAACTGATACAGCAGAGGAAGAAATGGGGATGCAAGGCCCAAAGGAGGGAGATGAGACGGGGCCAAGGGGCAGGGCGGCTGGGATGTAGGGGATGGTTTTTAATACGGCCTACGAACCACGTCCCGTGCTCTCGTCTTAGTCCCCCGAGATGAATCTGATATACTTAGCAGGCATCACAGTGGCCATTTTAATGAACCCAGAAGGAGGTTCCTGTGGCCTCAAGATTGAGTCAGATCAGTGGGCTGTAATTGTTCTGTCCAGCCCAGATGCAGTCAGGTGATTTAAAACCAGAGAGACAGACCGAGGCAGAGAGAGAGAGAGAGGGAAGAAGGCCAAGTCCGAGGCATCTGGTGGGAACTCGTCCCCTGGGTCCTCCCACAGCCAGCTCCTTCCTTGCCCATCTCTTAACACTCCTCGAGACGCCAGATGCAGTCGTGGATATTTCCTCAAGAAGAAATGAGCTTGTGGGTTCCGAGGTGGCTTTGGGCTCCTGAAGCCACCCCCAGACGCAGCTGATTTATTAGGGAAATGGAAGAGCTCGGCTGTCTCTGCCCCCACCATGGAATGGCTGCAGAAGGGACAACAAGGTTTGGCAGCCTCAAGGGTGATCGTGATGCTACCTGGGACCTAATTCCAGGACTGGCCCCGTCTCCATATGCAGTGCACACCTTTCCTGTGCTGAGCCTCAGTTTCCCCATCTGCATCAGGAGGAGGTCAGGCCAGGGATGAAGGCCCCGAATGAGCCAGGGCCTCAGGATCAGCCAAAAGGCAGGCGGCACCCAGGCTAAGCAGGCTGGATCCCACTCCCCCAGCATGCCCGGCTCCTCGTCTTGCATTTCTGGCTGACCCAAGTCCCTTGCACAAAAGCCACAAAAGTGGGCGAAGTTGGACATCAGGGGTCACGAACTCAGCATGTTCCATGTTCCAAGGTCAAGGTCGAGAGCGTGGCCTCTGAAATCAGAAGTCCTTGAATTCCTCTTTCAGCTTTGACACTTCCTATTCGGATGACTTCAGGCAGTCGGTTTACCCTGTCCGAGGCTCAACTTTCTCGTCGGAAAAGGGGAGAGTAACAGTGTCTAAATCCTAAGGTTCTCAGTGGGAGTGAAATGAGGTAATGCAAGCAGCGCACTTGGCACAGTGCTAGCGCGTGGCAGCCCTCCATCAAAGTTCCGTTCTCCCATTTCCTGGGCAGATACGTGCATGTCTGGATGGATCAACGAGGGCACGTTTCCACCAGCGTCTTACGCGTTCTGACAAGTCATGGAGGGACGCAGCAGAAGCAAAGTTTGCTCTCACGGCCCCCGTCATATTCCTGTCCGCGGATGCGCTTGCCCTTGGGAGTTTGTACTCCCTAGAAGGTTTTACAGGTATTTAGAGACTTGCGGGTTAATATAGAAACACATGGTGGGTTTTCTTTACGAATAGCATATGTGTGCTTTTAGTTCCTGATTTTTTTTGTTTTTGTTTTTGTTTTGTTTAATAATATGTCTTGACAAACATCATCCTGTTTTTTTTTCACATAGATCTATTCCATTAATAGAATAGGCTTCTCTTCTATTAATTGAAGTCTCCTATAATATTGGATGTGTTAGGTCAACCCCCTTTGTTGATGGACTGTCTGTTTGGTCCTCCTTTTCTTCCTGTGATGGCAAAATAGGGATGAATTTCTTCAATTGTTGCTTGTAGGCATGTGTAAGTATTTCTGCAGGACAGCGACTCAAAAATGTCTTGGTTGAAGGCCTATTTAAGAATATTTAAATATTTAAAAATACAATATTTAAAACACGATAGATTATGCCAAGTTGCTCTCCAACAAGGATATGACAATTTATACGCTGGCCAGCAACACATAAGACCGTTTCGTCAGGCCACTTCCAACACCGAGTATGTTCCTCCTACCTGTCCCCAGTTTGGGCCAGTCCGATGGGTGATAAGCAATATCTCATGAATTTGAATTTTCTGATTACTTGTGAGCATAAGCATCTCATAGCTTATCGGCATTTCTTTTCTGGGAACATTCCTTCCACATTCTTTGCTCATTTTTCTATGGAATCGTTTGTCTATTTTTCTTATTGATCTCTAAGTGCGATTTATATATGTGGGCTATTATTATGTGGTCTTTTATTCATGTGACAAATATTTTCTCCAGTCTGTCTCTTGTGTTTTGACTTCATGTTGTCCTTCATCATTTTGATGACACTTTTATGTGGTCAAATTTGTCAGTTACCATTGAGACCTGAATCATTTAAAGATGTATTCTTCCCCCAAGATTATATTTTCTCTTAATACTTTGATGGTGTCATTTATTATTTTTAGTGGTTTCACCCATAGAAATTTTTTTGTGGGACATGGCATGAAGTAAGAAACCTAACCTTACTTCTGCTTGCCCCAGTGGCTACTCTGTTTTTCCAACACTATTTACCCAATAGTCTATATGTTTCTTACTGATACAGTTAGCCACCCTCATCAGATAATCAAATGCCATTTATATGTGGGTTCAAAACTGGCAGCTCTCAGGCCAAACCTACCTCTTCTTTGTTCACATTTAACTGTTCATCGTTTTGAATATACAGTTAGGTGTTTTAAATTTTAAAAGGTACGGAAGGCTAGTCCAGCAGAGGCCTGGTGCCTGGGCACCAAAATCTAATTTTCCTCTCTCCTTGGGTACTTCCAGCCTCCCTTGCAACTGTGTTCATGGGACTGGGCCCAACCAGCTGACTGGGAGCTGAGCTCCGTGCCTCTTCCAGATGTGGTCCACGAGCACCTCCCGCGCCTTCCTCCAGCTCCGGCCCCTCTCCCATGTGTTGGGGCAAAGATGAGTATGCTTCATGTCTTGTGTTAAAGGTGGAAGAGTCACCATCAGCTGGGGCCGCCAAATAATACGGCTTGTATAAAAGACCCACGCTGGACTTATAATTAGGGAAACACCTTCTATTGTGATTGAGCCATTAGATAAGGGAGTCACTTTTTTTTTTTAAGATTTATTTATTCATTTGAGAGAGAGAGAGAACACAAGCAGGGAGGAGGGGCAGAGGGGGAGAGAGAGCCAGGCTCCCCACTGAGCAGGGAGCCCCACGCAGGGCTCGATCCCAGGACCCTGGGATCATGACCTGAGCTGAAGGCAGATGCTTAACCACCTGAGCCACCCAGGTGCCCTGAGAGTCTACTTTTTACAGCAGTTCAGTTTATTCTTACTCACACAGGTTCTCATTGGAGCATTCCTCTCCTAACTATGTCTCCAGACCTTCAGTTTTCCTTCCTAGAAGCAACTGATGTTACTAGCCTCTTGTGTGTACTTCTAAAGATATTCTAGACATTTACAATTGTATATTCATGTTCATGGATGGATGGATATATATATATTTATATTTTATTATTATTTATTATTATATAATATATATTATGTATAATATAATAAAATATATAATATTTTATTATTATTTATATATATATTTTCAACTGATCGTGCAAATGGTAGCCCACTATATATACCATTTTTTGCCTTGCTTTCTGCAATTAGCTGTGCTTTAGAGCTCTCTCCACATTGGCGTGTACAGAGCTTCCTTGTTGTTCTAGGGCGGCATGGCATTAATCCACTATATGGAGACACTATCATTTATTTAATCAGCCCCCTACTGATAGACATTTGGGTTGTTTCCAGTTTTTTTTTCCTACTATAAACAATGCTGTAATAACTTCTATAACCTGTTTTGCAAGTGTTTGAATGTATTTGTAGGATAAATTCCTAGAAGTGGAATTTCTGGGTCAAGGGTATGAGCATTTATAATTTTGAAAGCATGATTAAATTGCCTACCACAGTGGTCTGGGCCAGGTTACACTCCCATGGCCAATCTAGGAGAGGGACTGTTCTCTCACACTCTCATTTGCATGGGGAGGTAGCAAAATGTTCAATTTTGCCAATCTCATAGATGAAAGACCATATCCCATTGGAGTTTTAATTTGCATTTTTCATATAATGAGTAACGAACATCTTTCAGTGAATTTCTTTTCATATTCTTCGCCAATTTTTCTCTTGTGGTGTCGTCTTTTTTCTAAAGAAGTTCTTTATATATTAATTTATTTGCCCTTTGCCTATTATAGGATATATGTTTGTTCATTCGCTTACCAGATTATCACTTAGGTTTTGTCTCTGATTATGATGGCTTTTGCCATGAAGAAAGCTTTTTATGCTCAAACTTTATCAATTATTCTCTTTTATGATTTTTGAGTTCTTTTCATATTTAAAAGGTGTTACCCACTCTAAGATTATAAAACTATTCTCCAACGGATTTTCCTATTACTTTAAAGGTTTTCTTATTAAAATTTAAATCTTTGCTTCACTCATTTAATTCATCAAATATGTACTGACCACAGACTACATGCCAGACACTGTTCTAAGCACTGAGGATACAGTGGTGACCACAACATTCAAAATGGCTTCGTGGACCTTAGCTTCTAGAGGGGACAAGCAGACAATGAACAACATAACAGGCAAAGTAAGTGGCATGTTCTATCAGATGAAGGTTATTTTTGTGTGAGACGGAGGTGTAGATTTTTCCTAGATGTCTACTCTGCTCCCGCATCATTTATTGACATAATCCATGCCCCCACCTTGACATTTCCTCTTGATCATATTTTCAATTCCCTTATGTATATGTGCTGGTTTCTAGAATTTCCTTTTGGTCCCATCTCACTCTCTGTTTGTTCACATGCCGACACCACTGCTTTGGCCACTGAAACTTCACATTATGTTTTCCTGCCTTGTAAAGCTCATCTCCCCCATCTCCTATTCTCTTTTTTCAGAATTTTCCTATATTCCTTATTTATTTTTTTAGCATGCACTTTAGAGTCATGTGTCTGTTTCTCCCAAATTGTTCTTAAGTATTACTTTAGAAGTTTGGATTAACTCAGGGAGAATCAACATCCTTACGGTGGCGGGTCTTCCTATCCAAGAACATGGTATGTCTTTCCATTTGGTTAAGTCACCTGTTATGTCCTTCAGGAGCATTTTAAGTTTCTTAACTGTGTTTTTTATGCATCATAGCACTTAGACGTTTTCCCCCAATACCTAAAACATTGAAGAATTGAGAGAATTCATTTTTTTTAATATGGATTTTTTTTCCCTTCTTGTGAAAATGGGAAGATCTGGCCACACTGAGCCCACATCCTGCTAGGCGACCACCAACGGCCCACTTGACAAAGGCTCACTTGTCACAGAGAATCACTGTGACAGGTCACTGCCTGGTTTCTGGTGGCTCACCTCTTGTGTCACTGCCTGGCCCTTATAGGTGCTGGATGTGGGACCCTGACCTGGCAATTTTTACGCTCCCTTCTGCAATCTGCATGCACATCAGCACGGAGTTTGCCCCGCACACCCCTCTAGGTCCGCCTGTCTCACCTCACCGTGGCCCCTGACCTGCATGCTCACGAGGGTCCCCTCGATGCCACTCATCCTTCATTTCCTGACACCACCCTCTGTCTCAGCCTGCTGAGGATGGAGGGCTGGGCCCCGTGTGCCACCCTGGCCATGACCCTGATCTGTCCAGAGCTGAGGCTGATTCCTAGCACCCTTTCTGGGGCTCAGTGGGGGTGCCCCACCACAGACAAAGGCTCGGCTGCCCCGGCAGCTGCTCACAGATGACACAAACTGGAAGCTCCGAGGATTTCACAGCTTTTTTAACTTTGGGAAACTCTGACCAGAAAGAAAGAGAAAGTGGGAAGGAGACAGCAAATTGATTCCTTTTATTTCTTCCCTGCTGACAGGCTTCTCCAAGGAGCCGTGGTTCCAAACAGCCTGTCCAGATACATCCTGCCTCTTTTGGTTCCTCAAATTTTCAAATGATGGTAAAATACACACAACACAAAATTCACCATTTAACCTTTTCTGTGTCTGCGGGTGTGCCCACCTCAGAACGCACAACCTCATTTTTACTTTCCCTCGGGGTTGGTTTCCTAGGGCTGCCTCAACTACGTGTCACACGGGGGTGACTTAACAGAGCAGAAATCATTCTCTCACAGCTGTGGAAGCCACAAGTCCCACAGCAAGGGGTCAGCAGGGCCTAGAGCCTCCGCCTAGCGGAGGATTCTTCTAGGGAAGAATCCTCCTGCGCCTCTCATAGCTTCTGGGGCTGACTGGTGATGCTTGACACCCCTTGGTTTATAGCTCCATCTCTCTGATCTCTGCCTTCCTCTTCCCTGGGCGTGTCCATCTCGGTGTCACTCCTTTTACAGGGACACCAAGCCACTGCCTTTAAGGCCCATTCGAATCCAGCGTGACCTCCCCTTAATTAATTATACCTATAAAGATCCTATTTCCAAATTAGGTTTCAGATGGACATGAGTTTTGGGAGACACTGCTCAGCGTAGTTCAGGATCCATTCTTTTGCCCTCCCTCTGAGGGCCCTGGAATTGTGCTCCCTCCCAATAAAGCATCAGCACGCCAGTGAGGTCTCAGGCTTGGTTGGCTCTTTCTATGGAAACTGGGATCAGAAAACATTCACATTCCAGAAGAATGCAGTTTAACATGTAGATTTGAATCCCAGCAAGGAATCTGACAAACTCACTCATGTGTCTTTCTTTTCTTCCACGGACATTTATCACACATTGATTTTATGTTAGTTCTGTGCAATCACGAGAAAACCCACAAGGACAATTTGGGCTAGATCAGGGTTTTTCTCACTCACGCTGTGGACCTATAAGCGACGCATATTTTCTTATAAAAGTTGCAATAGTGAGCAAAAGGAGGAAGTGGAGAGGCCTGGAGAGGAATTACAATATAAAGGAAATGCGTAGAGAGAATGGGGCCAAGGCTGAGAAGAAAGTCAGAGCCGGCTGACCAGTTAGATGCTCTTGTAACTGACGAAGAGAGGGCTCAATAGTGTCAGTTAAATAGAGCCCTATCTGCTGAGTGTCTCGTGGCATGCCACAGGGCTCTGTCTTAAGTGCTGCCCAGTGTATATTTCAATCAAATAAGTGGAGGGAAACAGAACAACCACTTCCCGTTTGTTTGGGAAGGACGACAAATACATTAGGGGAAAGGTAGCACGTAAGCCCACCCTGATGGTTCACACTGAAGTGACAAATCTAGTGAGATAAAATTTCGTAAGGATAGACATGGAGACCCATTTGGGGGCCCCAAAAGCCAACTCCCCAAATCTGGGGTGCTTGTTCAAGAGAGGGGGCTGGGGGCAGGGTGGCAGTTAGTCAGCTGTGAGCTCAGCACGCGGTATGGCTAAGAACAGAGAGGGGGTGGTAGAGTAGCGGTAAGAGGAACACCGCATCCCTCCACGGGAGCAGGGAAGCGTGTGTGGTGTGTGGGGCATGCTGTTCAGCTGGCATTCGGAGGAGCCTGGCCCAGGGTCTGCCCTGCAGGGAGCAGAGCAGGAGAGAGACCTGCTTCTGTGGTGGGGGCTGCCTCGGAGAGAGATGCTTCCTTGGGTTTGAGGTCAGAATGCCGAACACCTTTCCACCTGCAGAGCTGGTTCTACAGGGTGGAATCAATTAACTAATTAATTATTTCAACAGATACTAATTGAACTGCACCCTGGGCCGTTGTGGGGTTGGGGCCACGCGGGGAACAAGACAAACAAGTCTGGTCCCCGTTGGGGGGGGATGTTCTATGCAGATGGCCGCCACAACACAAGCCTGCCAAGGGCCCCGACTTCTCCAAGGTGCGTGGGGGTGTACAACAGGGACCGACGCTTGGGCTCTGGCTTGCCTTCTCTGACATCCTAATGAATGTTGTCACCGACATCCATCATGGTTGTCTCACAGGATATTTGTAACCACCTAAGCCCATTGTTTTTCCAGGAAAATTCTCCTGAATTCAAATGTCCTTCCACACCCAGCCCGGTAATGCTGCCACCCGAGGCCCCGTGGCTGCGCCTCTCGGGGTCAGAGTGGATGGTGCTCAAGGTCACAGTCAAGGGCTCGAGCTGGACCCAGCTCTGCCACAGACTCTCAACAACCTCAGGTGAGCCCCTATCCTGCCAATGATCTTGTGTACTTCAGTTCTATGGTTTGGGGTTCTACTTTACACCATATACCCACATTTGAATCCCTTCCCAGGCCCTTGTCCCCGGCCTCCCCACGCTCTTTGTTTTCAGGGACTCAGCCAAGCACTTCCAGGGTGTGTACCCAAAGGGACAGTACTCTATGAGCTCAAGGGACCCATCGGGCATTTGCCCAATCAATGCCTAGGGAGCCACAGGGAGGTGGGGTCCAGGAGAGAAGTCCCTACGTGGCGACACTCAAATTGCCATTTACGTGTGAAATAAACCAAGCCACCAAGTCTGTGGGGTCTGGGGAGGAAGTGCTGTGCAAGCCCCATTCCTTCAGAAGGGCCGAGTGGTTGAGATGTTGGCCAGAGTTGCCCAGACCAGAGAAGGGCTGTCTGGCTCCCCAGCCAACTTGTGTCGGCGGCCTGGGTGCCCTTTGGAACCAACTAGAATGTATACTCATTGGATCCAACAGCTGGCAACTTCTCCAAAGACCACTCGGCAGGATGTCTTCTGGACCCTAGATCCCCTAGGAGAATCAGGGAGAGCAGAGGTTGCTTATCTACTTTCTTTGTGCCAGGCATTGCTGAAGGGCCTGGCACCACCCAAAGGGAAGGATAGAGGGAAACTGACAGACTTTCTCTTCTTCCTTTCCAAGGTGGAGGCAGTGGGCTCTGTCACGATGCTCAGATTTCTTCCACTGCCCCACCAAAAAACCCAAATGTTCCATCTCCATGTCTTTTTCTAGATACTGCCCTACTTCTCTCTTTCCTCCATAGCCCAAAGTCTGCAGAGCTTCATCCACTGGAGTCCACCACTTCTGTCTGACTCACTCTCTCCTTGATCCGGCACTACCTGACTTCCATCCCCACTCTCTGAAACTCTACCGCCATGGTCAGCAACGACTTCCTGTGCTCAGATTCAGAGGAGGCTTTCCCATTCTCATTCTCTTGAATCACTTGGCTGCATCTGACCCCGTTGGCTTCTCCCCTGTTTCAAAACCTTCTTCTCCGGTTTTCACAACACCATTGTCTGTTGATCCAACTTCTACTTCTCAGATCCCTCTTTAATTCCTTTTTCCAGGCTTTGTTTCCACAGACCAGCACTTTCAACTCTGCTTTCTGTTACACCATAGCGTCATTATGTGCTGTGTTTGGCTCTGCCAGTGACTGGGTTCATCTCCACTGCCCTGGTCAATACCACAGGGATTCCGAATGTCCTGCTTATTAAGCGAACAGATAGGTAGATGAATGAACACACGAATGGATGGACACACTTGGCACTACTCATGGCATTTGCCCAATGGAGGAGGGTGGAATCTAAGGCCGGTATCGGTGGTAATAACTTGTTCACATGTGACGGCCTCAGGTACCTTCTCGACTAGTTGAAAGAACTTCTGCCACAGCTCAGTCTTGCTAGATTCCTGGTTCTTTCCAGAATCTGAGCTTGCAGTCATGTCCAGTTAACCACAGTTAAGAAACGATGGGTAATGATGAACACGAAGAGGGTCCCTGGGGGCAGGGGTGATAAGACAAAGAGGGGAGGGAGGGTGAAGCAGAGAAGGGGCCGCTGAGAAGGGAAACATGGGTCCAAGAGCAGAGAGTATGACCTCCTGTGTGCTGACGGGTACTCCTGAGTCCTAACTGTTGGGACAACCCCACTGATAGGCATATCAGGATTTGGGATATCATGGTCACTGGGCAGTTGGGCCATTCTTCCTTGTCCTTCTCCTTTTAATCCTTATAGCAACAGAAAGCCTGCTCTGGGAAGAGTTGTTGCTCCCTCCTCTGGGCTCTCGGTGCCTTTCCTCACTTCTGATACAGGCCTGGCAGCCCCATGTCCCCCACTCACCTGCCTGTCCCCTCCAGGATATAAGGCCCTCTTTATCTCTGCACCTCTGGCCCCCTAGCTCATGCCTGGCACTTACCAGGTGCTCAACAGAATATGGTCTTTCAAGGATAAAGGAATGAATGAATAAAAATGCATAGATCCTGCCCTCAGATGGCTTCTAGGTTCCCAGAGATATGAAACAAATCCACACGAGACAGAGCAGACCAGTGGCTGGCCAGTGCATCACTGACGGTGAAGACACACCATAGCCACATTTTCCTGCTTACTTCCTATCAACTCCTCCAGCCCAGAAGTGGGGCCCCCTCGCAAAAGAAACCAAGAGCTCAAGAAAGAGGCATTGCTATGCTCGGTAGCCTTTGTTATTAATTTGTCATCTACAACAAGTTTAGAGTCAGAATTAATGAGAATAACTGTTCTATAAAGCTATGGCTTGTAAATGTCCAGTGCCTACTGCTCTCTGAGCGTAAGACATAAGATTTTAAATGATCTGTTTATGGGTCTGCTTCTGCCGTTGGACAGTTAGCTTTTCAAAGGATTTTTATTTTTTTTTAAAGATTTATTCTTGAGAAAGAGAGAGAGAGAGCACAAGTCGGGGTAGGGAAGGAGGGGCAGAGGGAGAAGCAGACTCCCTGCTGAGCAGGGAGCCACACACGAGTCTCAATCCCAGGACCCTGTGAGCATGACCTCAGCCAAAGGCAGCCGCCCAACTAAATGAGCCACCCAGGTGCCCCTTATTTTCTTTTTCTGATGGTAATTGTAAGCATGCATCGTGGGACTAGATTTCTGAGGTTCCAGTCTGGCTCTACCACTTACCAGCTGTGTGACCTCAGTTCCTTCACTGGCAAACTGATAAACACTGGGACCAGAATGGTATCCATTGGGCGCCTGGGTGGCTCAGTGGGTTAAGCCTCTGCCTTCAGCTCAGGTCATGATCTCAGGGTCCTGGGATCGAGCCCCGCATCAGGCTCCCTGCTTGGCGGGGAGCCTGCTTCCTCCTCTCTCTGCCTGCCTCTCTGCCTACTTGTGATCTCTCTCTCTCTGTCAGATAAATAAATAAAATCTTAAAAAAAAAAAAAGAATTGTATCCATCTATGTGGCCACGAAGAGAATTAAATGAGTAGACAGCAAGAGTCCGTCTTTCTCTGACCAGCTTCCTCTTTGTCCCCGGCATCCGGCATCATGCCTCTCACCCATGAGGTCTTCGATAAATATTTGCTGAGTTGGAAACGTAGGTAAAAATACTCCTTGGCACGCAAAATGATAATAATGCTATCAAATATAGATTTTGTAGATGCAACAACAGAACCCAGGCAATAAAAATAAAGTTAGCTGTCAATGAATTGGGAATAGACATCACTGCTCTGACGACAATACAAACACACGAGGCTGATGATCCCAGGGTCTGAAATGGACCCCGAGACTGGTTATGGCCGCAGACAGCTGACTGGGAAGCTCTGGGCAAGTTTCATAACTGCAATCCTACCGCATCTCCGTGGACTGCTGCTGCAGCCCTGAAGCACTGGAAGGTTCTGGGGAGGCCTCCCAGAGGGTGGTGAGGAGCAGTGCGGGCTCGGCACTTTAGGGGGCAAGGAACATTCCCCAGTCGTGGAGTCGGCCTTAAGCACACCCGTGGGTGTCACGGTGGTGAGGGAGGCGGGGGACGGCCCGGCCCGCAGGAGCGACCATCCCCAGCAGCCCAGGTGTTTCTAGGGACCAGCTACGTTTGCCTCCTCCCTCAGGAGCAGACTGGTACATGTTTACTCCAAGCCCCCCCATTGATGCGACCGCTGCTTTCTCTGCGGCCTCGTGACTTCTGGGTCTCACCTGGCAGGTTCCCCACGTGTCCCCATTCAATGCCAGGGGGAAAGTCCGACTGACCTCCCCAGTCCTGATTTCTCCCCCAGGCTGTTCAGTGGCTGACCCTCCGTCAGGAATCCTTGGTGCCCCTTCCTCTGCCCCCCTGCCAAGGTTCAGTCAGGGATGAGGGATGAGCCCTTGCTCAAGCCGCCCCCTGGCCTCTGCCTCCCAGTGGAGGGGAGACATGGTGGGGGGAGGGGCAGGGTTCCCCAAGAGGATGCTGTGCAGGGCAGCCTGGGGTTGGCGCGCCTGGTGTCATGAGCCTTGTCAGGTGGGTGGCTTCCCAGAGGAGAAGGGACGAAGGGTGGGAGGGCCACAAGTGGTGGAGGAAGGTTCTGGTGTGCGCACGTTGTGGATCTTTCCCCAGCCCCCTGGCGTCTGTCGGCCCTCTGAGGGCAGCTGCTCTCCACTGTGCTCACTCCAGAGAAGAGACCGTTCTCTGTCTCTGCTGTGACTCTGCTTCTGGGGGCCACCATCTGTCTCCCTCTGGAATTTTGGCTGGTGTCTCTAGCAGAGGGGCTGCGGTGGGCGGCCACCCGAGGACTTGTGTGGCCTTGGCTCTCTCCAAAGTCAGGGAGCTCAAGTGGGCTTCAGTGCGGGGCTCCCGCCTGCCAGTGAGGGCTCCAGGCCACTGTCAGCAGCGTCGTCTCAGGTGGGCCCTGACAGCCGGGGTGGGGGCGGGGAGCACGGCATTACCATCCCTGACAGGCTCGCCAAGTGTCTGCTTACGGCTCGGGCTGTTCCCTCCCTCCCCACGATGCGCACGCACACATTGCACAATCACACTTTCCCTCTCACCTTAAAAAAAAAGAGGAAAAAATATCGGGAAATATTTCCACTTTAATTGTCACAGGGAGATCGCGGCCTGCTGCTTTCCCTGCCTGCCTGATAATGCGTCTGCGGCCTCCCCCAGCCCTTCGGTGTGGGCTGGTGGTGTGCAGCTGGACTGGCGTGGGTGGGAGGGGGAGAGCAAGGACAGTGGGGCCACCTCATCTGCTGCAGCACCAGGGGCACAGGATTACCTACACCCCAACTTTGAGAGGGGGGCATGTGGCCAGGGTTCAATGCATCAGATCAGTTTCTCCGGCAGGGTTCACGTTGCATGGAGCTCAGAATCGTCGGGGACACAGCAGGTTGGGTCCTGGGGGGCGCTCACCCCACTCTCACCAACAATTGGCTGAGAAGCTGCAGGCAAGCAGCCAGGTGGGGGAGGGGGAGACAGTCCCCTCCTTCCCGCCCCACACAGATCTGTGGGGCAAGTCACCCCCAGCTGGGCGGGAGGACGCTGACAAGCATCTGCCTTCCATCCACACTTTCAGACGGCTATTCTGGGTTAGTTTCCCTTCTTAGCTAATTGTGTCTATTCTTCCGCTCATGAAGTCCAAGGTCATTTATTCCTCGAGACAGGTGTGGGGGACCGATGAACAAGGCACCATGCTGCCCCCTACAGCAAGCTGTCCAGTGGAGAAGGGGGTCCTGCCTCCCAGTAGTCACCACATGGGCGGGGCTAGCATGGACATGGCAGGTGTTCTAGAAGCATCAGAGAGGGGCGCCACCTCAGTTGAGGGTGGTGGGGGTCACGGAAGGCTCCCAGCAAAGGCCCCATGGGGTGCATCTAAAAGTGAGAGAAAAGGCTACCCTGTGGACCAGGGCCTTTGAAACCAGCAGGCAGCAGAAGCCCAACCCCAGCCCTGGAAGCTTGTTAGGAGACTGCAAAGGCTCCTGAGACCCAGGAAACCAATCATCAGGGGCCCCAAAACAAAAGAAAGCCGCAAAAATCAGTGGTCCATTTAATGCCTACAAAACGTGCCATTCTGTCACCCAGCCCCCAGCATCTCCACTGAACCCCTCCACGCTCATATAGAAAGGACACTTCATGCGGCCCGTGGGTAAAGCGGATGGACTCGACGTGATCAGGGGCGAGGCCTGTGCAGGAGTGGCCGGGCCGGGGGAAAGGCCGGGCCAGCCAGCTGAGGGCAGCCTGGCGACGAGGGGGAACTGCAGGTCCTCGCAGGGACGCGGGCCACCCCGCCTTCGGGTTCCGCAGGGCGAAGGGACACACGTGTGTGCAGGCGGGGTGGCGGGGTCCTGTGGCCCGGGGCCCGACGAGCAGGAGAGGCAGCGGGGAGAGCCCGCAGAGGGGCCTGGGGCGGCGGGGGGCCCGCCGGCAGCATCCAGGGCGCCGAGGCTTCGTGGGGTCCGAGATCGCAGCACCCACTGCGCCCCCGCGCCTCCTGCGCGCCCCTCGGCAGCCACAGCCGGCGCCGCTGAAGATAAACACGCATCCCACAATTCACCGTGGTTTGTTTTCCCCTCCAACTCCAGATGGCCTATCTGGGGACGGCTGAGGCCCCTGGGTGCGGGCCGTTGCCGGTTTTGATGAGCTGTGCACATATGGAGACCCAAACATCTGGAGCGGCCATGTGCTGCTTGGGGCAGGCCAGCCCTGGCGAGCCAATCAGGAGCCCCGGGGCGCCAGGGGGTGCGCGCGGCCCAGCCAGCGAGCGCCGATAAATTATTCATGACCGAGTTATTTGTGGTGCGAGGGGTCCATCAGCTACTTTGATTAAAAATCCAATGAGTAATGAATATGCAAACGCCAGTGACTGCTCCGAGCAACAGATTTGTCAAATTGTCTATACTTCACCGAGATAAAGGAAAATCTCCTGGGGTCCCGAAATTGAAAAACCGCACCGTCAAATCACAGCATTATCTTAATTATCAAATCTCCTTGGCCGTGCAAATACCCCGCGTGAAGCTGATCGGGGCGATGGAAAAAAATCGAGAGAGAGGAGAGAGACACAGAGAGAGAGAGAGAAAGAGAGAGAGAGATTTGTCTCCGAAACTGGGGGCCTGGCTAGTGAGAAACAGCCTGGTGGAGGAGAAGTGATTTTCATTCACATGGTGACTCCACAGCCATTTAATTATTTTAATTAGGCTTAATTAGTGGTAAATTTACAATGATATGCTTGATACCTGGCATTAAATCTTTCATGCATAAATGTTTTGTTAAAATGAGAAAAAGGCAAGTGGCATTTCGCCAGCAATTACTGCTGAATGTTCTAATGAAGGATTAGGCTCCGCAGTGATTCATGAAGACAGGCGGGCCCCAAACTTGTTTGTGAGGCAACCGGCACACCATAACTCAAGTGTTCCCACTAGCGTCATGGCTGTCCTTGTCGCTCCAGGGAGCACCTGCTCTGGGTGCTGGCCAGGGCACCAGGGGGGCTGGGGGAGCTTGTGGGGGGGGGCTGGCTCCCAGCCCCGAGGCCCTCTGTGTGTAGGAACCACTCCCACGCCCACTCAGAGAGGCTGATTCTGGGCTGTGTCAAAAACAACAGAGACAGGGGGTCAAGTGTCACGGAGCAGGTGATTGGCTGTGGCCCTGGCTAGCTTGCAAGTGGCGGGGACTGGACCTGGCACAGAGCAGGCGTGCAGGATGAGTGGGCTGGACCAGAAGAGAGCCTCGAGAGTCTTGGGCCAGATGGGCTGTGGCCCAGCCGAGGACTCACTACCTGTTCACCCCAGCTCGGAGCCGCAACAGGTTGCAGTGTGTACAGAGTGACTGAAGAGCCTGACAGGACGTCCCCTGCCCTTCTGTCCAGAGGCCCTGCGTCCGCCTTGCTCCTCCCTACCCGAGATTCCTTTGCCAGGAAATGAAGACTTGCTGTCAGCCGCTCCCTCCCCCCGCCCCAGCACCTGACACCTGGACCAAGACTGCAGCTCTGAGACAGCCAGATGGACAAGAGGGAGGGAGCGAGGCCAGGCAGGGAGAAGGCGAAGCAAGCTCTACCAGCCCTGCCCCATAACCCTGTCGCACCCTCGCATCGGGCTGGCCCTGTCCCTGGCCACATGCTGGCTCCGGCCCCGGCAGAAGTCAGAAGTCCAGAGCGTGACCCGGGGGGCCACGTGCAGATCCCCCCTTCACTTCTGCACTCCCGCTCCCTGGCAGCTGCTGCTGCTCCTCCCACCGGAGGGGAGGCCGTGCCCAGCATATCAATGATGCTGTGTGCGTGCCCTGGCCTCCTGCCTCCCTCCTCTCCGTCCTGCACTTGATCCCCAGTCACCTCCCTCCCAGGCTCCCCCACGCTCTGTTCCCTTCTCATTAGCTCAAGCTCCTCTTAACTCAGTGCTAATGCCTTTGGCTCTGACTTAACCATTTCCCTGGAGGGTCCTGATGTTATGTTTCTTAAGCCCATTTCGAATCTCTGAACTACAGGGTTATGTTTCCTGGTTTCAGCCTCTTAATGGGCTTTCAGAATTTTCTACCTCAGCTTTTCTCACCCTTTACAAGGGAAGATATGACTATTAATAAGGAGACCTTTCTTTCTTTTCCTTCCTTCCTTCCTTCCCTCTTTCTTTCCTTCCTTTCTTTCTATTCTTTTCTCTCTCTTCTTTCTTTCTCTCTTTCTTTCTTTCTTTCTTTTTTTTTTCTCTCTCTCTCTCTCCTTCCCTCCCTCCCTCCCTCCCTCTCTCTCTTCTTTCCTTCTTTCTTTCTTCATTTCTGCAGCCGGCGGGTGTCCCTCTCTTCAAAGTAGCCACTACTTAAATCCTCCAGAATGGAATTCCATGAGGGCAGGGACCTTATTAGTCTCGTTTGCTGTTCACCTCCAGCCTACCATCGTGCAGACACAATGGTTAGACCCTGCTTAGTGTATATAATCACTTCTCCGAAACAAAAGGCATTCAGGGCTCCATCTTTTGACGGTGGGAATCCACCTCCCAGTGCTACAAAGCTGGGACACATAAGTAGTTGTTGGGTGGAAGGAAACTTACATACACACATCATTCTATTTATTCCAACGGGGCCGATGGTGACACCCCAAGGTGAGGCCACATAGAGACCCTGTGGTTTTTGTGCCCCCCAAAACAATGGCACACACCCCAATATGTGCCATGCTTGTCTTTGAGAAACAACGATTTCTGGGCTGACCAGCCTAGATGATGGTTGGGGTCGAATATGGGAGCCACGGGCTGGAGACAATAGAGAAAGGAGGGAGCTTTTCAGATGAGGGAGGAGAGCTGTGAGATGCTGGGTGGATGAGGCATTCCCCTCAGGACTGAATTTGAAGTCCCCAAAGGGTAATTTCCACACAACATGGGACAGTTTCTCACACCACACTCTTTCTAGGTCAGATCACGTGGAGCTGGGGAAAACGTTCTCCTCTTCAGGTGGAGGGGACAGGCAAAGTCTGATGGCAGGAGGACACTCTGCCACAGATGAGGAAGGGTCAAGAGCCACAGACTCCACAATGGAAGCTACTAGACGGGTGCTGGGAAGAAGGAAGGACTCAGATTGTTTGCTGTTTAATAAAATTGCAATGATAGAGGCCCAATAAATGCGACCGAGCGAACATATGTTTACTTCCACTCCCTCCCCAAACCCTACGAAAATAACAATGAAGGAATAAAAATAGAGGCATAAATCCACACTGGGCATGAGTAAGAGGAAATGACATCACACGAGAGATCTCAATAAAATTTTTGAAGCCGGGAAGTAAAAGAACTAGGGACAGATAACTCATCAGATGGGAGACAGCCAGGGCCCCTATACAGGCAAGGGGGTGGTGGTGGACACGGAAGACGAAATGAGGCAAACTTCCCCACTGCAGAACCCCAAAAAGATTCAGGAACTGGAAGGCAAGGGGTGAGGTGGTGCTGAGCCGGGCAGACCCGTCTGGGAATGCATGGTATCCTTGCTGTGGTGGGGGGTCACCCAGACCTCACTGAGAACCCATTTCTCCAACTCCTGGGACCGTTGTGGGCTGACAGGTCTCAGCCCAAGTTCCTCACCAAGAGTTACCCGCAACCAGAGAGAGCACCTTGCCCCAGGTCATAGCCGTCCCTGGGGGAAACGCACATCCACTGTCTGGTCAATGCAAGCGTTAAAAGGCCCAGCCAAAGATGGGAAGACTCGGAAGGACCATCCGTCTCTGCTACAACGGTACTCATTCACCTCCTCCTTCTGCTGATGGTACTTCCTTCACTTCTCCCAGCTGTTGATCCCCGGTGTACTCCCAAACAAACCGGAATACAATCTCTGTTTCAGAGTCTATTGCCTGGAGAGCGCCCAACCGAAGAGGGTCGGTGGCAGGAGTGGTCCCAGGGAGCAGACTCTAAAATGGGATTGTGGAGCTGGATTTGCCCACCGCTGGCTGGCTGGTTGGCAATGAGGACTCCGGTGTAGGTGGTGACGGAGCATGGGTGACTTCCGCCATGCTGTCTTGGGGCAATTGTGAAAATGTTCACAAATGGTACACTGGAATGGGGTACCAGTGGAAGGCAGTACTCTGGTGGGGACAATACTCAAGACATTTGAGAAGTTCTAGGAGGTAGTAATTATGGAGACTGTCAAGTTCAATGGCTACTGCTAAGGGCAATCGGTGCATTGGAGAAAGAAAGAAAAAGCGGAGGGTGATTAATCACCAACGAAAGGTAAGTCTGAAAGTCAGTGAGCCCAATCTGCAGCACATGAAAAGACTTCAACTCTTACAACTGGAGGGTAGGAAGAGATGAGGACCAGATCTAGGACTTAATCATAAGAATAGCAGAGCTATTAAGGAGACTGATTCTTGGACTCAGAAAGTCAGTCATGCCAAGGTCAGGGCCATGACTGGGGAGGAGGGGGACCCTAAGAACTGGATGGGGCCATCCAGGTTGATGCACTCCAAAGTTTTCCATCTCCAGATCCCTCTGGACCCTCTGGGCCCACAGAAGTTATACTCTTTTTGCCGTGAAAAGACAGCAATCCTGTCTTTCTGGAAGGTGGTACAAAGACACACACCCCCCTCCCCGCCACAGGAGGCAATGCAGAACTTTCTCGGACCTACTCCCACCACTCCTGCTTATCCCTAGACCTATCATGACACCTCTGTTGGAGTAGGGGGTGGGGGTAGAATACAGAGGGACAGGTAACAAATGGAGTCTTGACCCAGGTACCTTGAGACAGGTCAATCAAGTCTGCAGACCTACCTATTGTTCATTTCCCAGACTTCAAATGGACATACTTAGTAGTTGGCAGAACTAGTCCTTGACATGTGGAGTGGAAGTTACCGTAGTGAAGGCCCAGCAGAAGCCCTCAAACGGCCTCCCCACCCAGGGCCAAGGCAGTCAATATAAACCAGTGCGACCTTCCAGGGGGAATGGAGCCCAGCGAGGGCCAGTCACTGGCGCAGTCAGTGCAGGGCGCACTGGAGTGGTCCTAGTGCGGCGCTACCCAGATGCCCCTCAGGCTGCAGGTACTCCTTTCCCTAGCTTGCTGATAGCATTTCTGATTCTCAGCCCAAGTCTCTCCCTAAAAATTGCTCTTAATTCGAGAGAATCCTCTTGCCCCATGTCACCAACCCTCTCTCGGGGCAGCCTACTTCCCATGACTGGTCAGTGGGGGAATGTAAAGGCCCAGCCCTCTTGCCTCAGGGCAAGGCAGGTCTTTGAGATCCTTCCAACCCCAGTGCTCTCTGGGATTGGCTGAGTCTTTTGTTGTGACTGCAGCTCCTTTCCTCTGTCCAGTCCTGCTTCCCTCTCTGGGCACAGCGACACCCCGCAGGCAAAACTCAGAGTCTGTTTTCCAGGACCTGCTCTGCTATGGTCTGCAACAGAGGAAGTTTGACCAAGGATTTCCTCCCTTCTTGGCACCTTGTCCCTTATCCAGCAGAGAAGAGCTTTGCTCTTGGAAAAGGCTATATAGGAGAGCCGTGCCCTGGGGGGATGCAGGTACCACTGAAGGTTAAGGTGAGTGCAAGTCTGCCCCTTGGCTCGGGGGATGCTGGAGGCCAGGCTCCTCCCTATTCCTTCCCCAGTGGATGACTTTTTTCTAGGGGAAACCAACAGGCCCAAGAGGAATTCTTGTGGATACTGGCAGAGGGAATACCACAAGGGATGGCTGGCCTCTAGCTTATCATCTCAGAGTGAAGCCACCCACTCAGTGAAGGCACTGAGAGCATTTGCACATCTTTTAACCTCTTATGAGTAAACATGAATGGAAAGACAAGAATTATCAGATATTTGAGGACAACCTCTAACTGGAAAGGCAGATGTCAATATGGGACCATTGGAAAAGGAACTTGGGAGAAAGAGAAACGATGTAGAGAGGACATGAAAACTCCCAATAAAAAAAGTAAAATCTCAGATAAAGACCGAGGGTCTGTGCAACAGAAACAGGATGCTATACAAAAGGAACAGTCAGAGAGATTCTGGAAATTAGAACACCCATAGTAGAAATAAAGACCGCGATGTAAGCGTACTGTGATGTGCGGGAGGGGGGTGAGGTGCGGGAGGGGGAGAAATGTGCATGTGAGTGTGTATGAGTGTGAGTGTGCCATGTATGGGAGTGTGTGTACGTATGAGTCTGGGTTGTACGAGTGCATGTGAGTGCGAATGGAGATATATTCCTTCCTGAGAAGGAAGATCTTAGATGACATCTCAATGTTTTTTTCAACCAGGAAGTGGAAGTGTAAACATTTTACTTAGAAATATGAAGATAAATACAAGCAGAAGTAGCTAAAAAAAAAATAGAAAATGCCATTTGCCTCTAGGTTTTGGGAAATCAGAGCCGTGAGGGCTGCTGTTCACTCAAAGTCCTGTGGAACTATCGGGTGGTTTAAAGGTCATCAGTGTGTTATCTAGTTTAAAACGCAAATCATATTTTAAAATGATTTACAGGCCTTCTGCTCCTTGGGTAACCTCAGGTTAGTGCCTTGGTTTCCTTGCTTATAAAATAAAGACCAGACGACTTGCTTCCTCGGGCTGCTCTGAGCATTCTGCCAGGTAACAAATACGAAGCAAGTTTTCACCTGGAAAGCTCCGTGCCAGTGAAGCTAGCTAGCATGGTTAGGAACATTTTACCCACTGCTGGATTTGGCCAACGAAATAAGCTCGTTGTGCTTTTTGGATGGCAGTGTTCAAAAAGGCAAATCCCTTTTCGTTGTAAAGGCTTTAAATGTCTCATTCTGAGACAGATTGTCTCATCAGAAATACTAACATATCTGGATGATTTGCAAACCAGCCACCAGCTAAATTTGTTGCCTCCTAAAATAGTTTTGAGATGTCTTTAGGACAGGCCCAGTCCCAAACACATTCATGAAGGCAGCCAAGACTGTCTTTGGTGCTCCCACTCCCTCCTGGGCTGCAGTCTCTACAGCCCCCCCCCACCCAGACACCCCTGTCCCCTCTGCCCCTTTCCCAGTCCTACTCTCCAAACAAAACCTGCTCTCCGTGAGGAACTGAAAACCTAACCACACTGCAGATTATGACATAATTGGCCAACGGTAGCTCATGTCAAACTACCCCTTTCCCAGAAGACTGTGCATTTAAACATGGAATAAAGTATTAAGCCAAAGAAATGAAGCTCTAATGGTGAATTAATGCAGAAACTAGACATTAAAGAAGGATATTTTGGGAGATGACGGCATCCTAGTTCTTCTAAAATTATATCACACCCATAAATAAAGTTGGAATCTATATTTCTCCACACAGGCGGCCCCCTATCTGATGGAGCCCTGCTCTGGGACCCCAGACAGCATCTATCTACTGGGAATTAAGATGCCCATAGTAGAAATAAAAACTGTGATGTAAACATACTGTGATGTGTGTGTGGGGGGGAGTTTGCATGTGAGTGTGTACACATGTGACTGTGTGGTGTGAGTATGTGCGTGTATGTATGAGCGTGGGTTGTATGAATTAATAGAATCCTGGGACTTCACAGACTGTCCTTCAAAGAACCTTTTCGAGCTGCCTTCCTGGTGCAAGAAGTCCCTTCCCAGCATCTCTTGACATATTCACACCCTACGCCAATGGCTACCTTCTTCCTTCAAGACCTAGCTTCGTCCTATGGTGGTCTTTATTATTAAGAAGGACTTCCTCTTACCAGTTTGAATTTTGAGTCCCCTGATTTTAATTCAGGGGATTAAATCCCGTAGCCTCCTTCTCGGTGATGGTACTTGGTTTATGTGAAGACATTGTTTTGGTTGGCATTTTCTAAAGTGTGTCCCATTGAACACTAGTTCCAAGAGATGCTACTAAGAGGTACTTGATGAAACAGTTGACCGGTCAAACAGGTTTGGAGAATGCTGAGCTAATTGAAGTTGCACAGATTTCTTTACTGCTGGACTTTGGGGACCCTTCGTAAGCTAATGCACCAAATCGTGCTCCGAGAATGGGATTTAGAATGCTCTGTTTTCAAACTTGGGTAACCCTAGAATGCACCTTTGGCGGGTGCCTTGTGGGATTAGTGTTGGGGAATTACTATTCTTGCACAACAAGCCCTGTGATGGGAATCACTGGTCTGCGGGAGCCAGCGCAGAGCAACTCACAAAAGCCGACTGTGCACATCTCTCCCCAACTCTGCATTTTGTGATGGCACATGGGGAGCCTGAAATTGGCCACCGTGGGAAAGTTTACACAACATAAACTGACAAATGCTACAAGTCAAGGCTCTGGGTTCTTGGAGAGCTGATCATTAAACATTTACCAGCACACCACTCGATCTGAGGCCTCGGGTTAAAACCACCAGAAACTTGACCGGGAATGAGTCCTCGTGCCTTTCTGGGTCTCTCTCCCCCTATCTGTCCATAACATGGAAGCTCAGCGATCCTCTTCTGCTCGAAGACCCTGCGACTCCTCTCAGAATGCCCTTCTAGTCTCAACATCCCCAGTCCATTTGCCCATTCTTGACGTGTCATGATTTCTCAATTTCTCACCACCCTGGCTGGCAGTTCAAGTTGCCAAATGGCATCTATTTGGTCAGTTTTCTTCAGAGGTGGAAGTTTCTGGAAGGAGACATCATCTTCCAAATGTGTCCAGGACTGTGAGCTGGGCAGCTATAGGAGCACCCAGGTAATGGTCAGAGGCATCTGGAGAGAGAAGACTCCCCCACACAAGGCTGTCCAACATCTTGGCCAACTCTGCCCCTCACGCTCACACCACACGTCATCAAGTGGTGATACACCCAGATTCTTGGGTGCAGTGTGAACCCTGTCTACCATGTGACCTTGACTAATTAGGCTCTCTGTGTCTCACTCGGTTTCCTTTGCCATAATCTTGGGAAATCATAGCACTTAGCTAGATGGTTATTATCAGGATTAAATGAGAACACATGGAAAGCACTGAGGATCGTGTCTGGCTCATAAGTCCTCAATGAAGAACAGCTTGCATCACTTGTTGTTATTAATCAATTACAACACTCTTTCCCACTGTCTTAGATGCCCTTGGTGCCCTGCCCAGATCCTCTTTGCCTGGCCAGTTCTCCCAACTCCCAGCTGTTGTGGGTTTGGGATGCTAATAGCTCACAGCTGCACTCTTCTCTGGAGGGTACCCCTCAGCAGCTGGGAGTCTCCCCTCCCAGGAAATACCAGGAGGTCACAGTCTCCTCGTTCCTACCCTCAGAGTCAACCACGACCCACGACTGACTGACACATGGATATGAAGGTCTTGCTTCACCAGGGGACAGCTCTGTGGTACCATTTACACTCCAGCACTCCCTATAGACAAGGCTTTAGCTGAAACCATGTCTTTGCTCAGCTTCTTCTCCTGCATCCTTTACTTTCCCATAGGTTTTTCTTGGGACCGCTCCCTCCATAAAGGAGGTGCACAGGAATATCTGTTTTGGGATCTATTTCTAGGAACCATACCTAAGATAACCACTGAACCTAGAAACCACTAAACGTAGTATCTTATGCAGGGAGAAAACAGGAAAGCCATGTTTTGACCTGAGCTCTGAAGAGGGGAGTCTCCCCTGATCATTTATAATGCAAGTCTGTATCTTGTGACGGGTTGAGCTATGTCACAGTATTACCGGCATGGTCTGGGAATCCCCAAATCTATAATTAACATAAAAATGATGCTAAGATGTGTTAGGGATTCCCCTGGGGTATTGAATGGAAGTGAACTCAGACTCTGGCAACATGCCATCAACCCGAATTTTTCACAGATAAAGCTCTATTGACAGTAGTTTCATAATCCTACATAACAAAACACACAAGAAATCTATCCACCTTGAGTGAGAGTCAGGAGACCCAACGAAGCAATATTAGAGCCTAACGCCTTCTACCCCAAAAACTCCAGGAGGTTGAACTACTAGTCTCTAAAAATGAATGTGCTTGAAATGAATACATAGTAAGAGGAGGACCTGACAATGTAACAAGAACGAGGCAATATGGGAAAATAACTTGCATGCTGCAAAAGAACCCAATAGAAGTTTTAGAAATTAAAAAAATAGAGCCATTGATATCAAAAAGGGAATGAGTTAAAGAATGAATTAGATACAATTGGAGAGAGGTTTAGCGAGCTTGAAAATATATCTGAGGAAAATACTTAGCACGCAGGGAGTCTGAGATAGAAATATGGAAGAGTAGTTAGGAGATATGGAAGGCAAGATAACAAAACACCATGTACATCTAATTGGAGTTATAGAAGGAGACTGGAGAGAATGAGAGAAAGCCAAAGTTAGGCAATATAATGGATAAGAATATTTCAGAATTGCTGATAAGCATTAGTCCTCAGACTCAGGAATCACAGATAGTCTCAATCAGGATAAATAAAAACAAACACCCATCCCTTGAGTCCCACACATTGTACTAAAACTTCAGAGCACCAAAGACACAGAGGTCTTCAGAGAGAGAACAGAGAAAATATGATAGATTATTACATTTAGCAACTGTAGAGTAATATCAACTTTTAATAGCATCTGTAGGAACAAGGAGAAAATGGAATAATATCTCCAAAGAGTTGAGGAAAAAAAAAAAACCTGCCAGATTAGAATTTTAATTAAGAGTCAAAAAAAAAAAAAAAAAAGGAAAGACATTTCCAAGATGAACAGGGTTTTTATTAACAGGTGTTCTGTGAAAGATCTCTGGCAGGATTATTCTAAGAAGATGGAAATTTTACCAAGAAGCAAGAACTGAGATATAAAGAGAACTGTTAAAGAAAGTAACTAATACGTAGGTGATTCCAATCAAGATTTCCTGTATCAAATAATTTTATTAAATATAAAACAATGCAGATCTAAAGTACTGGATAAGAATAGCACGTAAGATGGGAAGGGGCCTAAAAAAATCCCCAGATACGTTAAAAAAAATTGCAAAGGGGCCAATAGTGGTTAAAGTATCCTAAGCCTTACATTATTTGATGATATGGATTTTTAGTAACTTTAGACTCTATTAAGTCGAGTATGCATGTTTAAAAAATTAAGGACAACCACTAAAACAATGTCTAAGCTACACACCAGCAAAAGGAAAAGAAGAGAAATAAGGAGAAAGGTCACTCAAACAAATGGAAGGAAGAGAAAAGAAGTATAAAAAAAGAGTAAAAAGAATGTAAAAAATGAAATGACAGATACAAATCCATATAGATTAATAATCACAACATATTTTCGTGGTTTTAAATTTCTGGTTAAAATAGAAATGATCAGATTGGATTAAAAATGTTCAGCCCTCTATTGTGTATAAGGCACGCATAAATCATAAGAACATTGAAAAGTTGAAAATAAGAGAATAGAAAAAGTTTCCATGAAGGAAGCATTGTCGAGAGAGGAAAAGATGCTCTTGATGGCATCAGCTAGACTTCAGAATTCAGCCTTTACCCCTTGAACATCCAACTCTGTCAACCCAAACATATCCCACTCCTTCCACCACTTCGAGTTGGGCATTTTCTCTTGCAGCCAGAAGATGACTAACCAAAGCAAAGGTGGACGTGTGCGCTTGGGATGCTGGTCACTCAAGGAAGGGCAAGATGAGAGTCATGTTTTAGGAGAAGCTGAAAAGAGGTGGTGGGCAAGGCAGAGGGGTTCAGGCAGAGGGGAGGAGAGCTGGACTCAGGAAGTGCCAGTAAAAGAAGGAGAAGAAACGGGAATGTTCCCAGAAGCCCGAGGTGGAAGTTCCACTAATCTAACCTTGAAAGTCTTCATTCACACAGCCCCCTGAGAACATGCTAGTGTTTGTAAGACATTAACGGTGGGGCTTCTCTGCTCAGAGAAGAGCCTTTTGAAAATTTTCCCATGTGCTCAGCCAACCTAAAAGCAGTCATTAACAAAACAACAAAAACTGAGAGCAAGAATATTTCAGTCGCACCTTAGATGGAAGTATGAGGATGTCCGAAAATCATTAACTCTAGAACAAGAGGTCCATAAACCTAAATAAAGATGTGTCCTGTATCTGAGACTCTCTGATTTATATATTTCTAGACAGAAACCCAGGAACTGTCTTTCTGAGCTTCGTTTTTTTTATATGTTAAATGAGATGATTGGACCAGCTCTCCAGCATCCCTTCTCACTTTGAGGTTCTTTGAGTTTATTTAAAAATTTTATTTTCAAGTGTGAGATAAACTGAGTGGAGAAGTGCATGTTGTAATTTCTGTGCCTCCAAGTGTGTGCACGCGCGCGCATGTGTGTGTGTGTGTGTGATCAACAGCCATGTGTGGGTCTGTGTTTTCCTCCCAGTGTCTCACCACAGCTCTCTGCATGCCCACCTGTGCCTGTGCACGGCCGTTTGTTCCTTCCCCCCTCTCCTCCTCCTCTCACCGCCCCCCCTTCTCCTCTCCCTGCAACTCTGTGAGATGCATGAACATTTCTCAGTTATGTGATGTTCTCAGCAGGAGGATGGAGCCAAATAATGGTGTTTCTAGTTATTACTCTGATGAATCACAGGGGAACAGCCTTCACCAAGGTAGAACGGCTTGCAGAGAATATGTTCATTCAATTAAAAAAAAAAAAGAAATTGAAAAATAAGATACTGCCAACATGGGGCTCTGACTTATGTAGGGTTTATGCAGTGATTCCATTTCCAATTCAAGCGAGTACCACACCAGAGAGGCACCTGGGAGCAAATTCCTAGGAACGGGGGAAGGGTTCCCACTGCCAACTAAAAATCCTGTGCCTCAGGTGAAGTTTCTGGAACAAGGAAGGGGAAGTGTAGAGAGCCTTTGTCTTCCCGCAGTCTAGTCTGAACAGAAGATTCTGAGCTAGAGATGCCATGACTCCAAACAGGGAGAACTGGTTTCCCTGTAACCTCTGCTGCCCAGGTCGCCATGTTTTGTGCCACGTGATTCCCTCCCCCACCTCCTCAGCCAATGGGCTCCCGCATGGTCACCCGCTGACCTAAGAGGTAGCCTGGCGCAGAAAGATGAGTCAAGCCAGTCAGATCCTGTTTCTCTGGCCCCGGACCTGCGCTTCAATCTGGCACCGAGAACCAAGCAGTCAATAGCGGAGGCTACGAAGGACGACTGGGTCACGGTGGCCGGGTGCAAACAGAAGTTAGGAGGGAGCAGAGAGTCAAAAAGACAGGGGATGAGAGTCGAGAGACAGCAGAGATGCCATGTGCTAGACAAGACCCTGCGGCCCAGCAGAGCGGGAGCAGGGGAGCTATTGCGAGGCGTTGTTCTAGAAGCTGGGAAAGAGACAAAAATCCCTCTCTTCATGCAGCTCACCCTTTTAATGGGCTGTCCCCGAGGCACAGCGCTGGTCGGGGCCTCTGACCTGCACCATCATACCTCCTTTCGTTCCGATCAATTTCATTTCCCCTAAGCCCCAGGCAATTGTACTTGGGGGATAGCGGCTCCCTCTGCATGGCAGGATTTTGGTCACAAGCCATAGAGAAGAACTTGTGGCTAACTTAAGCAAAAGAGGAGTTCCAAGGCTCAAGGAGCTAAGGGAGATATGAGGGTAGGGCAATAGCATTGAAGAAGGAGCTTTAGTAATTAGATCTCTCCTACTCTCCTCTGCTGTCATCTCTGCTCCTGGTGCTTGAGCACCTGCTGCAGAGAGACCACAGGTGGCAGGGAAAATGGCTGCCACCAACCCACGTTCTTGCTCTCCCTGCTCAGCCTCCTCAGCACAAAGACAGTGATCCCAGGGAAGAGTCTGATTGGTCCGGCCAAGGTCAGGTGTACCCCAGACCACCCACGGCTGCCAGGGATCAAGGCAACTGGAGGAGGCAGGCCTCCATATCTATGCGCTGCTTTCCAAGGCAAAGAATTCGAGAGGGAGCAACACTAGCTACCATGGCCTAACGGATTGTCAAAAAAGAAAGCCCTGAAGAGCCAAGGCCAGATTTTGGCCCCAAGCCCCTGACTCATTGCTGGCCTTCCCGGATCTGGAGCAGCCCTGGGAGAAAGCATTTTGTACCACGTGACGTTAAGTCTATTTACTAATCGCCCCTGAGAAGGTGGCTGCTGGAATACATCAGGATAACTCGATTGTAAGATTTTAATGACATAACATTGAGACCTGGGGAAGCCTGAGCCCTGCAGTCGATCAATTCACATACCTTTCACTCAGACCCAAGTGACTGAAAATCATTTTGCTCCCCAAGCTCTTAAAGGTCAGGAGTTGAATGCTTCAAGAAAATCTCTTTCTCTATGGCAGGAAACCTCTTGCATTTAGCATCCTGTCAATCAGGGGCACCCCAGGAGGCCTCAGAAGGGGAGTGCAGAGAAAAGGCGGCCTGTGTTCCTTTATTCTTTTTCCCCTGGCTGGGCTGGTGGGGG
>LNAC01000018.1:982899-1042997 GCA_002007465.1 Ailurus styani
CCCCGCCCAAAAGAAAGGTCTGTTCCAGATTGGGTCACAGTTTGGGAGGGAGACAGTGAGAGGCTGGAGTGAGCTCTGAGATCAGGACACTCGCCCAGCCCCCAGCCAGCTCTTCAAGAAAACCCTCTTTTTCAAATCTGCTCCTGCGGCTCAGGGCAGGTGTCCAAGATGCTAATGAAGCCCCCCCGTGCCTCTGGGCCCCCGCTTGGCAGGGAATCCGCAGCTATGTGTCCCCCTCCACTAACTGGCCTGCAGCTTAATGACATGCAAACGGGAGGGACACTGTCTGTCAAATGGGGCCTAATCCCTTTGTTCCTACCTGCCAGTCGGGCAGCCTTTTCTGCACCAGTTTTGCCTGGGAGGACAGCTGCGAGGTGCTAATGGGCAGCGCTGGGCAACGCGGCCCCGGTTGCCTGGTAACCAGGCGCTCTCAGGGGGCCTCAGGTGACGCCTGGGCTCTAGGGGCGTGCAGCACGAAGCGGGGGTTCTTCAGCTTCCAAGTTCAAGCCCTGGGAGCCTGGAGCATCGTGGGGATTTGGGGTTCTGTGGACAGCATGTGACCTTGAGCAGGGGACCTTACTGGGCCCCAGCTTCTTCACTTCTGAAAAGAGGCAGCTGTTCTTCAATCAGGGTGTCACCCAGGAGGAGGCGTCCTAAAGGCCAGCCCCCATCTCCAACTCAGCCTGAGACGCTGCCTTCTTCTCTGTCTTAGGAGTTGGGGTTCAGAGTAGGAAAAAAAAAAAAAGAGTCGTCCGCTAAGATAAACACCTGAAAGCGGTAGGTGTGATGACCTGTCATGCCTTTCTTGCTTCTCCTTTACCAGGCTGTGGTCTGCCTCGGAAAGACCCCGCTGGGGAGACACACCTGGGTAGTTCCAGCTTTCCGTTTCATAGGAGGTAAAGCCAAAGCCCAGAGAGGGGAAGGGAGTTCCTCGGAGTCACACAGCTGACCAGAGCCTCCCTGAGATCAGCCTGCAGTCTGCAGACCCTAGATGGGAGTTCTTTCTGTAAACTCAGCGAAGAAGAGGCAGGGCAGTGTAGGAGAAAGATCTGGGCCCTCAGCGCTTTCCAGCCCCGGCACTGCATGGATATAAGAGAGTCAGAGAGTCTGGTGCTCAGATTTGGCCACGAGGTAAAGACCGTGATGCCAGTACTGGCCGTGTGTGTGTGCAGTGTGTGTGTCTGTGTGCGTGTGTATAGTGTATGTGCCTGTGTATGTCTCTGTGTGCAGCGTGTGTGTCTTTGTGTTGTGCACGTGCGCAGATCTAATGTGTGGGTAGCGTGTGTGTCTGTGTGTGTCTGTGTGCTCCGCAGCCCCCCACCCCCACCCCCCGCGCACTGCACAGGCGCCGTCTCGTGCCCACGTCGGTACACCAACTGTCTCTCGAGCCTTTGCTTGTTGCTTGGCACCAGACCTCTGCGGTTCAGTGGGGGAATCAGGACCACACATGACACAGTCTGGTCCCGGGCACGGTCCTGGCAGGGCTTGGTTATAAATTCAGGTTTACCCCCCAGTCGGCCTAGTCTCAGGTTTCAGGACTTCAGACAGAGCAGACGACTAGTCCTGAGCCTCGCTCACGTTCGGGGAGGCTCCCGCTAGTTTTATGCAGGCTCTGGGTGAGGACTTGTGCTTGCCAACTCATTTAATACTCAGGATAACCGTTTTAGACAGGGATGATTATCATCCCCATTGTGCAGCTGAGAAGGCTGAGGCTCAGCAAGCAGGGAAGTGTCATGACCAAGGTCAGCTGGCTATTAGGGGCAGAGAATTAGAATGAAGGAAATAGCTTTTATGATTACAAATCTGTTATTGGTCCTAGGACATCCGAGTCTTCCTTTAAAAAGACCTCTGGAGACCGGTTAACCAAATGACCACAACTGCCTCTTGTATTAATAACCCAATGCAGGCAGCCTTGTCGAGTAGAAAAATCCACAGGAGAATGGGTTGCACTTCCCACTCCCTTCGTGGCCAATGTGGCCTCTCTGGCCCCTGGACAAGGACAGCAGGGCGGGTGTTGAGGGGGGCCTTCGGGCCAGCCACTCCGAGTTCCCTCCCAGCTCTCCCTGACTGTCTCAGCCCCCCGCCAGGTCCTCCGCCAAAGAATAGTTCACTGGGCTCCGCAGAAAGTGAAAATCCTGCTAAAACTTCCCGAGAGCTATGAATTTGACTGTTTTCTAACTAAAGCCTAGGATGCCAGAGGGGATCTTAACTATCTATGGGATTTATCGATCTGTCAGTCCCAGCCTACCTGGGAAACAATTAGAGGTCAACACGCAACACAGAAAGAAATTTGCAGCTGTCAGATCAACCATTTGGAAATATTCCCTTGCCCTTTTACCTCTATTTGCCATCAAGAGAAATCCTTCCCAGGAGCAGAATGGACGTCAGGGCTGGGAGCCATGCATCACACATGCAGGGAAGGAGCGAGGAGACCCCACTCAGCCTGTCCCTGCTAGAGATCACTAGCCTGGGAGCCTGGGAGCCCCCGGCCATCCCGCCCTGCGGCTTATTCACCGTGGGATCTGGGGCAAGTCACCCCATTTTCTGGGCTTAGTTGGGATTTTTCCTCATCTGAAAAATCCTGTCCTGGGTATAGAAGTCTCAGCTTCTACCTTTCTAGTTTGGCTGGAGCCACAGATAATTGGCTATGAAATCTCCCTCTTTGGAAAACAGTCTGAGTTGCTAAATGGCAAATATAGGTCATCGTTGTCTCCTTGTCCCTTTACTAACCCATCTGCCACATCCTGGCACCCTATCTTGCCCTTCACCCCAGGCCTGCCTTGTGCTCCACCAACTGTTAGTGAAGTCCCAGGCAAAATGTCACCTCGTAAAGGCTTACTGGACTCCATCTCAAAGTACTCACGTTCTCATAGGGAGACCGGGAGACCCAGCGACACGATTAAGCCGCGAGGGGCGGGGGTCAGATACTGTGGCACCTGGGAGTAGGAAGCTGTTTTTAGATGGGGCTGGGAAGTGATGTTCTCAGCCCCCCACTCCAGCCCACCCATCAAATACCTGGGGACATTCTGAACAGAGCCAAGATCATCTGTTTCCTTTATTGCGAGACTCACAGCCCTTATATCTCCAGGGGTTGAGAGAGTATTTGTCACATTCCCAACTTTTTTCAGAGGGCCTGGGTTCTGAGAAAAACCTTTTGGGCAATGCTGAGCTAGTCTTGCCCCTTCATTTTATTTTATTTTATTTTATTTTATTTTATTTTTTTATATTTTATTTTACTTTATTTTCCTTTCCCCCTTTAGTTCAGAGCTGAAGAATCTCAAAGCCCTAGCTGCTCACAAGACTCAGCGCTGGATCCAGGATTTTCATGCCCGAGTTCTCACCCCACCCGCCTGCTCTGTCCTAAGACACCGTATAGTCTGGTCTTGTCAAGGCCCATTCTGCTGAGAGCTTCCAGAAACCCACTGTCCTGGACTCAGCATCTCCAGGCATATGGGCTCCCCAGCCCTCTGCTGTAAGTTCCAGAACTCCTGAGGGGGCCCACTTGAGGGGAACGGGAATTCGCTTTTGTGTCCTCCTGACTGGATCAGCTCCAGCCTCAAAGCGCTGCTCAGCAGTAGCTGAGCTCAGAGCCTGTGGCAGGAAGAGTGGCACCTGGGGGGCTGTTCTCCCCGCAGTCTGGGCAGGTCAGGCTAGCTCTGCATCTCCGCGTGGCCTGAGCCTGGGGACCTGTGTTGCTGGTGTCTCTGCCCCAGGAAGGAGGGACGGACGGGCACAGCTCTTGGCTGCAGCCTGGCGTCGCCGTGCAGCATGGAGGTGAGTGACAGCCACTTCCCCTGCCACTGTGGGCGGTCCCCAAGCCTGCGCCTGTGGCCTTGGCAGCCTCTCTTACGGGAGCCCTTGTTTTTCCCAGCTTGTCCTTAGCGCCTGAATCCAGGCCTCCCTCACTTTCTAGCAGTTGCCTTGGCTTCCACCAGACACTCGGGCCTCCTGCCAGGGCCCCTTCTGCCCCCAGCCCACTCACAGCGCAGAGCCCCCACTCTTTGCAGGTGCCACTCCCCAGCGCCTGGCTCTCAACTCCTCGCTAGTGGCGATATTCACTCGGTGCGGCAGACACACTGAAACTCACTGAATTATACCCTTTTAAAAGACTGAATTTGACAGTAGGTGAATCATATCTCAATAAGGCTGCTGTTAAAAAAAAAGAGGGGGAATAGTAAAGCAACTCTCTGGTCACCCCAGCAGTGTTTCTCAAACTTTTCTGCCAGAGCACCCCTAATAGCAGAGGAGATGGTACTCCCGTGGCCTGGAAGCAGCCTGAAGTCGCCTGTCTCAATCATTCCTTCCTTCACTCATTCAGCGATATTTATTGTGAGTTTTCTGTGTGGCTTAATTATGCAGAAAATGTCTTCCAAGTCTCCTGTTTTTATTTAAAGCTGCACGTGCATTTTGCATTCTAGTCAATAATGTATCTACTTTTTTAAAAAATATTATTTATTTATTTATTTGACAGAGAGAGAGAGAGATTACAAGTAGGCAGAGAGAGAGGGGGAAGCAGGCTCCCCGCCGAGCAGGGAGCCCGATGCGGGCCTTGATCCCAGGACCCTGAGATCATGACCTGAGCCGAAGGCAGAGGCTTTAACCCACTGAGCCACCCAGGCGCCCAATAATGTATCTACTTTTATCTATAATTTTACTATAACATATCTTCCCTAAACTCTTCAGTTAGTATTACTGCCCTGTTTCCCTGGGCCAACCTGGAGCTGGAGAGGGCATTGGGGGCTGGCTCTCCAACATCTCAGCCATTCTACCCCCTTGGGTCACAGCTTGAGTTTGGGAGGGCTCGTTCTCAGCCCAGAGAGCGCCTGAGAGGTGCCAAGGCCATCTCTTTCGTCCTTGCCAACCTTTGGCTCGGGAAGGGGCCTGGGCTGCAAGTCTGGCCAATGAGGTCCGACACCAGAGGTTTCTCAGGAAGCCCCTTCTTGTTCTCAAAAGAGAGCTATGGGAGGCTGTGCTCTCTTTCTCTCACTGGCTGGAAGTGAATGAGGAAGCCCTCTGCCCTGATGACTGTTCGAAGACCTGTCCTATCCATGAGCGTCCACGAGCAGACACAGAGACTGGAAGCTGCCAGAGAAAGTCATGAGAAACCATTGAGGTGGGGCCCTTGATGGAACTGGGCCTGAAGCTCACATGCCTGTGTGACTCAGTGTAAAGTAAGTTGGGTTTGTATTCCCAAAGCTGTGAGCACTCTGATGGCTGAAAAGGACTATAGGTCAAAGTTTAACTTTTAGCCAGGTTTTTAAGCCTTTAAGCTCAGTAATCGGGCTGCCTCTTCAAACTTAGGTGGGTTTAGCCCTCCTCCTCATGCTGAGTTTCTTCAGATTACATGCCTCCCCGAAACAACCAGACTCCTTATCTGCCTCCCTTTCCTTACCCCTTCTATAGGCCTTGCTCACCCCTTCTGCAGCAGCCGATCTGGCTGGCGGGACCCGCAGTGTGCGTGCAGCTGCCCAGAGGCGGGCCTGCTTATTCAGATTGGGCGGCATCTGCCTCTCTCTGAAGAGAAGCCTGGGGCCTCCTAATGGGAGCCCCGTTGAGCTGACCTGGGGTGGCGGGCCCCCAATGTGCAGCCAGTGAGGAGGCTCAGAGCGGCGGGAGCAGGAGGGAGTGGAAGGGAGAGGTGCAGGCGTGGGTGAGAGTGAGGGAAGGGGGAATGAGCAAGAGGAAGAGGTGACGGGAGAGGGGGGGCGGAGGGAAAGGCAGGGAGAGGAGAGGCGGCTCAGCAGAGCGGGGAGGGGAGTGGAGCAGTGAGGGAGCCAAGCTCGAGCTGCACGAGTGCATAGCTAAGTTCCGGTGGGAGCAATTTTATCAATAGCACTTTACCATACAAGTGATTCTCATCACAGCTGGTGCTAGGTGGGTTGGGAACAGCAATAAAAAAACAGTTTTATTGAAAAAAAAATCATCCAGGTTTTTTGAAAAAGCTGTACACACACGCCTCTTCAGGTCCTAGACAGAGAGGCCGGGGAGTGTAGGCAGCCCTACAGAGACAGAGGGCACGGCCCTAACCTGGTGACAGTGGGCACAGAAGCCCCCCAACACACACACACAGACACGCACGCACGCTCACTTGCGTGCACGCACGCACACACACACAGAGGCCACGGGAAGAAGCCACAGAAAGGGGCTGATCTGAACTCTAGGTGGAGCCCAGCCGGCAGGGCTGGACGTTGGCATCCTTGGCAAGGCTGGGGGCCAGAAAAAGAAGAGGGTCCTCCTGAGCCCCTGCTGGGTGCCAGGCCCCATGCCAGGCACGCCCACACGTGTAACCCCATTGTCACAAGAGCCGCTTTCCAGCCTAGACTGACTTTGTCCGGCAGACACAGCCTCAGAAAATAAGTCCACAGGTCACGGAGGTCCAAAGAGGGCTGGAAGAATCAAAGAATGTCAAAAGAATTGTAAAAATCAGAGAAAGTCATGTTTTTAAGGGTCTCCAAAGATCACCTGAAGGGGGAGTTTTAGAATGGTACGGTTCAGAACTCTGAGGTTCTGGAGCGGTGGGGGGGGGGTGGGCACCTGTGGTGACGGGTGTGGGAATGAGGCAGGGAGCAGGGGGCCCTGACTCCAGCTCCGCCCTTTTATGGCAGAGTAATTCTGTTTTCATTTTCTGTGCTGCCAAATGTTGGCGTTTAACAAGATGTAAAATAAATCAATGCAATGGAAAAAGAGCTCTGATTTAGCTCAACCCATTTTGCAGGTGGACACACTAAGGCTCCAAGAGGTCCCTTCGTTTGCGGGTGACAAAGATGTGTGCTTCACTTTATCTTTTTTAAAGATTTATTTATTTATTTTGGGGGGGGGTGGGGAGAGGCAGAGGGAGAGGCTTAAGTAGATTCGTGCTGAGCACAGAGCCCAGTGCGGGGTTCGATCTCTCCACCCTGAGATTGCGACCTGAGCTGAAACCAAGAGTCAGATGCTCAACTGACTGCATCACCCAGGTGCCCGTGATGTGTGCCTCCCTTTAAGGGGTTGTTCCCACAAGCAGATTTTCTTCCATCGATCTCCTGAGAGTGTGTGCTTACTGGGGGCTGGTGGGAGCTGGGACTGAGGGGGGTTATTATTCACACTGAAATGGTATGGATGCAAGCACCAGGCTTAAGGCTTTTTCGATTTTCCACTCTGTTCCCCAGCTATCAAGGGTCTTATCTTGGCAGATAAGCTGTCCTTGCACATCTATTAGTTCCAGAATGTATTTATTGATTCTAAATATTTGAGAGGGGAGGTTTTATTTTCTTCTTGTCTCCTTGTCTTTTTCTTTTCTTCTTCTTCTTTTTTTTAAGCCACTCGACTCTCCATGGGGTTTACGTAGAGCCGTAGTGTTTCATAAACCAGAATGGATTGAAACTTTATTGCCCCTCAGTTTTATTGCTTCTGCTGGGTGATAGTGTAAATATTCCTGGGGTTGTTAATGTTCCCTAATGTGAATGGGGAGTAGAGGTCTATGAACAAATGGTTTGTTGCTAACGGGTTGGAAAATGCGATGTTTAGATCTTTCACCGAAACTAAACATAACACCTCCTTGTGTTTGGATATTGGGCGATATTTCTCAAGGCTTGGTTTACCACGCATCTTCACCCTTACCGACCCTGATGACAGCTCGGTCAAGTAGAGGGAGCAGAAGCGGAGGCAAAGACCAATAAGGACAAGTTTCACACATAGTGTTGGAACCATAATGAATGCTTTGATTTTTGGTGAGCTGTCCTGAACAAGCCAACTCTATACATACCCCAGCTAGAGGCTTGGTGTGTCCTACTTCCTCCTCTCCAGCCTGTACGGAGTTGCTATTTTCAGGATATGGACAAGGAAGTTGAAACTCATGGGAACTGGATGACTTCCCCAAAGGTTGAAGGCCAAAGGTGGCTCAGCCAGAAAGTGAATGGACCAGGATGGAGCCCCGGGGGTGCCAGGCTCCCCAGCCCTGAGCATTAAATACGGGGCAATGTGTCACCTGCCATGTCCTCAGGAACTCACTAGAGGAGAGATAAATGCCCTGATCCCCCATATGCCCAAGTGAAAGGGGGAGGGCGAGGTCAAGGAACGCTCCTCCATCTGCTCTGGGGGGAGAGCTCCAGGTCCCCGGAACGTGTGGGAGGAGGTGTGACCCAACACGTGTGGTCTGGGGACCCCCGGATATAAGAGTAGCCAGACTCAGGGGGGCCTCCCAGGTCCCCCACCTCCAGGCCAAGACAGGCTCAGCTCACCCTGGAGGACAGAAGCATTCTACTTTGTGGCTTCTTATTTGTCTTTGTGACGGTGCGTTGGTTAAGTTCACACACACTGAGCATCTACCATGGGCTCCCACATGCCAGCTGCTTCTGGTTGCTCAGTTCTCTCTATTCTTAGTACCCCTAGCGAAGGATACCCATGTTCTGGACTTTTCCTAATCTCTGAAAACCACCATAATTTATCCTTTCTGTTCCCCATGTCCTTCATACACAGTGCCCTACCAGCAAATCTGGTAAACGAATTTAAACTAAGCCCTCGCTATGTTCCTCCTTCTGGAAAAGAAGTAAAGGCCTTCTGAAGCAATCAAAGCCAGAAAGATCTGGATTGAGTTCTACTTCATCACTTACTAGCTGTGTGTTCTTAGGCGACTCTCGTAACCTGTCTGTGCCACAGTTTTGTCTTCTGCGAGAGATGTGGGGGTTCTACTGAGTGGGTTCTACTGGGGGATCTACTGATCTAAGGAAAGATCCCCTTTCTTGGCCCCTTCACAGTTCTTGGGCAAGCACAAGCTAATGGTGGGGTTTCCCATCCTTCAACTTCCCCTCTCTGCTAAAGTATTCTTTCCCTATCCCAGAACTAAGGGCTGGCTCTTGCTCTATGTTCTAGAAGCATTTACTATCAGTCTCCCCAGATTGCCAACTAAACCAGGGCAGGAACCACCCAGCACAAAATATTGTGGGAAAGAAATTGTGAGCATGGTTATTTTCCCTGAGCTTTCTGCAAAGGCAGCCATGATAACTGCTGGCAGATTGACCAGATTTGGGCCTTGTCTGCACCCTGGGAGACGGACTCTATTTCTAGGCAGGGACCCCATTCAGTGACCTTTTTGTTTTCCATCTTGACAAACCACCCGTTCAGGCTACAAATCCTCAAAGGCCAGCTCACTGCCTGTCCCTTCCAAAATCTTCCCCAAAGTCCACTTTTGTTTGGGAGCGAATCTCTTGTTTTGGAAAGATTTGTTCCCACATTTCTACCCATTCAGTTCTCTCACTCGTTCCATAACTAAATCAGGGGCTGGCACTCAGCAGGGGTCTGCTAGCAAAGTCATGAAAAGCCTCAATGTTAAATAAGGAGAGAAATGCCAAGTCAGTGTCTACCACACGAGCTGAAAGGGAATTGGGGACCAGCTCAGCCAATAGGTAAAAATCAGCTATGGTGAGCACACCACTTATTTGGGAGCATTTGCATGGTAAGAAAGGGGTTGGAAAATGCTTGAGAATAGTCGGTGTTCTTAAACTGGTCACCCATGCCCTTTGTGGCCCTATCTACTTTTTACTTTTGTTGAATGAATGAACAAAGGCTAGTGGGATGGTGCCCATGGGATCTTTCTTGGCCTTGAAAGTCCTAACCAATCTAATCCATGGAGGGTTGTGGAAATAGGACCATGCTCTTCCTGAGAGGTTGGGTCAACTATACTTGATAAGGGCTATCAGGTCTCCACACTGGGGGTCTGGGACGTTCTTGAAAGAGACAAAGAGGTACAGAGTTTTAAAGACATAAACTCACTCAGAGCTGGAGAGACAAATAGAGGCTGTGAGATAAATAAAGGAGTAGAGAGAGACTAAGTCACATATAAAAGGAAAGAGGCACAAAAAGTAGGGTTGGTCTGAAACAATCAAGAACAAGATACACATGACCTTGGGAGGTTTTACGCAGTGGCCAGGAAGAAGAAAACACAGTTCTGCCTTGGGGATCCTTGAAGGTAGCCCTGGGGGCAAGAGGCTTACATCCATGAAGCCATGATTGTCTCTCTACGCCAACACACACACTCATACTTGGCAGAGGAAAGGTTTGACCACATGGAACAGACCTCTCTGTCTCTTCCAATATGCCCAAGCACCAAGTCTGACTTCTGTCCCTTCACCCAAGCCTCCTGCAATTCCTCCACTTCCCTTTCTCTGACCACACAACCAAGTAGTTAATTGTTTTCATGGTAAATTATCATGGGTCATCTTCAACTTCCTGGCTAGGAGATAGTGTCGCTTAGATGCACCTGCCACAGTTCTTTGCAATGGGGTAGAGGACCAAAGGGGGCTCCAGATAAAATGCTTAAGGAGGGAAGAAGAACAGGACTCAGCCTGGAAGGGAAGGTGTGAGGAGAGAGTCCACTTCTCACTCCTTCCCTCTGGTGGAGTGTATTTGTGGGGGAGTGGGAAGAAGGAAGTGAGTGAGGGGGAAAATATACACAGTGTGTCTTTTCTGCCCACCCTCGTTTGGGGGAAACCACTCCTCATTTTCAGGGTGAAAAGCAGAGTCAGGAAACAGAGGAAGAGAGGCCAAGTCTTGGTGTCCTGATGGAACCTGTGTGTCAGCTTAAAGTGCTTGAAGCCAGCTTCCTTCTTGAAAAGTTTTGTCAGCCAATATACTCTTTCTCCTGTGTTTTTTTTTTCTTTTAAAATTAAGACCAACAATTTGACTAATACAAGAAGTAAATAGCCAGTATGATTTATTTAGACCCTGGTTTCCAAAAATAGCCCTAAGTAGTGTGGTGATCTGAGTGACATGCTGGCCGGTGAAGTAGGAGAGACTTCTCTTCACCTGGGAACAGGGAAGGCATTTCTGAGTGGCAGACAGGAGTCAGCCATGGGGAAGATCTGAGGGAGGGCCTTCCTGGCTGGGGCATCGCAGGGGCCAAGGCCCTGCACAGGGAAGAAGTTTGAGTTCATGAGTCCCAGGAGGAAGACCACTGTGACTGCAGCCAAGTGAGCAAGAGGAGACTGAGAGAACAAGACAGAGACACAGGGCCCAGAGGGCCTTAAGAAAGAAGATGGGGAGTTCAGATTTTATTGCAGGGTGGAAAAAATCATGGGGGAACAAAATGATCTAACCAACTTTGGCTGCTATGAGGAGAAGTTCCCACAGGGGAACAGGGGTAGAAGCAGGAAGGCCAGTGAGGACTCTGATGTAATAATCCAGGTGAGCAGTACGTGGTGGCTTGGACTGTGGTGGATGGAGGAGATGGAAACAAGAGGGTGGGTTCTGCATGTACTTTGGGAGAACCCACATGCGTTATGAGCACCCTGGGTGTGGGAGGTGATCAACCAGACTTTCCTGAGGTGATATAGACTGGGGAGCAACAAGTTTGGTAAATATATGTGAACTACCAATGTAAAAATGGGCTTTGGGAAGTTAAAAGTGCCAAAGAGTATGCTCTGTGCTGTCATCTCTTGAAGGGCAGGGGCTGGGTTCAACCTGGAGACTGGCTCAGAGCCAGCTGGATGACCGGGTGTGTTGGCTGGGTAGGCAAGTGGCTAAGTGGATGGATTTTTGGATAGATGGATGCAGGGATGGATGGATGGATAGCTGGATGGATGGATGGATGGATGGATGGATGGATGGATGGATGGATGGACATGTGGACGGCAGGTGGATTGGTGGATAGATTTTTGGATAGATGGGTGTAGGGATGAGTGAATGGATCAGGATAAATGGGTGAGTACTGGTGTGGGTGGATGAGTAGATGACAGGCTCCACCCACTTTGGATGTCAAGACCACATCAAGGAGGCTCAGTGGGGACTGACTTAAAAGGCAACTGCATTTCAGCATCCTTGGCCTGGAGAGAGGTGAAGTGGAGACTGAGACACTACATTCCTTTGAGCCTAAAAACCAGAAGTACAGCTCCAGCCAGCAGCTTCTACCACCTTGGGATGAGATAGAATAGTGGGCTGTCATCCCTAGCCCATTTCTTGCCTCATCCTGGCCTTTCCTAGGAACTTACCTGGGAGGGCTCCCAGGACTCCTCTCTCATAGACCCAGGGAAGGAGCAGCTGCCTTCCACATTGAGAATACCTGTGGACACGTGCAAGGAAATCCTTCCTCCAGTGAGATACTCCAACTAAATTCTATGAGGACCAAGAGGATGGTTCTACCTGGGCATCTAGGGGCTGCATTCCAGCCTTGTTCCACTTCTCACTCCTTCTGTTAACTTCTACCAATCACAGCTTCACGCTGGACCTTCTGTAAGATGCGATTCAATAAACTAATCTTTTGCATAGAAATTTTATGAAATATCAAATTCTGGGTTATTTTGAAGATATCGCTTTAAATAAAACTTTGTTGAAATGTGATTGACACAGCATAACGTTAGTCCACTTTAAGTGTGTAGTTCAATGATTTTTAGTAGATTTACAGGATTGTGTGATCATTGCAAATCCAAGTTCCGAATGATCTTGTTACCCCGATAGGGTCCTCGTGTCTGTTTGCTGTGTGTTCTCACGTCCTCCCCTGAGCCCAGGCAACCACTGGTCTGCTTTCTGTCTCGATAGGCTTGCCTTTCTAGACACTTCCTAGAAATAGAGTCATACAATATATAGCCTTTTGCCCTTGACTTTGTTACTTAGCATGTTTTTGAGAGTCATCATGTTATGGTACTTTTGCTTTTTTTTAAACAGTGAACGTAACTATAAGTCTTTAAATAAGGACTTACTTTTACTTTTTATATAGTCTCCCAAAAACCCCAACTTTTGTTTTGGGTGCACTGAATTTGAATGAGGTTCATGCCAACTTTCAAAGCTTGCATTTTCAAAGTAAATTTTAGAGAAGTGGGATTTTTAGTTACATATGGCACGTGTCTGGTTGGTTGGTTGACTGACTGGCTGGCTGGGTCTTTTTGGGCCAACGAATTGGCCACTTCTGCTTATTACTCCTTTCAAAGTGGTTTGCCCACCACTTTATCTCTGAGGACATCCATTGTCCTCCCTTCAGCTGATTAGCAAAAAATGAACTGCTTCGACAGCCACGGGATGTTTGTGAAAAAGTCACATTTCAGCATTTTGCCTGGGGACACGTCTGGAGAGAGGTCAGTTTTGAGCAAAGGATGAGCTGAGATACAAGCATTTTCAGAGATTCACAGGTCAGCCGTGACTCACTCACCTGGGAACATCAGGCTGTATTTGTCCATATTGCTTTCAGCCAATATGCATTGGTAACCCACTGTGTCCCGAGTGGTGTACTAAGCATGAGGACCCCGAAATGAACAAAAGCGACATAGATTTTCTGCTTTCTTCAATGTGTCACTATGGGCAAATTATTATATAACTTCTCTGCATCTTGGCTCCCTCATCTTTAAAATGGGGATGTTGGTGGTACCTGTCCTGTAAGACTCCCATAAAAAGATGATACCTACTGAATACCCAGAATAGTGCCTGGTACTTAATTAGTGCTCAGCAAGAGGCAGCTAGATGGTTGTCATAATCAACATTATGATGGCACACCTCTGTCCTCAATCAGGGTCCTTAACAGTGACAGTTAAACCATCACAAAGGAATCCGAGTGCTAAATGGGGGTCCAATTACTTCGGGTGCACAGACGAGGGAGTCCCCACCTTCACATGGAGTTGGGTGCAGAAGCTTGACCAGTCGTGAGCGCTGTGCCATCCGCATGACCCTCTACGCTCCATGTGATGACTTTCACTATTGGTCTTGAAACTCACTCTGCTCCATTGCATTGGTATACCTTTGTGCGTGCTGCGATCCCTGCCTTGTTCCATCTGTCCATCTGAATTTCTTCCAAGGTGCTGGCTTACCTGATCTCTCCCCAAAGTTCTTTCCAACTCCTCCAGCTTACCTGGAGGTAAGCTGTAAGTGCTTCCAGGCATTCAGAAGGAACATGTAGGTCTTACGGATCTAGAAACAAAGGCCCCAAGGAAAATGATCTGACAAAGGATGGCAATGGTGACCTTCTGGACTTAGCCATCCAACCTGCAGATCACTGGGACTCCTCATCCCATAGCAGTATCTTGCTGGCTTCCAGAATAAAGTTCGCTCTCCCTAGTAACACCTTCCTGGCCAGCATGGAGGCGACCTCTGACCTCCCATGTGTCACAGGTGCCTCCTAGGGAGCTTCCCTTACATCTCCAAGCCTGTTGTACCCCTACTCACCCCTGGATGTTTGCAAGGGACCCTTGCCCCTGCCTGGAATTCTTTCCATCCTTCCTCCCTCTCCCACCCACACTCCCCTTTGAGCAACACCTACTCATCTTTCAGTGTCCCTCAGCAAGGCCTTTCCCTGCCCTGGCATTAAGCTTCCTGCCCTGGCCTCCCATAATTAATTCTCTGGGCCTCTTTGTCACAGTGAGTTCCAGTGCTGTGCTTGCTGTGACACTGTCTTCCCCGTCAGCCTAGTGAGGCCTGCCCCACCAACAGATTTGCAGCTCTTTTCTTGTTGTTCTCATTTACCTTATAAAAGTTACACCATAACTGTTGCTCTGCAACTGGCCTTTTGCCATGGAACTGGCATTGGGGTTTGAGGAGGTCTAGAAATAACTCTCTTCACTTCCAAATAGGCAGAAATCAAGACAGCCGCTTTATTGCCAATGAGGGAAGAATGAACATAAAATGGGGCAAAAGACAATCTCTTTATCAAATGGTTTTGGGAAAACTGAACAGCTACATGCAAAAGAATGAAACTAGACCACTTTCTCATACCCTACATAAAAATGAACTCAAAATGGGTTAAAGACCTAAATGTGAGACCTGAAACCATGACAGTCTTAGAGGAGAACACAGGCAATAAAGTCTCTGACGTCAGCCATAGTGACATTTTTCTAGATGTGTCTCCTGAGGCAAGGGAAACAAAAGCAAAAATAAACTACTGGGAGTATAGCAATAAAAAGCTTTTGCATAGTAAAGGAAAAAATCAACAAAACTGAAAGGCAACTTATCGAATGGGAGAAGATATTTGCAAATGACACACCTGATAAAGGGTTAGTATCCAAAATATATAAAGCAATTATAAAAGTCAACACCCAAAAAACAAATAATCCAATTTAAAAATGGGCAGAAGACATGAACAGACATTTCTCCAAAGAAGACTACCAGATGGCCAACAGACACATGAAAAGATGCTCAACATCACTCATCATCAGGGGAATGCAAATCAAAGCTACACTGAGATATCACTTTACACCTGTGAGAATGGCTAAAATTAACACAAGAAGCAACAGATGTTGGTGAGGATTCAGAGAAAGGAGAACCCTCTTGCACTGTTGGTGGAAATGCAAACTGGTGCAGCCACTGCGGAAAACACTATGGGGTTTCCTCAAAGTTAAAAACAGAACTATCCTGTGATCCAGTAATTGGGCTACTGGGTGTTTACCCAAAGAAAACAAAAACAGTAATTCTAAGGGATACATACACCCCGATGTCTATTGCAGCATTATTTTCAATAGCCAAACTATGGAAACAGTCCAGGTGTCCATCGATAGACAAATGGATAAAGAAGATATGGCATATATATATATATATATATATATATATAAAATGAAATATTATTCAAACATAGAAAAGAGTGAAATCTTGCCATTTGCCCCACCATGGTTGGAGCTAGAGAGTATAATGCTGAATGAAATAAGTCAATCGGAGAAAGACAAATACCATATGATTTCACTCATGTGGAATTTAAATAACAAAACAAATGAGGGGGGGGAGAAGACAGACAGACAAACCAAGAAACAGACTCTTAAGTATAGAGAACAAACGGGTGGTACCAGAGGGGAAGTGGGGGGGGGATGGGGGATATTGGGGTGGAGATCAAAGAGTACCCTTATCATGATGAAAAAACAAATGAAAAGGAGAAAAGAAGACAAAATATTGACCTGAAAGCCTATTGCAAAGGAGCTTATGATGATGCAGGAGATGGGGTAGGTGCCAGGAAATCACATCCACTGGGATAGAGGGGATAAACTGGGAATGTTTAGGCAAAAGATGAGCAGATCCAGGAAGCATATGTAAGAGGGACACTTCCAGAGGAGAGTAATGAAGCTTCTCAGATTGTCTAGATCATAGAAAATACCGAAGGGCAGAATTCATCACTAAGTTCAATAGTTGGAATGGCTCCAAAATGGAGCAGGTGTGCAAGCATGGACTGGGTGGTGTGGTCAGGGTTCTCCTGAGAAACAGAACCAACAGGATATATGTATGGAGAGACATGTCTACGGCCATACCACCCTGAACGCTCCCGATCTCGTCTGATCTCGGAAGCCAAGCAGGGTCGGGCCTGGTTAGTAGTACTTGGATGGGAGAGAGAGAGGTAGAAAGAGATTTACTTTAAGGGGTTGGTTCTCACGACGGTGGAAGCTGGGGAGTCCCACAGGCTGCCACCAACAAGCTGGAGGCCCAGGAAAGCCAATGGTGTGGTTCCAGTCCAAACTCAATGGCCTGACAACTGGAAGCACTAAGTTCTGAGGCCAGGGGGAAACAGGTGTCCCAGCTCAAGCAGAGAATGAATTGAGCCTTCCTCTGCCTTTTTATTCTAGCTGAGGCCTCAACGGATCGGATGATGCCCACCTGCATGGGTGGGGGTGATCTTTACTCACTCTACTGATTCAAATGTTAATTTCTTCCAGAAACACCCTCATAGACATACTAGAAGAACATTTCACAAGCTATATAGGCATCCCTTAGCCTAGTCAAGTTGACACATAAAACGAACCATCACAGGTAGCTACCATTTGATAAAATGATGTGATTTCAGGAAAAATTAGAGAAGGTTCTCCCCAAAAGTTGGGACTTCAGACTAGAATTTCCAAGTCCACTACTTGTCACAGTACTCTAGAATAATGCAAGGCATATAGTGTGTGCTCGGGACACCTTCGTTGAATGAATGAGTACACTGCATACAGACCACTTTCTATTTGGGTCCAAGCAAAGGAAACAATGGAGAATTTTGATTGAAAAAAAAATCTAAAGTCTTATTTCTATGCTTGGGACAAAATGCCATTGACCATACTACAAACTGAAAAGTCTTTGGAGGTATAACTCAAAGACAGCCTCGTTCCCTTGGAAGCTCACCTTCTTATGGTATGTTGGGGAAGGGTGTCGCCCTCCGATCTGCTCTTGGGGTACCCAAGGAAAGCTGTTACCTCCACACCTGTGGAGGAGTGTGAGTCACGGATGACAACACCAGAACTTCTGTCCTACTCTGTGGGATCCCACCATTACTACCATGACCTTGATGGAGGGACAAGGAGGCAGCCATGCTTCCTGGCACCTATCTCTTCCTTCATTTCACCAAGGCAGTAAGGAGGGGCTGTGGACACCCTAAAAGAACCGTAGCATGGGGAAATTGAAGCCACAGATGACACTTCTCATCAGGGAAAGTAGTAGTAATGGGGCAGTTGACTCTAAGCTGGAGGGACACTCGTGGTCCCTTAGGTCTTGTCCCTGGTGCTCCATGCCCACCCTCTACCCCATAAGTGTTTCTTTCTTCTGAAAAATCTCCTTGGGTTGACTCTCCAGCACCCTTTAGGGGAGTCCTATCTCTTACCCATAGGGGCTGAACCCGTTTCCAGGTAAAGCCCCCCTTCCCCACCGGATGGTCAGAGGGATGTCCTAAGTCCCCAGTTGTACATTTCCCAAAGCCTAAGATCCACTTTAAAATGACACTGAACTCAATCAGGTGGAGGGACTGGGGCCAATAGGAGAGTGTATGGGGGTTCTGGTGCTCCAAAGCAGGCTTCACTCTAGGGTTCCCTGCCTCTCCAAGATCCTCACCAAGCAGCATGCGTGTGTGGTGCGCACACGCACACACACACACACACTCACCACTCCCAAGGACAACAGAAATCTCCAGGGTCAGGGTTCAGACTCATTGAAAGGTAGGAAAACCTTGCCCTGGAAACGTGCCGTGTGGGGTTAGAGCAGAATGCTTTCTGTTTCCTTGTGATTCAGCCTCTTGCTTACAAACCATCCTCGGAGGACAGCCACAGCACAGGAAATAGCCCCATTACCTCCCTACCTTCCACAGCAGAGGCACTCTCCCTAGTGGGTCCTTTGGTTCCATAGAAGGTAGCAGAGGCTTTGAAACCCCTGCTTTTCCCGGCTGGGCGCCCCCACACTAACCTCTGAAAGCAGAAGGGAGGCACGATGAGGATTTACGGCCTCTCTGCGCATCGCAATCCTCCCCCCGGCCCGGGGGGTGGGCTCTGTTGGTTCTTCCTGCTCCAGATGCAGCAAGTATATCTGGGGTCATGATTTATGGGACCATGGCAAGATTTCATCTGGAGTAAAGTTTCCTCGTATGCAGAGAAGGGAAAGGAGCTGACCCGTGCCTTCCTGCAGCCCTTTCCTAATTCCAGCACAATCTCTCTGGGAGAAAATGATCAATTTCTGCACAAAGACCCTTTCCTGCAGCAGACAGAGCTTGGGGAGGCTTGGAGCACCGCACCAAGCATCTGGTTTTTCCCTTTCCATTATTCAAGCACTCAGTGTATTGTGGAAGGTTGAATAAGGCAAAACCATAATGCACATGCTTTTATCTCAAGGGCTGGTATTTTTAGTATGGAAGCCAGGCTAAATGAAATTAAAGTTAAGAAAAAAATAAAAAGGAGGGGAAAATATATTGAGGCTTAGATCATTGGCTGAGATGACACAAACATTCCTCAGTTCTGAATCTATGAGGAATGGTTCTTGCGGGTTGGGGTGGAGGGGCAGCGGGGCTCATTTCACGGCGGAGGGCAAGGCGACGGCTGGGGAGGAAGCCACGAAGATGGGGCCGCCTCTGTGTCCTTGAGGAAAGGCTGGCTACCAGGGCTGGCTGTCCCCTGCAAGAAGGAGGGCAGGGACGCACAGTTTTTGAGCACCTGCTGTGTGCCCCGTCCTGGGCCCCTTCCCGTGCACTCTCATTACCTCTGACCCTGCCAGGCAGGTCCCATCACCCCTTTTTACAGGTGGTAAGATGGAAGCCCAGAGGCCCACCTGCTCACGCAGGTCACTCAGCTGGGGATGGCAAGACCAGGAGTCCAGCCCTAGTCTGTCTGATGCCCAAACCTTTGCTCCTCCCCTACACCCATCACCCCTGCTAGGGAAGATGTGTCTCTGGCCTCAGGAATGTAGACAATGGAGCTATGCCCCCTCCCCATGCCCCAAATCTGTTTTTCCGGATTAAGAGAAAGCCTTAGGGCCTTAGAAAATAATTACAGAGTGCTGACAGACCCCCAGCTCCAGCCCTGTGAGCAGCTGGATCAGCCCAGTCTGGGACTGGTTGAGGGTCTGCAGCCAGAGCCCCAAACTTGGACACAAGATGACACTGAGACAAGGTGTAGGGACCCCGGCAGGCAGTCCAGCACCTAGCCAGTCTTACCCCATCAGAAACAGCCGATCTGTGGCCCGGGGGCCTATTCCATGAGCCATCGCTCTGCCAGAAGACAGGTTGAAACTTCCTGGAGACACAGAAGGAAGTCTCTGGGCTTTATAGGCAGACAGACTTAGGTTCAAGCATCTGCTGCTACTTACCGGCTGTGTGACCAGGGGCAAGTTACTCAATCTCCCTGGGCCTCCATTCCCCCCCTGTCATGAGCACAACTGTAACAACCTCATGGGATTATTGTTAAATGAAACAAGACAAGTGCCGAAAGCACTTAGCCCAGCACTGTCCCTGGGGCCAAGGCTCTGTTTTGTCCTTGTGATGGGTATAGTCCTCTGTTTTCTTCCTTCTAGAATAATAACAATCACCTGACCTACACTCCTGCAAGGGCTGAGCCCGAGTGTGAGAGTGTGAGTATTTTTTTTTTTTTAAAGATTTTATTTATTTATTTCACAGCGGGAGAGAGATCACAAGGAGGCAGAGAGGCAGGCAGAGAGAGAGGGGGAAGCAGGCTCCCTGCCAAGCAGAGAGCCCGATGCGGGCCTCGATCCCAGGACCCTGAGATCAAAAAAATATGGAACGCTTCACGAAATGAGAGTGTGAGTATTACTCCACAACAAGCAAGTCCTGGGCTCACGGGACAGCAAAGGAGCTCAGACTGTCAATGGGTCAAGGTCATACCGCCAGAGCCTGACGGCAGGGATTCCAACGAGGGCACATCTGACTCCCTAGCAGCATTCTTAATTAGAATGCTTCATATTCCAAGAGATGTCGTTGAGCACAGCCCCATGTTAAATAAGGTTTGCGTTGTCTCTTTTATCCCAGTATGGACCCAAAGGAGTGCGTGCACGTGTGCACGCGTGTGCATATGTCTGTGTGTGTGTACATGTATATGTGAGTGTGTGTATCTTCTGTGTCAGGAGTAAGGGTGAGGAGTTGGCTGGAAGTGCAACAGGCACACACACACTGTTTGGTCAGGTCTTGCCACCGACTTTCTGTTTGTCTGTCCTTAGGCAAATCACTGAATTTCCTGGGGTGTCCCTTTGCCCTGCCTTGGGAATGGACAGGAGAGCAGCTCCTGGGTCTCAGACAGCCGCTCTGAGTCCGTGAGACTGTCTCCTTCCAGCCTGGCCAACAGCTGGCCCCTGGAATTGTCCTCACACTCCATGAGAATGCTTTTGTGCCCTTCCAGCAAGACCAGATTATTCCGTGGAGGGGAAGCCATGCTTAAGATTTATCGGTGTCCCCAGTGCTATCCTGGGAACGCAACCGAATGCTTAAAAAATCCCTACTGGATCTTAAAGCGAGACTGTGTGTGTGTGTGTGTGTGTGTGTGTGTAGCAGAGTAAATTTCCATACTCTTCTCTGAGAAAGAGCAAGCTTTCTCATTACAGTGACCTGCTGTCCAAAGGACCTGCTAATCGGTTATCTCCTTTGACCCTCATGCCTCCCTCCCAGGAGGCCAAGAGCTGGCATTATTGTCCTCATCCCGCAGTGACAGACAGGCTCAGAGATGTTAAATGACTTGCCAGGACTCGGACCAGTTCCCTCTCACCAGCCTACCCTCACAACAGAACAGGGAAAGCCACGGGGTGCCGGGGCCTCCCGTTGGGGGCAGAAGGTGGGCATTCTCGGAAAGAGTCCCACTCCCTGGCCCATGCTGCACAGAAGCCAGAGGGACCGCCACGTAGGGAAGTGGCAGGTGGCGCGTGGTCCCCTCCCACCACGGGGAGATGCAGCAGGGACAGCTCTGTAGATCCGGCCCCTCTGGGATGTCCGCCTCAAGCACTGACCTTCTCTGTTTCCACATCCCTTGGCCCGCAGGTCCCCTGTGATGTCCTAGAAAACACCAGATGGACCACGGGAACCTCTCAGAACAGGGCAGCCAGCAGACATCCTGGACCTGTTCTGACCACAGCAGGTGAATGAAACCTCTGGGTCTGGGGGTCCCCACCCAGGGACATGGGGCCAGAATCCCGTGTTACATAAAGCTGCGTGGCTTCAAAGAGATGGTGTGTGTGGCAAAACTATCAACACTGTCACACTAATGTGAGGAGCAGAGCCCTGCCAGGAAAATTCTGGGCTTGCAGAATGATGGGAAGCATGAGCCTATGCTGTCCACTGGATCAGTCTTTCCATTCCGACTGCAGTGTGTCCAGAGGCCTGCCTGTGCCTGGGTGGTTGTTGGGGGAAGGCTGGCCTGTCTGTGCCCTCAGAGCAGCTAACGGTCCCTTGCAGTGCGTGATCAGTTGGCGGGCAGCCCCCGAGGCCTCCCTCCCCAGGCGGAGGGCACGGGCAGACAGTCAGATCTGTGAAGGCCACACTGGACAGGTCCCTAGTGGCCAGCCGAGCCCACTGGCCCACCCATGCTGGGACCCCTTTAAACATCCCCACCTAGAGCCACCCAGCTGTCCTGGGATGTGGGCCTCCTTCCGGGAAGCAAACCCTGGCCTTGGAATGAGGAGGACCTGATCTGAGTTCGGCTCCATGGCCCGGCAAGTTACTTTTCCTCCCGGAGCCTTAGTTTTGTCATCCAGAAAATGGGAATAATAATAGTGCTTACCCTCTAGTATTGTTGGGATGATGAAATGCGAATAAAGTATGTAACCTACACATAATATAGAACGAGGTACTGGGCTCGGTAAACGTTAGTGGGCATTACTTGTAATTGCTGCTTGGATCTTCGTCTTTCTCAGAGGAGACTAAGTTCTCTGAGTATAAAGCCGTGTTTAATTCATGACTGCATTCCTCGTGACGTTCAACACAGTACCTGTTAGAGAAATTCTACACTTCTGTGCATTAAGCACCTGCCCTGTGCTTACATCATGCTACACTGTCCTCAGGATCTTGCTTGTGAAAAGCTGCGTGGTGCAGGGAGAAACTTCTCGGTCCCCCGAATCATGACGCGGTACACAAGCGTCTCCAGGGCCAGTGTGCCCTCTCTCACTCCAGACAAGACGGAATAGAGCTTCAGAGAGCATTTGATACATTCACACACACTCAGGTAGAAACAGCTGATAACCACTGCTTGTGTTGTTTCTCCAAGGATTATTTTCATTCTGAGAAAGATTTAAACTTAAAGTAAGTGTTCTTAACCTGGGTTCATGGAAAGTCTGAGTGGGAGTCAGGTTGATGCAGTCACACTTTTGTTCCTGGGGAGAAAAATCCATCCCTTTTATTGGATTTGTCATTGGACTGTGAATCAAAAAAGATTTAAGAAATGGTTCCCCGGAGTCGTACCATCCAGGACAACTTTCTGTGTTGAAGGATCTCTGTCCCGTACGGTGATCACTGACCACTTGCTGCTGTCGAGCACTCGAAATGTAGATTGAGCAGGTGAGGGACTGATTTATTAATTATATTCATAGTTAACTTACATTTAGATTTCAGTAGCCATGCATAGCTGGTGGCTTTACCGCTTTGGACTGTGTAGCCTAAGGTCATAAAAATTCAACATTACAATTTTAGACATATTGGAGAGATGGCATTTTAGAGCAGACAAGGGGTTTCTTATGGGCAGAATTTCTCAAGGTCTTGGAAATTAAAAAATTATCCATCATCCATCCATCCATCCATCCATCCATCCATCATCATCTAACCATTCATTCATGCCTACACACAGGAACCAGCAGCGGCACCTGCTAAGCAACCACCACGCATACGGCACTGAGAGAGAAAAGGGGGTGGCTAAGGAAATTGTTCCCAGTTCTCTGAAGAGGAGAGGGTCTGCCCAGGATGTGCAGGTGGGTCTTTTTGGGGGTGGCTCTCTATTTAGAAGAGCGGTACCACCCTCTTCAGCAGTTCCGTCCTCATGACCTTGGGCCACCTTGTGAACAAGAGAATGTTTCTTCCCCTTGGAAGGCTGTTTGGTCCCAGAGGGTGAGGAGGGAGTGGGGGTGGCCCAAAGGGGAAGAGCCTGGGGGGTATCTCTAGGATGATCAGGTTGAGCTTATAAATGGAAATTTCACAGTTAACTTTTTATGGATGTTGGTGAAGCAACCCTGGGGAAACCAGGGAACTTAACATCTGCCTTTCATTGATTTTCAGACTACTTTCCTTACATGTTATCACTAGCTCATCTACTCATGGGGTTGTGGTGAGGATTAATTAGCTTTTGTGGGTAAAGCAAAGAGAGCAGTGCCTGCTGCACCAAGGACCCTCTTCAAGTGTCAGTCATTACTGTTGTTGAGAGAGCGCCCAGTAGATGGAAGAGCAGTGGGCGTGCACTACATGTTTGTTGAATGAATGACTGGGGTTTCTGAGACCACAAAATAAGAAAGTGCCAAGCAGAACCATACAAAAGCTGAATGTCAAGGTCTGTAATGGCCTCTGCTGCCGACAAAATAGCTCAGTGTCATGGCCAAGGCAATCACGGTCTTTGCAGGGACAGCAAAAGAAGGCCTCAGTGACAGGCTTTGTAAATGTGCTCGTGAGGGCCACCGGCATGGCTTTGTGACCCCCATCTCAGGGCCATGGCTTTTCATGTGAGAATGAACTAGACACTGCCCAAGACCTGCTCCAGCTGCAGTGACCCTAAGAGCATGCCACCTGTCTCTAGCTGAGCCTTTTCAATGCTGGAGGCATAATGACAGCATCCACATCTCCTTCAGCCAAGGGAGCGCCAACAATCGTCCATATGAACGTACTCAGAGTCTGGGATATGGTTCCAAATGGCCCATTTTGCAACAGCGCAAGAATTTCCAGTTGTGTCTGCTAATGAGCATGAAGTCCAGAAGTGGAACAGCACTGGAGGACATCTGCAAGTGAGTTATGGAGGCACTCTTGGCTCTGCCAAGGGAGGGAGTAGGCCAGCATCCACAGAAATAGACAAAACATCTCCAACAAGGTCCGAATTGCACACTATAGAATTTTTAAAACTTAGTTCGGGTGAATAACCTCTTTTGTGTCTGTTTGCCATTAAGCTGCACACAGTTGTAACTCCTTTCTGCTGGCTGCCTGTAGCCCTCAATGTGGTCTTTGTCTTGTCAACACAGAGCCCTTTGGCCTCCAGTTCTATTGTTTCGGTTAAAATGCCAGAATTGGTCTCCAGATCACTATTGATTTTATATCCTCTTAGAAGAGAAGGGAAAAATGGAACTTGGTGAGCCAGCTAGGTCTGGATTTATACCCTTTAGAACAAGAGGGAAAAGTGGGAGTTGAGCAGACCAGCTTGCTCAAGTGTGAGGATGGACAGTGTTTCAGGGTGAGGAGGTCAAAGAGGAGGATGGTCCGGGGTGGCCTTGCTAGAAGATTCTCTCTTGCATAAATCCAGGGAACGAGGTCTTCACGCTTGAGTGGGGAGCCAGGCCGTGAAGAGGAATGTGTGTTGGCATCTCTTGGAATGACCTCAGTTTCTGAAAGAACACTTCCAAGCTGGACATCTCTGAAGAGTGATAACCCCAGATTGGTCTGCTCAACCAGTGGTGAAGTATTATTCTTTCTTCTCCTCTGGCCAACATTGCAATGAGTTGGGAGGTGAGGGAGCTCAGCACTGGGATTGGCCAGGTCTCACTGGCTCATCACTTCCCAGTTATGTAGAGTTAGGTAAGTGTGTTCATCTCCCGGAAACTCAGTATCCTTAACTGGGATAAAATGGGATTACTAAATCTATTTTGTAGAATCACTGGAGGATGAAACGGTGGTATATGAAAGAGATCATATTAAGAATAGTTGAGTTTTCTGGGGCACCTGGGTGGCACAGTTGTTTGAGTGTCTGACTCTTGATTTTGGCTCAAGTCATGATTGAGGTCATGGGATCGAGCCCCTCATCGGGCTCTGCACTCATCAGGGAATCTTCTTGGGATTCTCTCTCTCCCTCTCCTTCTGCCCCACCCCCTCCAAATAAATATATCTTTAAAAAAAGAGTGGAATTTTCACCATCATTATTTAATGCCTTTCTTCAATATTAGGACATTGAGGTCTCCAATAGACTCAACATATCTTGGTCTTCTAGAAGAACCTTCTTTTCACCGTCATCCTGGACCTTCGGACATCTGGTGCATTTTACTCCAAGAACTGCTGGTTTTCCACCATTATTTCCATCCTGTTTGGCACCGCACCTTCCTTTGCTGTCCAATACGTGCTCCCAAACTCTCCCTTCAACATGTGACATTCAACGTTTACTGAGTGCCTACTCATATCTTATCTGTATGCCAGACCCACCCGTGAACAAAACAAAGATTTATGCTCTAGTGGAACTTACATTCTAACAGAAGGAGAAAGATGATGACTATAATGCGTAAGTAATTTACACAATTTGTTAAAAAGCAGTAGGTGCTAAAAGGAAATGAAAAATAGAGCTGAGAAAGGGGGCTGAGAGTGTGTGGGAGGTGGGGCTGCAGAGGGTGGCCTCATGGACGAGTGACATTTGAGCACAGATATGATGCAGATCAACGAGGTGGTCCAGCAGATATACAGGAACAGAGAGCTTTCTCAGCAGAGGGAACAGCTGAACAGAGCTCTGAAGTCAGGCTGGAATGTTCAAGGACAAGAAGGGGCCCAGTGTGGCTGGCATGAGGTTGGAGTAGAGAAAGAGTAGATCACACAGGGCGTGGTTGGCCATTGTAAGGGTTTGGGGTTTGTCTCTGCATGGAGTTGGGGTGGGGTGCATTGCACGGTTTTGACCGGAGGAGAGACATGATTTGACTCACTGTGTTTTCTGGCTCTATGTTAAGAAGAGATGGTAGGGAAGCGGGGTAGGAACAGGAAGACCCTCTAGGAAACCTTTGCGATATTGTAGAGAGGAGTCATGATGGTGGCTTAGAGCAGCTTGGTATTGGGGGAAGTGGGAGGAGGGTTCGGAATCTGGATCTATCTCCAGGTTTGATGAACCACTGGATACAGGGTGCAAGAGAAAGATAGAAGTTGAAGACGTCCCAGGAGTTTTGGCTGAACAAGAGGAGGATGGAGGGACCATCAGCTCAGCTGGGGAAAGCTGTGGGTGGAGACAGGTTTGGGTAGGGGGAGATTAGGAATTTGGGGTATGTGGAGTTTGAGATGCCTGTTCAACATCTAAATCAAGATGCTGAGTGGGTGTTTGGATATATAAGACTGAAGTCCAGAAAAGAGGTCTGAGCTGCAAATATAAATGTGGGAGTCATCAGTATATAGCTGGTATTTAAAACCATGAGACTATATTGCCATGAGCCTTTCTTCCCACAGTGCTTCTGTGGGAAGTCCATAAACCAAACCTTTCTAGGGGACAAACAAGATTGCCTTGATAGTAATACCTCAGACCTCCCTGGTTCATTGTCCCCTTCTGCTGACGCAGGACCTTCAGCTCCTGACAGTGTCCTACACCCTTGTGATATCCGTGGGAGTTCTGAGGTGATGCCTTGTCAAGTTCACAAATAAGTCCACCCCCACCCCCATCCATTGCTTGTTCCATTGCCATGTCCAAGGGTATCTGGCTTGGCCAGATACCACTGCTTTCTTCCCCTCAGGCCCAATGTCCCATAAGGAAAAGTCGGCATCTCACGAGGTCAGGAAGGTCAGAGATGCATTGAGCCAACCAAGGAGGCCTCACACCAGAATTTGGTGGAGCCAGAAAACCCTCCATCAGATGTGGTGCATAATGTGAACTCTACGTGGGAAGCTGAGGCGGGAAACATGGAGGAGCTGGTGGCAGGGGCTTCTAGGGGGACACAGCTGGAAAGACAGTCCACGCCTGCCCCACTCAAACCGAGCAGCTTACACACCCCGCATCCATCGAGCCAGAAGCAGTAGCTGGATTCCAGGCCAGGGGTTCCAAATGACGGTGTTTATTAGAACATTGACACGTATTAAATATATTCCTTTCCAGGCATCTCTTCCAGACCTCTGGAATGGAAACCGAGGAAAATAAGGTTTGGTAAGGGCCTCTGTGGGCCTCCAGGTTAAGTTCCATCTCACCCCAAGCGTCCCATGTTGACCCTGGCTCAGTCCTTGACGGCCGCCGAAGATCTCCTCTGTGCCAGGGAAGTACTGATGACATGGGCTCTGCCCCGAAATGCCTCAAACACATGGAAAGAAAAAGACAAATTAAAACTTCATGAGTGAATGCAAAGCTAGGCAATGTTGCTGAGAACCCATGAAGGCTGGACTCCGGAGAGGCTATGAGGTCATAGAAGGGCTGCGCCAGTCTCTGTCATCCCCCCCGCCGGGACAACTGCAAAGTGTGGCATGGACTCCAAGCAAGGATTCTGGCTGGGCCTGGGGGAGTCCGTGTCTCTCTGCAGCTGGTGATGTGGGGGGCTGACAAAATCCCAGGGGGAGGGCGTTGCCAGGGGAGAGGGCACAGGGAGGAGGTCCGTGCCTAGATGGCAGGAGCAGATGTGAACAGCAGTGGAGGACGACAGCATGGCCTTGGGTCCTGGCCCAGCCCTGGCCTGTGTCATGGGAAGGGAGCGTGGCCGGAGGAGCTGGTGCAGCTGTCTTCACAGGTGCTTAAGCCGTGCTGTTCAGGAGCCCGGGTGACAGAGTGGCTTGCAGAGTGGAGACAGCATGCATTTCTCCCCTGCCCGGGTCCCGTGAGAACCCCAGGACATCATGGTGCTTGTTTTACAAGCAGCGGGCACACGCCAGGGAGCTGGGAGGCCGGGCTGTGGATATCATTCCCAGTGGAAACAGTGGGAGAGAGCCGATGCCCGGTGATCATGGCCGATTTGTTCAAGCACCATCAGGATGGACTTCTGGAGAATCTTCATGAGACCTTCCTTGTGGACTTCCAGAAATACACCTACTGAGAGTAGACATCTTGGGGCTAGGGTGGGGTCCTTCCATCAACGTGATAAATCAGAACAATCTGAGTTAACACCATTAAGTACCGAGGTCTTTCGTGTGCCAAGAAACTGATGAAGCCAGGGAAATTGTGCGCAAAGAAGGGACCAGAACATTTTGGGGGGTGAGAGACGGGGTTAAGAGTAAGTGAAGATGTCCGTGTGGGCTTGTGTTTGTGTTTGTGTTGCCAAGGATGGTGGAAGCAGCAACCTTAGCCCAGTGGGTTCTAGACAGAAACATCTTCGGTTATTTGAGGGTCTGAAAGTCCATATGAAGTAGGAGGTACTCACTGAAGACCAGAGCGGGTGGGATGCACGCAGAAACCGTGGGTCCCAATCATACTGTTCGTCCAAGATTCTGCAGGAGCCTGGACCCTTCTGGGAAGCCAACAGACTGAAGCCCGCTGGAGCTGGAGCCAGGGAAATGAGAGCCAAGAACCCAGGCACTTCCCCGAGGAGGCTTCCTCGGAAGATGGGACCCACAGCCTGCTTGCTCTCCTCTGCCAACAACAGGGGGCTCCTGCTGGGCACCCTGGGTGCTCACTCTGGGAGGAGATGGGGAGAGGCCACACCCTCGGCAGCGTTCCTCTTGTTATTTTTCCAGAGTCTCCCTCTCCCAGCTCAGTGATTCCGCCTGTCCCGGCAGGGAAGGTCCCGTGTGGCAGGGGAGCTGTTCGCCCAGGAGATAGGAGGCAAATGGGCTTCGGAGAAAAATTCCGATGCCATTAATGATTCCATTTCCTTTCCATTCTGCGACCGAGGGCACAATTGGCAGGCAACCTCATCCCCCCAGATCCTGACAGAAGCTGGAGGGCTCTGTGATCCATGGGTGAGATTGCATGACACCACCTAATTTGTTCTGAGCTTCCTGAGAGCAGCGGGGAAGACATCGGAATTGTAGTCTCCTCTGAAATACAAAAATAAAATAAAATAAAAGGTTGTGACAGAGATTTAAATGAGAATAAAATGCCAATTAACTCAGAGGTATTGGGCGAGAATGCGCTTCTCAGAAGAATCGCAGGTCACACTTGGTGGATCAGTTTCAATTTACCCCAAAGCACTGAACGGCCACGCCGGGGAAGCAGACCTCAGAACGGTCCAGAACCCGGTGCCAGCCCCGCTACTTATCACTTTAATTGACACTTACTCCATATGATGCTCATACATTCACCGAGTGGGTTCAATTTAATTTGAAATGGGGATTTTGTCTTTCCCCTATTGAAATATTTAATGCGGCGGACAGTAGCTTCGATGCTCACACCTCATCACTCTTCTGTCTTGCTTTAAAGAATACAAAAGACCCCTCTGACCAGGATTAATTTTGAAAGTTTGGGTTTTTTTGTTTTGTTTTATTTGTTTGTTTGTTTGTTTTTTAACCAGCTCTGCAATTACAAAGCTTATGGATCTATACCGTTTCTTTCGGTAGGTGATGGGATAGGTGGTTTAAAAAAAAAAAAAAAGAAAGAAACTCACCTCCCTCCTTTGAAATCTACTCTGTAGCCCTCCAAATTAAATTCACGGGTGCGGATCTGTTAGAAAGAAGCCACCCTCAGGATCGGCGCGGCGATCAGGCACTCTTTGGCCGTGGAGCATGTGTGTTTCTCCCTCAGCTCCTCCCCCCTCGCTCCCCCCCCCATCGTGCTGTGCTCACAGAGGTGGGGGGAGCGCTGAGTGAGCAAGGGAGGGGGCAGCTTTGCCCAGGAGAAGGATGGAGTGCTTCAGATCCTGGCGGATCACAGGAAGGCAGGTGGGCTCTCCCCCGCCCTGTGTTTATTAGTGCTGACAGACGGAGTGCAAGAGCATCGTTCACCCCGGGGTGTTACATACTGATACACTGACAGGCAATTATCTTTGGAGATAGTGTTAAAACACAATAATTAATTGGAAGAGCGAGCGGATGAGTGGTGGCCCCAGGCCGAGGCAGAACGGTATTTCTAAAAAACGCTTGGTGAGGCTGGTGATTTAGCCTCGATGCGCCATTCGATCTCACCACCTCCCCATCCCGGAACCTTTCAGGCGCTCTGTTTTTCAAAAGCATTAGCCTTGAATGTGTCTCAGACATCATTAAAGGGCAGACCAACCTCCCATAGCAACTTTCCAAAATGGTGCCTGGCAATCGAGAAAACTCTCTGCCTTAGCAAAGATGTCTCACACAGCCCTGCTTTTGGGATGGTACATGCTGGCAGAGTGTCTTTGTTTCAGACCAAGGCTGACACATGTCTGCTTAAATAAAACATTCTCACTTCAGCTGACTGATTTGGTGGGAACAAGAAGTTCACACGCCAGAGCCTGGGCTGACCCTCCTGACCCCCCCACCAGCAGGGGGGGACGCACGCATTGTTGCACCCTTTTACTAACAAGCATTGAGAAGTGTGAGCTTTTCTTTTGCTTGTTTTACCATGGTGACATCCATTGACCTATATTGGATATTCTGCATAATAGACACGTGTCAGCGATCACACATCTGATTGAGGAGGGGGAACGGGGGACACAGGAAGGGAAGGGTGGAGAAAGCATTTTACAGTTAGGCAAGGACCTGAATGTGTTAGAGAGGATTCTTCCACTGTGAGGGGCGGCAACCATCTGGATTTGACTTAAAAGGGGAAGAGGGAGATTCATTTGTGGGGCACGTGACGTCTGACAGAATCCAAAGGAAAGCAGGCTTCTCGACCTCAGAAACAGATCTTGCCTCCTTTCCTCTCTTCCACTCTGGTCCACATGGTGACGGACGACCCCAAGTCCCAGACACTGGGCCACATGAGGAAGGTCTGAGCACATGAAGAGGGTCTCATGGACAAAATCCCCAAGTCCTGGACAACGGTTTTGATCAGTCTAGCTGAGGTTAGGTGCCCGTCGATTGTCTAAGCAACTGTATCTCCAAAGATCCAAACAGAAGATGGAGGGTCTGGAAACTCACGAGTGAGAGACTTACCTACCCTAGAGGGTAAGTCACTTTGAGCCAAATGGCTGGCTGTGCTGGGGGCAGTGCGGGGCTCAATGTGAGTGGGGAAGATATCCAAAAAGTTGTACTACAAAATGAATAAGTTATTTCTGACTAAAGGCAATACTGGGGGAAGATTTCATCCCATTTGTGCTCAATTATACAGACAAAGCATAAGGAGCTGAAGTCAGGATGTAGTGGTTGCTTGTAACCTGCCCTGGAAAGTATCAGCCTCTTCTTCATTCTCCAGGAGAGGCTGTTATGGTCCAGATGGGTCCTCTGGTCTCCATCCTCCAAGTCCTTTTCTGGACATCCACATAACCCTTGGTATAAAAGGTTTAGGAGATCTGGACTCGGGACTTTCCTTTACTGGCTGTGAAGGAACTCTTTAATTATGATTGCAGAGATCATAATTCTCTGTGTTCCATGTGATGGAAACCAACTCACCCTGGCTTTTGAAAATAAAAGGGGACATGTCATGGCACATTGTAAGGGGGAAGACTTTGGAGGGTCATGGCTGCAGCCAGAAGAAATCAGGAGTCTTTTTTTCCTTTTTTTTTAAAGATTTTATTTATTTATTTGACAGAGAAAGACACAGTGAGAGAGGGAACACAAGCAGGGGGAGTGGGAGAGGGAGAAGCAGGCTTTCCCGCAGAGCAGGGAGCCCAATGCGGGGCTCCATCCCAGGACCCTAGGATCATTACCCGAGCTGAAGGCAGACTCCCAACAACTGAGCCACCCAGGCGCCCCAATCAGGAGTCTTAATAAGGGCTCTCTTTTAATTTTCCTTCCTCTCTCAGCCCATTCCCTCCATGTGTTGGTTCTACTCACTCATACTGAGATCTTTCTCTGTGTGGTCAAGAAAGATGACTGCGGCAGCTCTGACTTTACCTGACTTTACCCTGGCACCAAGGCTCCAGACAAAAAGCAGCTCCACCAGGCAAGTCCTTGAAAGATTCTGATTGGCCTAGCTTGGGTCGCATGTACATCTCTGAACCAATCACAATAACAGGGGCTTGCCCAGGTCAGGGTTTACCCAGTGGCAAGGCAGGGTCCAGGCGCCATATTGTGGCACCTCCTGGACCACCGGGTGTGTCAAAGGGATGGTTCCCTCAAAAGAAGGGTGGTGTGCACAAAACAATATCCAACCACCATGAGTATCCACCCTGTATATTATGTGGGACATTAAAGAGGCACATGCAGGCGGAGGAATAGCTTTGGTGCCAAGATGTTGGGACTCCAAGGATCCATCTGGCAGTGCTTCCAGTGCGCATGGACTCTTGGCAACCAGCCACAAGATGCTAAGAGCTCAGAAGCATGTGGGATTACTGAATGGATCTTCTGATAATAAACCTCCAAGGTTAGGGTTAATGCTACCTTTATAGGCTCTTTCCTCTGACCTCTCTGAAAATATTCTCACCTTTTGTGGTGGAATCGGGTTTGTTATGATGATGGAAAAATGGAAAGGATGTTCTTGGGGGGACGATTTTTTTGTTTGCTTGTTTTGGGTTTTTTTCTTAACTTTTTCTTTTAAAATAATTGCGGATTCACATGTCATTGTAAGAAATAACATGGAGTGGGTGGGGGATGGTGAAATAGCTGATGGGGATTAGGGAGGGCACTTACGATGAGCACAGGACGATGTATGGAAGTATTGAATCACTACATTGTACACTGAAACTAACATTATACTGTATGTTCACTAACTGGAATTTAAGTAAAAACTTGAAAAAAGAAATAATATGGGGAGATCTTTATATCCTTTATACCCAGTTTCCCCAAAGGTCACATCCTGCACGACTATAGCACAGTATCACCACCAGGCAACTGACACTGATACAATCCATGGGTCTTATTCTGATTTCACCAGTTTTATGGGCATTCCTTGGAAGATGGGTTTGAATCTGTATAAAATTTCCCGGAAGTTACTTCTTTAAGCTGGGCTTGATACTGGTGCTCATTATGAGAGCCATAAAGTTTTCTAAGTCTCTGTGTCAGATGCCTACCTGTAATTCTCGGCCCCAATATGATCACACCTCACAGGGAGAGTAGAGACAATCTATATGACCGAATATAAAGAGGCTGTTTATGTCTGCAAATTACAGAAAGTTTTGGATTCCCAACTGAGGAACTTGGGATGTACCCAAAAGTCACTGGAAATACATGGCCAGCACTTCCCACTTGGCGGCCAGCCTGGTGTAGGGTGACTTGGAGGTGGGGGGAGGCTGGAGGAAAGGAGACACTTAGAAAGCTAAAGTGAGAGTTGAGATCACCTATAGCAAAGGACTGAGGCCAAGCTGTGGACATCAAGAAAAGGGGACGCACTGGGAGGATGCAAGATAATTGAAGAATGGGCAGACCTTTGCACTTGGTCATGGTGTGTGTGTGTGTGTGTGTGTGTGTGTGTGTGTGTGTGTGTGTGTAGATATCCACTAATGACCTTTCTTTGCTCCAGGACACACTCTAGGATCCCATTTTGCATGTCGATAAGCTTTATTTTTGATTTCTTCATTTTGAGAAACAGAATGTCTGAGTACAATTGTCTCTTAAAAGCATGGATGCTCTTGTCCTTGGGCTTGGCAAAATTTGGCAGAAGGTAGGAGTGGGTTGGAAAGAATCAACCTGCCAAAGTTTTTGTTTCCATTTTATGAATTTTTCTGAATGTTATGTCTCTCCCACTATCTGGGGGCAATTTCCAGGGAATCCTGCCTAAAGCCAGGTGAAGCATCATCATATGATTCTCCAAGTCCCCTTCCCCTTGCTAAGGTACACAGTAGGAGGAGGGTCAGAGGAGCTGCAGGTGGGCCAAGAACACACAACCGGTGGTGGGTCTCTGCCTGAATCTGCATGTGTCTGAAATCTGTTCCCATCAGAGTGGGAACAAACTCCCGCCCTGCTTATTTTCCCTCCCGAGTAGATACGGTTTCTTCCGGAGGAGAACTGTGATCGCCTTTGGATCTCTAGACATGCTTGCTCAGTAGCTGACATCGAGAATGTGCTCACTACATGGTGGTGGAAGGAAGGGAAGGGAGGAGGGGAAACAGGTAGTCTGAATCCATATACCTCAAATCGTGAGCGTTAGGGGGCTAAATGAATTGCTTGAGTTAGGATTTAATTAGGGTCTAAAACAACAGCTGTTTTATCTTGAGTACCAACGGTATATGACAGCCCACGATCCACAGTTAGCTACCTGCGACTCTACCTACTTAAGATAAGCTTCCAAAAGCTGAAGGTGAACAATGAAGTATATTAAACAGCAGGAGAAATCTACTCAAAACCTTAAGGAAGAGGCTGCTGATATCTCACACGTGTGGACAAGGTTGGTGCTGTATATAACATGGTAGACACAAGACTGGCAGTCAGGAGACCTGGGGTTGAGTCTGGGTGGTTGGTTGACCACGTGACCTTGACCAAGTCTCTCCCACCATAGTCTCCACAGCCTCATCCAAGAAATGATGGTCTATAAAAAAAAAAAAAAAAAAGAAATGATGGTCTAGATGTCTTCCAGCTGGCAAGTTGGGCCAACCCACGATCATACTGAGCTCTCTGTGTTTTGCTGTCTGAATTCCTTTATTTGAAGCCACGCGAGGTCCATAATGTGGTCTTTGGTGGGTTCTCTCTACCCTTTCTCGTCTCTCTTGTGTCCCTCTGGAGTATATGTATTGAGGAGGGAGAGGCCCAAGCTAGCTCAAGTATGTGTGTCTGCCTCGTGCTTGGAGCTTCATGACCACAGACCCATGCAGGGCGGAGTCTTCGGTGACCGGCGCGCACCAAGGGCAGGCAGGGAGTAGGGGTAATGGGATGGATGGATGAATGAATGAACCAAGGAGCAAACGAGCGATCATAGAGGTTCCACCTGCCATGATGGTCCAGACAGCTCTCGGGAGCAAGTGCAGATACTCCAGCCCCCTCCACAGAGGAGGGGCCATATTGTGCGGGATCGCACAATGGGGGCTCAAATGCCCACCTGCCCAAGCTAGCGTATCCACCGGGGGGCATGGTGCTGTGCCTGCACCACCATGAGCCCCGTGTTTGCGTCACCAGCTTCCTCTCTGCCCATGTGCCACTGAGAACGCTTTTCCATAGTGACAGCCACTGGGCAGAAATGGATGGGAGCCACCCCAGCTCCCCCAGAGAAGAGGGAGAGATACCTGCTTCAGAAGGAGATACAACTGGGTCTCAAATCCGGCTCTTCTACTTACCAGCTGTGTGATCTTGGCCAAGTCACTTGACCGCTCTGAGTCTCTGTTTCCTCTTATGGAACATGGGGACGATGCTGTCTCCCTCTTGGTGCTGCTGTGGAGATTAGAGATCAGCCACAGAAGTGTTAACACCGGGCTTGCCATACAGCCTCGATAAATAAAGCAGCAGTTCTCAAGGCTTGAAAGTTTGCTTTTAAACTCTCCTCACTGGGGTAAGCATGGTGGTTGACATTTGACAGATGGGGAAATGGAGGCACAAAGGGGGGAATTGACAGCTCAACTTCACACTTTACAAGCGGTAGAGCTGATTCTAGAGCCCAGATCGTGAGCCGCCCTCCAGGAAGGTCTCCCTTTGTCTTTGGCTCTCTGAGTTTCCACTACACTGTGTGGTGCGAGTCTCTCTCTATGTTGGCTCTTGGCCCACAGTGAGATGAATACCCTGGTCCAGAGATCCTTCTCGAGGAACATCACAGACTCGGGCCTGGGCACCATCTTTGGTCCTCAGTCTGGGGAAGCGAGGCCATAAGGCATTTGCTGAAGCCAGTGTGACTGTGGTTCCCCCTGTGTGGTGACAGCAAGGAAACCAGACACTGAGAAGCAGAACAGTGTGTAACCTTGGGCAAGCAGTCACAGACACCACCTCTGGTCCAGTCCTGGGAGGTGGTGGCCCGGACCTTTTGGTTGTGGCTCTGGGGGTTGGGAGAAGGGGGGTCTGGGGAAGACAAGGCTCCGAACGCTGTGCCTCAGGCTCCTGGCCTCCTCAGAGGGGATGCCAGCCCGGAGGGGTCCCCAGGCCCCAGAGGTCAGAGCAGAGGAGGGCCCTAGAGAGCCTCTGGATGTCCAAACGCCCCCAGCCTTCTGCAGAGGGGTGCGCCAGGGCTTCCGGCACGTCCGCCTTCGCGGGGGAGGCCGAATGGGATTCGCTCTGCCCAGGGTGGAGTGCAGAGGGGGCCTAGGGCTCGTGGGTGCAGGGGCAGCTGCACTGGGGTGATGTGCTCTCTCCACGCCTGGCAAATCCCTTCATTTTCTGGGCTGTGCTGTGCTGGAGCTGGGCTGTGCAAGCGAGGTCTCAACCTGCCCCACGTCCCGCCCGCAGTTAGGGTCCCAGACAGGATTTGGGGCGTTGCCAGAAGGCCAACATTCTGGCCCTCCCCACCTCGTTCCCACACGGCCTCCGGTTCACTTTCTGCTCCCTCTGCAGGTGAGGTCATGCACAGAGGTAGGGATGGCATAAGAGGAAGACATCTGTCCCCGCGCTCTCAGAAACCGCTGTCTTCCAGAACTCTGTCCTCGTCGAAAAGATCCAGAGCCCCGCAGATGAACCTGGCCTTCGCCACTTGGGAGCTTCAAGACTCAGGATGAGGCCAGCATGAGCCCAGACCCACTCAGGAGCTGGGTATCTGTCCCCCACACGCCTCGTGATGCGCAACGACGATCCTCACCCCACACGCCCCCTTCTCGGGGCCGCCGAGGTGGGGGGACAGGCACTGATTGAAGTCACAGCAAACGGCCCATGCACCGGGCTGGCACGGCCTATGAGGCTGAGAAACACACCGGGCCGCTTTCAGAGCGCCTTTCTGTCCTCTCCTTCCTAATGAAAACCCTCATGTAATCTGTTAGAGCCGCGCGCGCGTCTGCTGGAGCATGAATTATTCAGAGAAGTCTCTGTTCCTTATCTCCCCTCCCCGGGGACGCCCCTACCATTGTCCGCCCTGATGGGTCATTATGCACTCTGTGAATTTAATCTTTTAGGCTATCCGGCCGCACAGAAAAAATGTATGAATAACAATTTTCCTGTAATAACCTTCAACTAACCTTTCAACCAGAGCGAGTCATTCCAATCCCATTTTCACATCAAGAGGAGGCAAAGGCAGGCAGTTACCTCTTATCTGTTTCAGGAGCTGCCCCCACCTCTGCCGCACCCTTAATTTTTAAAGGGGGTGTTGAAGAATGTTGTGGGGGCTTGGGGAGGAGGTGGGAAGGATTGGGTGAGAGGAGGCGGGCTCCAGAGTCCCAGCGCCAGGTCTGGGCAAGGAGTCCCGAGCCTCAGCCTTCGCCTGTGGACAGCAGTCCAGGCCACCCTCCCCGTTTTCCAGGATCCTTGCATCTGGCTGTCACCACCCTTCTGGATTTTTGGCCCACAGAAGGCAGCCCCAGCTCCTTCCCTTGCCCCTGCATAAGGGAAAATGTCTCCCCTTTCCAGAGATTTCCTCCAAGCCTTTCCATGATGGCAAGTTCAGATCAATGTTAGCTCCTGGTGGGGACATTGCGGTCACCGTTGCTGCTACCATGAGGGATGACAGGTGGGGGGTGCTGTGCTCAAGCCCAGGCACCGTAGCCTTTACCCGGGGCTCCCACAGTGCAGAGATCTAGAAGGACCTGGAATTTGGAGACAGGTAAAACCGACTGGAAGACTTGGCTTCTCTAGCTGTGTGACCTTGAGTTGGTCACTTCCCCTCTCCCAGCCTTGGAAGGGCTTCGTGAGTGGAATGGTGATAATAATTCTTGGCAGGGTTGCTTTGAGGATCAAGTGAAACATTGAGGCCGCCTGTCTGGTGCAGAGCTCTGGGCCTGGGTCAGTTCCTCCCCTGGGGCTGAGGTACTCCCACCCCCACTTTCCCTGGCTCCTTTTTCTGTTCCGGAGTTCAGCCTCACTCTGAGCACCCTTCTTCCTTCCTCCAGGCTCCTTGGTTCTAAGGCAGGGTCTGAGATGCTCATCCACGGGCAGGTCTAGAAGTGGCTGCTCCCAGGGGCTCAACAAATCCAAAGAGGAATCTGGGGGGACAATGCTTATCCCAAAGAGGCCTTGGCCCACTGGTATCTTACAGAATCATCTTGCCTTGGCTGGACCAGATCTTTGACTCTGCTGTTCTGGTTTGCCTGATACCAATCTTTTCTTCTTCTTCTCCCCCTCCTCCTCCTCCTCCTATTCCTTCGCTTTCTCCTTCTCCTCCTTCGTCTTCTTCTTTTTCTTCTTCTTTTAACCAAATGAAAAATAGAAACTCAGAATGTTAAATGACGTCTCCAAGTCCGGACTCAAAGGGCGCGAAATAGACCCCCTGTGTCCCGACTCCTCTCTCAGCCTCCAGACCAGGATGGTTGTCTCTCAAAGAACCAGAATGGTGGCACTGAAGCCATGATGGCCTCGGGGTGGGGGACCCTGGATAGTCCTCAGACCAAACCATGGGGGCCGAGCTTTGGTGAGTGTCTTCTTTAGGATCACAAAATGGTGGTCAGGGAGCTGGCCTGGCAATTCCCCAGTGGGAGAATGTTCCTCTGGACCATCCCAGAGGGAACATGGAAAACCTCAGGAGGCCTGCTGGAATGACTAGGGATGGTCAGAGAGAGTGAGCTGGAGATGGAGCAAGGGGCCCTGAGGGTAGGCATGAGAACGAACAGAGGTGAGCAAGTACTTAGCAGGACATCTGTCATTGGTTCTAGGCTGTCCGCAGCTTCCCACGCTCCTGGCCCACTGTCCTGGCTCACACAGGGAAGGCACGTGGAGGTCCTGTCCCACATCTGTGCCCCCATCCTTCGCCCACCCTACCCCTGCTCTTGCACAGCCTGAATCCCAGTCTCTTGATAGGATCCTGAGAAGTGTCCCACCTCGCACTCTGGACCTTCCTTCCTCCAGAAATCTCCCCAGCCAGCCTTAATTTTCTCTGAGGACTGGAGGGGGCAACCTGAACTCAGCCCCCTCTTTCTGCCCATTCCAGAGCCTGTTGGGTTCCTGTTCTGGCTTCTCCTCGTCTCCCTCTCATGCATTTGCGGAGCTCCCTCTGAGTGTCGACCCTGCCTCCCCTACAAAACTTAAAAAAAAAACGCGTATTACAAGAGTCGATAGACGTTAAGAAAATCACCATCTTCAACATGTGTAACCTCCCTCTTGAGATCTGATAGTGATGCTCTGGGGCCCACTTCACGCACAATTCTTGAGATCCATCTGAGCACTGGGCACTCAGTAGGGCCACATAGTGGGCCAGCCTTGGGATTGGCAGGTGATGCTGTTGGTTTGTGAGTTCGGGAGCTACCGGAAGATTCCCCTGTCAGAAGAAAAACTCTCCATCTGCTAGCTGGGGTTGATGCCAGGACTGGTCACCAGCCCCAGCCAACGGAGGCCTCAGATGAAGCTGTTTTGCTAAGCTGTGTGAGATGCTGGCCCCAGGCAGCAGGGCTATGGGCTCTTCCGTACCCTCTCCTGCCCACCGTACAGAAGCCTGGACATTCTAGGTCCCGGGTCTGAGCCCCAGGGCTGGACAGAGGCAGTAGGACAGGAGGGAACTAGCCAGAACTACCAGCTGGGGTGCGGGGGTGGTGGTGGTGGAATTGACCACTGAAGACAAAGGCAACACCACTTAGAGGATGCCTTGGAATCCAGGAGTGGTCCTTCACGTGTGCATGGCACCTGCCAAACGGAATTGTAGCTGCGTGCCAATCAGCCGTGGAAATATTGGAACTACTTGGCAGCTTGGACTTCCCCAAGGGGCTGTGCTGCTTTGCAGAGGGGACGTGAGAACCAGAGACCTCTGTGCTTACAGGCAGAAGCCCGGTGTAACTCTCCGACACAGGGAATGCAGGCCCCTGGACTGCATCTTAGTGGGTTGTTTGCACACCTGTCTCCTCCCCTGGAATACCTCTTCAGGGCTGGCTACGCAGCAGATCCTGTCCTCTCTCCCCAGTGTGACTTGTTCATGGCCTGGCCATTCATTACAGGTATGTAGCCAGGCAGGTGGGGAAGAAGACAGGGCCCTTCCAAAGGCCCAGTGGGACTGCGGGTGTGGAGTGCGGGGGCCTGGGGGCCATTTCTGAGGGAAGAGAAGAATCCAAAATGGTGGCCAAGAACACCAAGAGCAAACCATGGGGGCCACCATCAGGGGATGGGAAGTTGTTGTAGAGAGAGAAGGAGAAAGAAAACCCTGCCTGGGTCTGAATTCAAACTCGAGTCCTTCTGTGTGCAAAGCCTGTATGTTTCACCCATCCTTTCCGACTCACGCAGGCTAGTTGTTGAGCACCACGGGCTTTGCCTTCACTTTGTTGTTTTCTTCAGCGGCCGTCTGACAGACGCATCCTCCTCCCTCCTGCCCCCCACACCTGCCCTTTCTCCGCCTCAGCCACATCTGCCTCTTGTACGATTATTCCCAGGTGCCCACTCTTAGACCTCGACAGGGACACGAGACCCTTCTCCTTCTGTGCCAATTCATAAAACCCCGCCGCGCAGCCCCGACTTCTGGAGAGCCTGCCCCGGAGTCTGGAGCAGATTTTCCTGCGAGGAAATCTCACAGCCAGGCGGGGGAAAGTGCTCTGAACTTTCGGTGTGTGTTCTCTCAAATGTTTCACATTTGAGTGTATATAAAAGAGCAAAATAGGCTGAAGAGCCAACATTTGTGCTACAAAAACATGTCGTATCAACAACAGCAACCTTTTCCCCAGAGAAAATTAGGCTGTACGTGTGTGTATGTGTTTTTTCTTCCTTTCTTTCTTTCTTTCTTTTTTTTTTTTCTGGCGGTGGAGGTGTTGCATTTTAACGCCTGATTTTGGCACTCGGTGCAGAAAAATAATTAAGAGGCCAATGGCCAAATTTTCCCCCATCCAAACTCAGAAAAAACCCATTTATGTTTAAATTTCTTCCAGCTGAGTGATATACACAGTACATGAGGATAACTGTTCAAAATGTACACATTTATAGTTCCAATGTATTTTTTTCCCCTTTGCAACAGAGAACTGAGACAAAAACACCACCCCCGTCTGACTGCACACAAGGTATGTCTGCCACAAGGCTTTTGTGCACACAGGCAGGACACACGTCAGTGCAGATTGCCAACAGGTGTGGCTCGGGGGGAGGACAGAGCAGAAGACCCGCAAGATGACTGTGAGGAAGCTGCTGGAAAGATGGCAGCGGGGGTACACCACCGTTCTCTCCCACAACCTCCTAGACGAGGACGAGGCGCTATGGCTAAATGTCAGATTCCATGCAATACTATAGCTCCAACATTGGCCTCTGTAGGACCAAAATGTCAGCCCAATTTGGGGAGCTGGAGTCGCCATGCTGTGGAAAAACCAGATTGACCTTCCACTGTCCAGTGGTTAAGAAACCACCTGTTCCTGGATCCCTGTGGAATCCAGGGGACCTGGCGTGGAGTGCTCTAGAAACGTGGCTTGTTTCTGGGCCTTCCCGCCCCCATGAGACACAATGGGCAGGACCCGTCCTCCCACTTCTCAAGTGAGTATCAGAGAGGCTGAGTGCATGGACGGCGGTCACACAGCCAGTCAAAGGCAGAAATGAGCTTCGGAGCCCTGAGGAGAGGTCAAGGGAAATGCCAAGGGTGCAGGGTGCCTTGAGAGACAGAGGAAGTCCTACTTCACCCATTTGCAGACTTAAAATCCCTGTGGGGGGGTGTCTACTATTGGGTTTTGACAAAAGTCCCCCAGGGCATTGAGGGGAGTGCTAGATTTGCTGGGACATATAAAGGTGTTTAAAGGACTCCGTGCCCAAATAAGTTTGAGAACTGCTGATTAAATGTAGCTTTCTCCACCCTGCAGGACTTCTCAGAGCCTTTAATATGTTAATGACCAAAGTGGGATTGCAGCATCCAAGATTTCCCAACCCCATTGACCAGGGAAATATTTTCATCAAGCCCTCACTAGGGCTCTGCAGACACACATTTTCTGAAATACTGGATTAGAGCAGTGATGAGTTTAGATGAGCATATTTTGTGGGGGAGGAATAAAATATTAGACTAATATTGGTTAAATCCTCCTAAATGCAAAGTGGCTTAACAGATTAGCTTTAAATCACCTGAGGCGCTCTGAGGAAATGGGACACAGAAAGGTAAGTTTTGATAGAAGAAGAGCAGAGGGAAGTGAAACCACCTTAAATTCAATTTGAGAAAAGCTTATTTAAATGTGTTGCTGAAAAAAACAAAAGAGGTTTCATGTTTTCTAGAAGTTAGATTTTGCACCAGAAACACTTAGGCTGACTTATGAAAGGTGCTAACCCATCACTGGAGGAGCCCACTTCCGGCTAGAGCAGCAGGGAACCAGAGGCATTATGGGAAACACCTGTTGGCTGGGGGAGTGGGGTGAGATCTGGCAGCTGAGATTTTTTTTGTTTGTTTCGTTTTCAAGGCAAGAGAAATTTCTACTTTCTTACAAATCCATGTTGTTTTTTTGTTTTTTGATGATGGTGGGATGTGAGAACACATTGCTGCTCCAGCAAAGGGTTTTAAAAAATGGAGCTCTGGGGCACCTGGGTGGCTCAGACCATTAAGCATCTGACTCTAGATCTCAGCTCAGGTCTTGATCTCAGGGTCATGAGTTCAAGCCCCATGTTGGGCTCCGTGCTGGGTGTGGGGTCATCTTAAAAAAAAAGAAAGAAAGAAAAAAAAAGAAGCAGAAGAAGAAGGAAGCCCTAACATGCGAGCTCACAAAAGTAAGGACTAGACCTCACTCATCCCTGTTTCCCCACTTCTACTTTAGGGCCAGGTGCCTAAGGGAAATATTTATTGTGCTGAACTGGACATTTGGCTCTTATGCTTTTAAGATGGGATACTATTGAAAAGATAAGTAAATAAACCTCAGTGTGCTCATAGTTCTCTCTGGTGGGGTAAGTTGCAGCCGTGTCCAGGAGGAGCCCAGGGTCTTGAGAGGGGAACAGGACTCCGGGGGAGGGGGGCATGCTTCTGTACCTCTGCAGCTGGGTGACCCTGGGCAGTGTCTTAACCTCTCTGAGCTCCAGTTTCCTCTTCATAAAATAGGGATCCCGAAAGCTGTCTTGTGTCTCTCTCAGGTGAGAGGGGTGCTAAAGGAGAAAAGGAATAAAGACATGTTGTAAAATTAAGATGCTATACAAGTACCAGCGATCATTATATGACAGAATTTAAGCAATGTCAGGAAGGCCTCTTCTCCTATCTAGAAATATATATATACATTTTTTTGTCGAGGCTGGTCAAGGGCCTGAAATCGTATCATTAGAAATGCATTCCCTGGGCTGTTAAAGGCTTTTAGATATTTAAGACATTTTTGCTAAGATGCATTTGGGAGACATCAATACAAAACCATTATCTCGGGGCCTCGAGAGGCTGGCCGGAGAGATGGACCACTCTGTGCAGGCAGAAAACAGGGAAAACACCAGGGACGGGGGCGGGGGAGGGTGGTGCTGAGGAGGGCGGGGAAGCGATAAAGAGAAGCTGCTCTTCCTGGAAGGGGTCCCCACATGTGTACTAGGCCAGAGCTCCTCACCCTTGACCGTACCCGCAAATGACCTGGGGATGGAATTAAAATGCAGGCTCCGATTCAGGGGCCTGGGAAGGGCCCGAGAACCTGCATTTCTCACAAGCTCCCAAGGGAGGCCGAGGCTGCTGGTCTGGGGTCCACATTGGGGAGCAAAGTGATAAATAACAGCGAGCCCTACTGTCCCAAGAAGACTTGGCTTTGGTCTGGCAGAGAGCAGTAGTCCCTCGCGAGAGGTCAGTGGCTAACCCACACGGAGGCTGTTTGCTAATCTGGGTCTTAATTCCGGTGAGGCTGGTTGGTAAGCTGTGCCCTTAGGACCTGGAAGACAGGCGTGCATGATGGGGCCTTGAGACCTCGCTGGGACCCCTGGACAGAGCCCACTGGGGCCACTCTCTGCCCCCGCTCCTGCCCCCTGTCCCCCCCACCTCCGCCTTGCTCTGCCATCTACCCCCAGCTTAGGTTTTCCTTGAGCCTCCGGCTGTCTAGCCCAACTCTGTGTGTCCAAATGGAGTGTGTGTGTGTGTGTGTGTGTTGTCTCTCTCTCTCTCTGTTTCTATCTATCCACCTCCCTCCTCTGCTGGCCGCATCATCGCCATCTTACGTGCCGGACCTGCCCCCCGTTCCGTTTCTGGCAGCGGGTTCACAGAGTCTCGGGTGGCTTGCCGTCTCACCAGGTGACCAGCATTTACTGTCCCGCAGCCCCAGGCCCTTTCACCTGGGACAGTGGGCCCGAGGGAGACACAGGTGCTCTTCTGTTTGGAGCTCCTCTGCCCTGCACAGGCCTGGCACGAGGCTCAGAGGAGAGACTGGCCAGTATCCCCACTGTCTGTAAGAGCTGTGTGTGGAGACGGGTTAGCGGGGCTCACAGCAGGAGCCCCCAAGCCCCCGGGAAGGTGTGCAATGCGCCCCAAGCTCTTGCTTTCTTCTTTTGCCAGGTCCTGGAAGTTTCCATGGGAGAAGGGATGAGGAAGGTTTAAAATACAAAAATGAGACCAGTCACCTCCCACATGGAACCCAGCTAAGTACAGGACCGTGTGACTGAAGAACCTCTCCCGTCTGAGTTGGGGGGGGGGCGTCCTTCGGGGAGAAGGGCTGGGGAAGGGGTCATGCTGGGAAGCAGCCGGGGACACCAGAAGGGGGTGAGCTGCAGGGCACTCCCGAAGGGGAAGACTAGGTGAGCACATTGGTCCCCCAGTGTCCTGGTCACGTGGCACCTGGTGACAGAGAGACCTGTCCTTCCAGGAAGGTAAGGACGTCAATATTCAGCTCAATGATTAGAGTTTGTGATGTGCAAGAGGGCTTATGATGTTATTCTGTTTCCATGTAGATAGGACATTTGCCAAAATAAAAAGTGAGAGGAAGGAAGAGGGAAAGGAAGGAAGGAAGGAAGGGGAGAAGGGAGGGAGGGAAGAAGGGAGGAGAGAGGGAGGAAGAAAGGAAGGGAGGGAGGGAAGGATGGATCAACACATGTCTTTCTTCTAATAGAACTTTCGGATTAGAATCTGACTGCCCACTATCCTGCGAGTAAGGACCACTCTGCGAGTAAGGATCTCAGCCACACAGTCCTGGTTTATTTGGTGGTTATAGTTCCCTTTGCAAATAAAGAATGTGGCCTCCAGGTCTGGATCAGCACCGTCCAAAGTGTAGTGTGAGGGTAGGGGCCTGTCTGTGAGCTGTTTGTTAACCAGAATACAACGTAATTGAGGGTAGACGTTTAGAAACTTTTGTGGCCGTTTGGCATTGCCCTAACCTCCAAGTGTACGATCGGGGGATGGGTCCTGTCAAATGGCATCTGGAAATTGTCGTACTTGTGGTGAGTGTCCGTGGTGTGAACCGGGTGGGTCCACGTATCAGACCGTGGTGGGCTGGATATCTTATTTAAAAAGTGGTATTTCACAACATATACTTTCAGTGGTCTCAATCCATCCTTTAGAATCTGGTCACAGAGTGTTCTAGCAAGAACAAGTACCTCGGCCTACACGAGTAAGCTTCCCTCCCTTCCCTGGATTGTGCATCTCCCTGTGGGGGCCTGGCTGGGCCACCTGCCTGTCGTCCCTGCCCTACCCTTAGCCCTCTTCGCTCATTCTATCAACGAGCAACAGATGCAAAGAGCACGCAAGACCAGGAACGTACCCCTGCCCACCCGGAGACCCTCTCTTCTTTCTTCTTCAGATGAACGCAGAGAGGTGCTGAGGCTGTGTCTCCCAGATCCCTCTTCCTGGGCGGACCCGGCAGGGACAGAGGGGCGCTCAGGAGCCCCGTGCAAGCTGTCAGGGCTGGTCTGGGAGTGGGTAATCTCAGACACGATGATTTAGAGCGCACTGTGGCGGGGTTGGAGGCGGCGAGGTGGCTGTTCCCCACGGCGCTCATTAAGCTTCCATAGATTGCATTTCCTGCCTCCCCCGCTAGCCCTCCAAAGTGCCTGTTATTAATTCATAAAAACACTGCAAGCGTGATTGAGTCCGCTGATTACTGGCGCAGGCAGACACAAGAGACAGTGAAATATTCCGTGTCTCTCTATCAGGCTCTCAGGGGCTCGGGAGGAGGAAAAAAAATAAAAAAGAGAAAAGCAACAACATGAAGAAAGAAATGTGGGGGGGGGAGGGGGACTGTGTTGTGAAATATTAATCAGAGCTGTTTGCCCCTGGGGGCCAAAAATATGAGGCGGCATAATCAATGTGGCAAGAGCTGCCCGGCGACATGTCTTTGAGAAGCCGATTATTGCGGGTAAACACAGCTAAATATTCTGGATCTTTGGACTGCGCCTCTGGTGTCGCTGGAGAATCCGATTCCCTTATCATCCTTCTGCAGGTGTGGCCCCGGGAAAGTGTGGGAGGTGCTGGCAGCATGTGCAGGGAACCACTGGGGCCTCCGTAGGAGCTGCTTCGGTTCCTTTCCAATCGCTGACTCATGTGGGGAGGGTGGTGGGGGTGAAGGCATGTGTAGGGAAGATGCCCAGGGAGGTGTGTTTGTGTGTGCGCATGTGGGTCGGGGCTACAGCTGATGACCTGATGCTGGCCATGCCAAGGGAGCCCTAGCTCTAGAGTGGCTTTCCTGTGAATCCTCAGCAGGAGCCCGGGTGGCTTTGGGCGGGGGCAGATGCATTCAGGGGCCTCCAGCGAGATTGGAGTCTTTCCAATTACACTCTGCATTAGAGACGCTGTGATTAGTTGACTGTTGTATAAGGTCATGGTGTACATGTCATTGCATCCCTGCCCCACAGCCCTCGGGCTCAGTGATCAAGACAGGCAACCCCTGTGCAACACTAGGAGAGAATGCTCACCTGTCATTACAGGCTGGGGTGAGCCTAGGATCATGGAACCCTGAGGATGGTTGTGATGTGTATGTGGATCTCACCTGCACAGAATCTGAGACTAGCAGAGTGGAAGTGAGTTTGGAGATCAGCTATTCCTACCTCCTCCTTGGACAGAGGCCCAGAGAGGGACAGTGACTTGCTCAAGATCACACGGCGGAAATATGATTCTTGATGCATAGACCAGCCTCCCGGCATACTGTTGGAGCATGAAGGAGGAGCAATGTGAAGAGGTAAGTGATGGAAATCGGCTTGCACTGAGCCTTTGGGTTTAAGGAAAGCTCCCTATCAGCTGCAAAGAACTGGATCAGAAGGGAGTGAGCCCAGGGGAAGAGATGGCCAAGTTCTGGTACCCCAGAATTCCTGGTACTAGCCCCAGGTCTACAGTCAAATTTTTAGAGAACCTTGATCCAAGGTTGATCTTTGAGCCTCTCCAAGCCCCAGTTTCCTCAATTGTAAAGGAGTTTGGTTAAGTAGTAATAGCGAAGACCTTATCAAATCCATGAATGAGATCAGTATTTGGAGTGAGCCTATCGCCAGGGTCTTCTCCATGATGGACAGAAACAAGATGGGGTTCAGTAAGTCACACTGGGCCAATCATAGCATCTCCCTATCCAGGGACCAGGAGAGCAGCTGCCACAAAAGGACTTAGGAGAATTGCCCTCCACTGCAAAATGCCCTGAATTACTTCATTCTCCTCTCAGTGCTTATTATAGAAACTCAGAACTCCTTTTCTGTTCTCCATCAGTCATATTAGCCAAAGGACCCATAGTGGGGTAGAACCTAGGCAGGCAATGGCTGATTGCTTTGCTGAGTGCCTTCACTTGGTAAAAAGTTTTCCTTCTTGTCTCCAAGAGATGGTCAGTCAAGCCACTTGGGAGAAAAATGGTAATTGTAACTACCATTTGTGGAGGAAGTACATTATTCCCAATTTTAAACCAATTCTTCCCATTTTACAGGAATGAAAAGCAAGGATTAACAAGGTTTAACAACTTGCCTCAGGTTATAGAAATGGCCAGTGGCAGGGCTGGGATTTGAACGAGGGTCTGCATGATTCCTGAGGCCCATAGCCTTCCCACTGTGCCTCCCAGTAATGTAAGGGGGTGGAGAAGAAATGGATATTTTCTCCCACTGATTTCCTCTCGGGCAAGGAAAGTGAGCTTCAGGCCAGAAAGGAAAGGATGTGATGGGTTGGAGGTGCACCTATAAGGGAGGGAGGAGGTTAGAGAGCCCAGGCTGCCCTGAACCAGTCCAGTGTCCTAAGGCCAATGAGCTACACCCCAGGGTCTTGAGAGCTTCTTGCAAAAAAGATCACAAATAGCTGGTGGTGATCTCGGGAGGACTGTGAAGATGAGAAAAGTTGAATAGTAATATAAATATTCTGTTCTCATGAGCCTGGTATTGATCCAGGGAGGGAGTGCCGTAGAAGTGATTAAAGAAATGACACATTAGCAACTGGGGCGTGACATGGTGACCATCTGGCCTCAAGAAGGCTTTACAAAGACTAGCTGAATCAAAATAAGCCTATGTTAAAACAAGCATCCTTTGACAAAGCTACCGGAAGGGTGGTCAGAAAAACACAATAAATGTAACAGACTTAAATTTCTGTAAAGTAATTGACATAGACTCTGAGGAACTCCTACTGGATGAGATGGAGAAATGCAGAGAGGAACCTAGGAAACTGAGTTCAGTGTAATTTAGAGGACTTTGATTAATGCCCAATGCCTGGCCTTCAGCAGGTGCTCAGCAACATTTCCCCAAAAGAGTGTCAATGTGGGCAACAGCTGTGTCTGTGGCTGAGGAGGCTCCCACCCCCATCAAGGACTTTACCTGTCATATACATATAGACAGAAAGGCTAGATTTAGTATTATCTTGAGAATAATACCAACTGTATAGCATAATCTTCATAAAGTCCTCCATGTACCCTCAAAATAAAATAGAAAATAATTGAGTATATAGAAAAAGTTCTATAAGGATACATAGAAAACCCAGTGCCAATGGGGAGAGGCATCAAAGGGAATCCTGCTTTCTCTGTGATGATAGTTTTATAATGAGAATGTAATCGTACCTTATATGTGTGAATAGAATTAAAGAAAGAAAAAGAAGAGTGGTCAGGCTGCTCAAATAGTTGGTGGTATTTGAGCATCAGATATGTTGTTGGTTGGGTGACACGGAAGGTCCCTTCCACAGCTGGGCTTGATGGGTCTCACCTTTGTTCCAACTTTGACTTAAGGTATTGACCTTGGACACACACTCCCCCACCTCGGCCCCACTTTCTGGAACCTGGTTCCCCCTCTCACAGCAGAGTCCAGTTTAGGTCCCCAAATGTAATGGTATATCAGGGGTCATTTGGTAAGCTTTTTAAAAATGAGAGATTCGAGAGTCACCTGTTCCAACAATGAATGAGGCCCCACCCCTACCCTCCATGCAGCAGCGCAGAACTTCAAGCAGTGAGATTATATTAAATACCAGGCACTGAGCTCTCCCTTTTCATGCTCATGACATTATCCCATTAACATGTCAGTACCGTGGAATGATAAGGACTCAGGCTTGGAGATGTGGGGACCTATCCAAGGCCATGCTGCTGGGAAGGGACAAAGTATCAATCTGAACAATTTCATANCATTTTATATGTGGTATGTTGTGGGGGCTCAGAGCAGAGGGCAATGACTTTTCAAGGAGGGAGGATGGGTTCAGGGCGATTTCACTAAAATGTGGCATTTGAATACAGATGAGAAGGATGAGCAAGTTCTGGCAGGCTTGGTGGGAGAGGTAAGGAGAAGCCAAGGTAAGGTATGGAGGTATGAGATGGGGCACTTAGATGGTACCAAGTGATCCTCCCTGGCTCAGGGCGGGATNCCTCAGGGCAGGATGGAAGCAGAGGAGGTAGCCCCAATATCCATCTCCTATCAGTGCCCCCCAAGAAGAAAGCTGCTTAGGTCTCTGTCTGCCTATCAGTCAGTATTCCTTGACCCCTTACTGTATCCCAAACCCTATGCAAGTTGCTGAAGTTCCCAGAAGCGTGGGGAAGAAGTCTCCCTCTTGCAAGAGGGTCTCGTCTAGGAAGAGGACCAGACCATACTTTCAAGGAATGCCAAGTAATGATTCGGACAATCACTCAAGAGACACGTCAGGAACCCAGGAGAGGCCACGCTGCTTGAAGTCACCTACAAAATGAATGGTTCAGCTGCACATTTTGGTTGAGGGCAAGGAGGAGGAGATGCTGGAGATCTGGCAGATCCTCATCTGGAGGGCGGGGCTGACCTGGAAAAGAGGAAGCCTGACAAACAAGGGGCAGGAGTGAAGGTGCAGGGTTTGGAGGCCAGGCCGTGGTGTGCTAGCTCAGGAGTCTGGCCTGTCCTGGGAGTGTGTCTTGGAGGGGTGCTAAGCCAAGGACTTTGATTTTGGAACTCCAAGGTAGTTTGATGCCCTTTAAGTCGGTGACCAGGCAGATCCCTCTGGTACATGGCTGTCCCCACAGCCCAGGCCCCCTGACACCACCCACAGCACCAGCCCAGGCAGCCCCCGAGCCCGAGCTCTGAGGACAGTAGCCGCCCTCTACCTGCGTTGCTTCTGGGACAATTAATGAGCTCATATTTATAAAGGACTCTCAGCTCCTCAGAAGAGCTCTGCAGAAGTACGAGTGGGTTATAATTACCACCACTGTAATTAATGAGTCCAAACTTCTTAGAGAATGTAAAGTGTGTAATGAAAGGAGGGGGAAAGAAAGGAAAAAAAAACCTCCATGTGTTTGAACTTGAGATTTTTCCTTTGTAAAGTATACTTTGGTAAGGTATCAAATGATATAATATTCTCTCCTTTCAAAACTGAGCGGAACTCCAGATGGGATGCCTCAATGCCAAGGGCAGAGTTTCCAGGAATAATGGAGTATGTTACAGTTCTTTGAAAAATGCTGGGTTGGAAATCAGTCCTGCCATTCCCAGTAACTTAGATAGTTGAGCCTTTGTCTGTAAGTGGATGGTGCTACTCATCTAATAGGTGTGTGTGGAGAGGGTGTCACCGAGCTCAGGAAGGTGAAGGCACATGGCTTGCCTTCGGTTAANAAGAGGGTGTCACCAAGCTCAGGAAGGTGAAGGCACATGGCTTGCCTTCGGTTAATTTGAGTCCTGTAATGTTTTACACCCCAGACCCCAACTGTTTCACCTGATGAAGGGGAAATAATGCCTCCTATCTAGCCTAGGAAAACACGTGCTTACAATCTTCCACTTTAATAAATGCAATTATTTAGAAAAGTACTTTTTAGCTTTTTCTTTTGGTGGTGATGGGGGATGATTTCCTTAGGATAAATTCCTAGGGTGGAAGGGAAGAAGCATTCTTACAGTTCCTGGAATGCATGGTTAAGTTTCTCCCGAGAGGAGTTTATGGTGGGGCTAGCCAGCTGGATAAGGACGCATGTTTTACCACAACTTCACCAGCACTGGGTATTACTATTTTAATGTGTGTGGAAAGGGATGCCATTCCTTTTGCAAGGTTTACACATAATATTGCATATCATGTAAATTTGGTGTTAAGGAATCTTTCTAAGGGCAAAGAGCACATAGAATTTACAGAGACGAAATTCACTTTCTAAGCTTGACTTGGCTTACCAGGCCTTCTTGGTTTTGGAGCTGACATGCTTATTTACTCCCAGATGCTGGGTGATTAAAGCCCAAGTGCTATTTTTTACATAAACTCTGCCATGTCATTTGCTAGCATTGTCCACATCTCTGTCAGTTTTCTTTAAATTTATCAGCTCTGGTTGGCTCTCTTTGGTTAGCGTCAGCATTTCTCACTTCTGTTCTTGCTCCTATTTCGTGCAACCAGAATCTGTCAAGGCAACTCTAGTTATTTCCCCAAGTGTTTTACACACTCATATCCCGCCTGAGCCAACAATGTAGCGTGCAAACCCACAGTCTGATCTAACAGTGAGTCACAGCTCCAGCCTCCTACCCCTGACTCTGATCCAATGGAGCCAAGGTCAGTTCTCCTTGTCTTTGACTTGGGAGAGGAAAATAAAAGTAGGGACAAGTGTCAAGAACAGTTCTTATGTTTCCTAGAACCTCAGAGCCTGTCTGGAAAGGGGCCTGCTCATACAGGGGCTGAACGGAGTTAAAAAGAAGGCTTCTCCACATGCCTGGACAGAAAGCTGGGACTGTGGGAAGAGAGCAGTGCTATCCTTGGGGATTTGCAGGGACATATGGCCCAGACGCCTGCCTGGCCACCTGAGCTCCAGGATGATCAAGCCCCATTGGCCCCGCCTGGTTGCACCAGCCTCTGTACCAGTATGGGTGACCATCTGACCCAAGCTAGGGCTAGCTTGTGATAGTCCAGGGATATGGGAACTGGGTTATGGAGACTGGGAAGTCACTGTTGACACTTGACCTGGTAAGGCAAGAGGACCATTTTCTGCTATGTATGTAAGGAAGAGAAAGCCAAATGTCAGGGGAAAGAGAGACAGGGAGAGGGAGAAAGAGAGGAAGATGGGGGAGAGCGAGAGAATTGAAATAGATGAGAAGGTCAGAGGTGTTTGGAGCCAGGAGACCCTTGAGACCCGAGAAGGGAAAAGGAAAGAGAAAACCGTGGGCCAGTCTCCCTCATGGGCCACCAGCTTCCTGCCCTTAGAGCTGGGGATATTCCCATGAATCCTTAAAATAAATTTCATGTTTTACTTAAGGCAGTCAAGCAGTTTTCCATTCCTTATAACTAAATGATTTCTGCCTAAGACACTCATGGTTTTGTTAATAACTTGACCTCATTTACTAATGTGTATAATTTTTTTTAATTTTAAAAAAGAAAACTCTAATGGAAAAAAAGATGCTAATTTCTCCTATTTATTCTTTCTGCAGTAGAGATTTCTAGTTCCCACCCAATGTTCATTCCCCAATTTTTATAACTGAAGTCCTATATTGGAGGATGGAGGTAGCAATGTACCCAATGTTTAGCTATATAATCCCAGGGCTCCTGGGTGGCTCAGTCAGTTGAACATCTGATTCTTGATCTCAACAGGTCTTGATCTCAGGGTCGTGAGTTCAAGCCCCATGTTGGGCTCCATGTTAGGCATGGAGACTACTTAAAAAAAAGAGAAAAGGCGGGGGAGGAGGTACATATCCTTAGCTATCTTGTAGTTATCAGTGGCTAATGGAGCCGAAAGAAGAGTCATTTTGTGGGGCCTCCAGAAAAGCCTTTTAATGGGGTGGACTCATCTAGCACATGACCTTCCTTCCTTCCTTCCTCCCTCCCTTCCTCCCTTCTTCCCTCCCTCCCTTCCTTCCTCCCTTCCTTCCTCCTAGGATCCGCCCATTTGGAACATGGGTGTGATCCTTGGAGCTTCAGCAGCTGTCTTATGAATAAGAATCAGTCACACTCTGGTGCTGGCAGAGCAGAGAGCTGGGAGGACCCTAGGTCCCTCATGAAATTATGGACCACCCTAAGCAGTGGGCGGCTATGGCCTATCTGGGCCTACAACTCAACCTCAGGAGTAGCCTGGGGAACCTCCATCACAGCCCTTTCATCCTGATCTGAATCTAGGTGCCATCTATCCTCTATGAGACCCACCTACATGACTGCCAAAGCTTTCCTTTTCGTCCTGTTGAATCAGCTCTCCTGGCTGCCACTTCCCTTCTGGATTGACTCAGGTCCCTATCCCTGGCCTTTATGGCAACCTGCCCCTCCTGCTTGGCACTTCCACCCAGCGGTGGGGGTGGGGCCACTCAGGGGCCTGCATGGAGAGCCAGGACTACAACCACAAATCCAGTTGTTAAGTCCTTGAAAGTGGGACCCCGGTCCTGGGGCACACATCTGGGACCCCAATGTGGATCCAAACCCTCACCTCCAAGCCAGGCTCCTCTCCGCTGTTTGTGTACCACCTCTACTTGGCACCTTTTGTCTCTAGAAGCTCACTTTATTCTTGGGCTTTGTCTCCCCAGTAAGTGTGAAGCTCTGTCCCCTGCCTCGGGCAGCATTTCTCCTCACCCAACCTCAGGAGGGCTTCCTTGACCTCTGGAGCCTGCTGCTTGGTCCCAAGAGACCCTGTCTGTCCCCCGGCCCAGCCCTCAGCTCCTGGCTGAAAGGAGCCACTATCACATGCCTCCCCTGCCAGGCACACATTCCGGGAGAGGAGAGGAGACCACCCCGCCCAGGCCTGCCCTATGCCCACCATCGGTTGAGCACCTGGTCCAGGGCGGGCCTTAGGAACTCTTTGTTGAGTGATGGAAGGTAGAGGCTTTGCTCAGGCAGAAGTCAGAAGCCAGGGCTTGGGTCCCACAAAGAGGGCTGAGAAATTCCAGCAACTTCTGGGCCCCTCAGCCATGACCTGGGCTGCCTCCACCTAGCCCAGACAGTGGTCCAGCCAGAGCTGCACTGACCGTGCTGGTGAGGAAGGGTGGCATGAGGTCAGCGGGTGGCGGTCCCCCACTGCCTACCGACAGCCAGGCAGCTGCACAGCGAAGGAGAGTTTTCCTCTTCCTCCCGGCTCCTAAAGAAAACCCAGGACCCTCCCTCCTCCTTCACCGGAAGTTAAAACCATCCCTGGGAGGTGCTGGATGAGAATTTGGCCTGGGCTTTGGAAATAAATCCAAATGATCACACTGGTGATGATTTAAACGCAGGTATGTGAAACAGAGTCCCAAGAAAAGGATGTTCTAAGGTCATGGTTCTCCAACTTGAGCGGGCATCGCAATCCCCTGGAGGACTGCGGCTCGGGCTCCAGCCCCGGAGTTTCTGACTCCTAAGTAGATCGGGGGTGGGTGCATGTATGCCTAACACGCTCCTGGGTGACGCTGCTGCTGGGGGTCACACTGGGAGCGCCCTGATCTACCAGGACCTAGACAAGTCTGCCTGGAGCCTCTGCCACCACTCAGAGGCAGAGGAGCCGCCCCTAGCCGGCACTGCCAAGCTGGAAGGCCACGGTCAGATACCCAGGAAAGCGATACCACCTTCCCCACTGCAGAAAACGGCTGCTCAGCCCACCCTGGGTGCTCTCCCAACACCCCAAAATCCTGGCACACCCAGAGGCGGGGCTCCCTTCAGCTGCCTTTGCAAGCCCTTTCTAAAATCGTCGAAAAGAAGGAGAAAGATCTAAAGTCCTTACTCTGCACTGTGGAAAAAATATCAAGGAATTATCATGTAGCTCTAAACCCTATATATGCAAATTCACTCATTTGAATAACTGCCAATTTATATGCCTCATCAAATTAGGTATTCAAATTCTAGCCTGCGTATGTACAGTTGTTTCTCTTCCTGGTTCAGGCTTAAGTAGTCACATGAAGGATGAGCTGCTGGCTTCTCTTCTGGGCCCCGTCTCTTTAGAACAGAAAGGAATAATTAGGGATTAGTTTTCTGGAGTGTAAATTGTCCCTTTGATGGTTGGGCTGGCCCTCTTTTTTGTCGTCTCTGTCATAGCAATCTGCCACCTCCTTCTCCCACGTGTGCGGCTGTTGAAAAGATGTAATTTTTTTTATCCCCCCGGGTTTCACCACACCCCAAGAGGTCGCCAGGGTGTAAAGCGGGACCCACGTTTCACAGGTGGGGAAACCAAGACCTGTGGTTTATGCGGCCACAGTCTTGGACTCAGGTTTGGGGTTTTGGAGTGATCGCCCAGGCCTCCCTGCTCTGTCATGTTAGTCCTCTGCGGTGTGCAATGTCCTGTTTTGCTTCACATCAAAACTGGTGATCATTTCAAGCTCCCTGAAAGCTCTTTTATTCTGTTCAAAGCATTCCCAAAATAGCAGAGCCCTTTCAGTTTCCTCCTAATGTCCCTCGGGGACACGTGGAGACAGCAGCTCTTCACCCCATTTTATAGATGAGGAAGCCAGGCCCTGAAGTTACAGGGCAAGTGAGAATCAGGGGAGTAATAAGGCCAGGCCAGGCCCTCAGCCGGGGACGTGAGACTAACATGCACTCTGGGACCGGGACATTGGCAGCTGGAGACTGACGGTGACGGGAGTGTGACACTTTGGGAACCAGCAAACACTGCAAATCAGGACATGGCACCTCCCTCCCGCCCCCAAACCTAACTCCAGATATCTAGGATGAACAGCTTTCTTTTCCAGCCTTTCCGGATCATCCTGGCTACAGCCCTCAGCATCCCACTTGAGGAAGGCCAGGCACCACACAGCGGACCGCTGAGAGGTGGCCCAGGTGCCCACAGCTGCCGTCAGCAGAGGGACCACTCACATGCCTCTGAGCATCCTTCCAGCTCCTTCCAGCTCCTGTGATCTGCCAGGGCCTGGAAGACAGCCAAGGGCGATCCCTCCATTCTAGAATTATACACAACTCCAGTACTCCCCCACCACACCTCTCTTTCACGTCTGGGACCCCAGGAACCCATGAGTCGGGACATTCAGCACCTCCTGCCTGTCCCACCTGGCTCAGGACCCCTGGTAGGTAATGAATCCTCCATCCCTGAGGATGTTTAAGTTGAGGCTGGACAGACAGACACATGGCCAAGTTGCTGCGGGGTCAAACCCAAGCACCTTTCAGAAGGTAAGGCCAAAGGTCTTGACCTGAGGAGCCATGACTGTCCTCTAGGCTTAAGCTTGACTTTACTGGACCTTCAGAAACTGCTGTCCTCTCCTGCTGGTGAAATGCCTGGGCTTCTTCTCTCCCAGCCCGCCTGGCCTTGGCCGTCACAACCCGAGGCTAGTGTGACATAGGCCAGCCAGGCGCTGTCTGGATGCCACGTGCCGGACCTCAGAAGCCACACGGTGACTGGGCACTCGGACCTCACACTTCCCGATGACATCACACTAGGAGAACTTCCCCCTTGGAACAAGATGCGGACTTGTAAGGCCTCTGTTAATGGGCTGGCCCACCCTGGTCAGCCTCGAGGACACAGTAGGGCAGTCCTGAAAGGGGCACCAGGCCAGGAGGGGCCGGGAGGTGCAGGTTCTCATCTTGGCCTGAAAAAGCCTTTCCCTTTTTCCTGGATGTTAGTGTTCTCATCCCTGGCTTGTAAGTATCAGCAGAGGACCAGGGGTAGTTCATAATGTTATTTCTTTCCTTTCTCTGAGACCTGCGGTCCATTCCAGCTGGAACCTCCCCGTCTCAACTCTGCTGGTGTTATTTATCTTCTCCCTGATACAGAGGGACTCCTTCAGCAGAAGAGACCCAAGGCAGCCACATTTTAATGACAGTGGGAGAAAATGTTTGGTGCATTTGATGTTTGTTTGCTTATGACTTACACGCCACCTACTCCCTGAGAGTATTTTGAGGCAGTTTACAATATTAAAACACATAAAGAACAACCAAAAATAAAACCTAAAAGAGGTTTCCTGAGCTGTTCAGAGGATGGAAAGGAAGAATGTTTCAGGAGCCTGGAATAGTGAGGTCTGATATACCTCTGAGCCTCCTGGCAGCCAAAGCAAAATGAAGTCACCAAAGAAAGGAGATGGGTAACTTGGGGATTCTTGTGCAGGGAAACTTGGGGATCCTTTCCTGGAGGCGGGACCAGGTTGGATGCCTCAGATAAGTCTTGCTCCTCTGCCCAGGGAATGCCCGCTCTCCCCAGCTGACCTCAGCTAAAGCCCCAGAAATTACAGTGGTGCCTGCTATATTTCCAAACCAGCTTCATAAATAAACATGGGCGCCGAGGAGGAATTCCCCAAAGAAAGTTAGGAAATCAGAGTCATGTTTATCCTAAGGAGCAAGGCATGCAAATACGGCAGCTGCTTCCATCCGTAAATAGGAGAGGAGAGGGATTTGGTGGCTGTTTGCAATGATCAAGTGTGGTCTAGACCAAAATAGTCAAGTGTATTTGGGCTGGGAATTAGGTACAGACAAACATGAGGTAGCTCTCTTTATGCGATGACTGTCTGGAAAGACGGGGGCCCAGCCAGTCCCTCATAAAGTGAATGCGATTTTCCATGCACTCAGGCAGGTGTCAGTTAAAGGGTTCTGTTTGGCTAATCTTTTGTTGAGCTTTAGGAACATCTGTCTCCTTTACTCATTTGGTACAGGTGACTGTCTAATGGATGCTGGATTGGAGAGGAGACCTACTAGACCCATCCAGCAGGAGCCCGGACGGTTATAAAGCAAACCCCTTAGCACTATTCCCACCTTTTGGCCCATGCTCCATATTGCTTCCACTCTTGAGCAAATTAGCTTTTTGTTCTTGCCAACCAAGCCAGGAAAGAGACACCGTGGGACCTGGGGGCAGCCGTATGGCTCTAAAAGCGAAGGTAGGCCTGCCAGACCCATAGAGATGGCACAGTCATGGAGTTCCCACAAAAGCTCTGCCCCCAGGCCATTTGCTGAGGCTTCTGGGAGAGGTGCGTAAGGCCAGAAACTCACTGACAGTGGAAGGGCTCATAGGAGCAGGACAGTAACTTCCAGAACAATTTTCAAAAGCCGGAGCTGAGCATCTGAAGTCTTTTGTTAGGGCTCTGAGGGTGTGTGCAGCCCCGTGTACCCCATCAGGGGGCCTCGGAGGAGAGCCTCACTGGCGTCATGGCTCCCCAGACGTGTCAAAGCTGTGTCCAGGGACTCCGTTTATCTGGACGCCTTCTTTTCTTCCACCTGTGGCTCCCAGTGGGAGGTGGTTTTGCTCCCTGGAGACATTCATGCAGACAGAAGAGGCCGGGGCTGCAGCCAAATACCTACAATGCACAGCACGGCCTCCCGGCAAAGACGTATCCAGCCCAAAAGTCGAGAGTGCCAGGTCAAGAAGTTCTAGGTGGCAGCGACTTGCCCTCCAAAGCTCAGCAAGGAGTAGCGTTTGCTCAGGGAAGCTTCCTTGACTCCTCCTGGCTGTGCTAGGAGCTGCTGCCACCAGGGTCCCGGGCCAGCCGAGAGTTGGACCACCGGGCTCTGACAAAGGACCCTCGCATTGACTACAGGCATGCAGGCATCGTTCCGTTTCCGTCCTGCCCCTTCTCTCCCTGTTGGAGTGAGTTCCCGGCGGGTGGGCACGTGCGACTCTGTGCAAAGTAGCCTCCAGCCAGTGCCTCCCAGCCTCAGTTTCCCCATGGGTAAAAGAAGGAGCACAGACCCTTACAGCACTGACCTCATCCTGCTCCGGGCTTGCACCCCTCTGAGGTGACAGCTGCCCACCTCATAATGGGCCTCGGCATCGACAGCTGCAGCAAAGAAAGAAACTGAGATGAACTCCGCTCCAGGAAACGAGCAGGAGACAGAGAACCTGGTTAGGAAATGCCTACTACGTAGAAGACAAAGTCACAGTTTCATTACTTCCCAGAGAAGAGCCTTCTCTTTGGGGTTGCTGATTTTTCCCCTTCTGGCTGCTTCTCCTTGCCCCTGCAATGCCCCGGAACTGGCTGCTTTGCCCCAGACAACATCTCCCGAGTGAGAGCAGGAGCAGGAGATTCTGAGGCAGCATCCACCTGGGAATCCGGCCACGCGGGACCAGGATGGCCCTCACTGCCATGTGACCTTGGACAAGCCTCCTTGCCTCTCTGGGCCTCCGTTTATCCATCCGTCCAATGGGAATGTAATGCTCAGGCAACCCCATGGAGTTATTAGAAAATTGATGGAGGAGGGGAAGACCAAGCCAGGGGATGCAGCTAGTATTTCTGGAACCCTATCATATGCGAGGCCCTTTACAGACGTCACTGCCCTGGGGTTCATGCATAGTCCTCCGTTCCATGGAGGAGACAGCAGGCTCAGGGACGCTGATGAACGTCCTGGTCCCACCGTGAACGGGGATGTGAGCCCACGTCTGCCCGCCACGGAGGACCACGTTCTCTCCTCCAACGAGCCTGTGGAACTGGAGAGTCTATCCCCATGTAAGCCTTTCCCAGAATCGCCATCATGCTCTGTCCTTCTTTAAGGGCACAGAAGGCGGGACTGAGGCTGTGCGGGAGGAGGAGGGGAAAGAGCAAGTGTTGTGAGCTGGAGGGGGTAGGGTTCGAACTGGGCCCTGGAAGGTGGGGGTGAGAGGAGCCGAGGGGGCGTGCGGGGCCTGGAGAGGACCAGACCAAAGGCTTGGCAGCTGGACCCCGAGAGCCAGCGTGGTGGGTGCAGGCGGCAGTAATCCTCGCCTCACATGGGGGAGCGATGGAGCAAGGGTGGGAGAGATGGGTGCATGGCAAGGAGACGCCAGCCTCCTCCATCCTCTGTCTGTGCAGTGCACCTCTCGGATCCTTCATCCACACTCTGGGGTCACTGACAGACGAGTGGAAAAAAAATTAAATGTAGAACCCTTGGAGATAATTAGCATTTTAATTGGGATCAATGCTTCAGGCTAAAAGGAGAATGCTTTAATGTGGAATTCCAGGCAGCAGCTGGCGAGTCCAGCAGGATCTGGGACGCCCCGGCAGTGCACGGGGACACAGTCAGTCCTGCCTCTCCTGCCCCCCCCCCCCCCCCCCG
>LNAC01000018.1:1043046-1101124 GCA_002007465.1 Ailurus styani
CCTGCCCCCCCCCCCACTCTCCGTTCAATTAACCTCTCGGCTCCCTTCTCTGCAGCAGGCCTCCCGGGAGGTGCTTTACACGCTGTATCTCATTTAATTCTCGAAGCAGTCCATAGCCCACTGCAAATACCGCCATCCACCCCATTTGCAGGCGTGGCGTCGGGAGGCTCAGATGGTTGAAGCCACTTGCCAAAGGTCCCGTGGCTCTTTGTGGCTGGGCTGATGTGAAAGTCCAGATCTGCTTGACTCCATGTCCAGTGCTCTTTTGCTGATAGCTCTTGGCCTGATGGAAAGATCAAAGCAGGGCCCGCGTCCTCTTCGCCAGACCCCAGTTTTGGGCAAGAGTGAACGTGACTGCCCGTGAGCCTTGAGATCAAAGAATGGTTCTAAAATGTCAATTCCCAGTTAATCGAAGGTTCTCGATTTAAGCACTACATTTTAAAAAGTTAATTAAAATAAATAATGAGTTAAAAATAAGTTAACATCATTTCATATGGAAATTGTTCTGAAATATCATTCCTGCCTGCTCTAGCAAGTGGCACTTAACAGAGCCAGTGAGTTGGTCCCTAGTAAAAGAGGTGGCCTCGAGCTTGGGGGCCCATTGGTCTTGAGAGCTTTTGACTTTGGCCCACTTGGGTGGCAAAATCCATGAGCCACCCACTTGAATCACTCCCATTTTTCCAGATGAGAAGAAGGAGAAAAGTAAGGGGAGGGCGTGAAGTCGTGAGGACTGTACTGATCTCGAAGCACCTCACTAACTGAGACGAGCTGGATTACCTGCAAGCCATCTGAGCTGTCTCCAAAATGAGACTTGGCAAAATGGCCTATCATTTGCCCAGCAAACCAAACAGGGGAGGTGCAATGGTTCTTACCCAGTTTGCAGCCCATTGAGAAGCCCCGAGCCCCCAGTGGGAGTCCCTTCCTGAGTCCTGCCCACATGGGTATTATAGCTACCCAGCAAATGCTGCACTTGCCTGGTGAACCCCAGGCTCTCCCTCTGGGTGCTGTCTCGGAGAGAGGTGTGGCTCACCCAGCTAAGAGCAGGCCCGGGCCCTAAGCTGAGCTAAATTACCAGCCCTGCTGGGGCTCAGCTGCTGGAGCAGAGTGAGAAGGTGGGGAAAGGTCTAAGGGCATCCCTGCCCATGGTTCCTACAGCTCAGAGGCTGAGGACACACTGGTTTGGCTTCCATTCTATTTCCCAGACTGGTTCCCCCTATGCAAGCTTCCTGCCCTCCGGCTGGCAAGGGCCCTGACTCTCCTGGGGGTCTAGAGTTACTCTGTGGTTTGCAACTCATGTTCCCAAGACAAATGTTGCTGTGTTCTCCCTCGCTGCCATCTGTCCTGGTGCCTTCTCTCCCTGCCATCAATGGGCTGGCCTTCAGAAATCGTCCCCCCTTAACCTGCACTACAAATGGGCCATGGGATGGACAAGCCCTCAACCAGCTCATTCAAAGCATGTGCAAAGTTTAAGTCCATAGCAACTGAGCAGGGTGTGGAAGGCCCTGCCATGTGCCAAGTTCAGTGCCAGCCTCTGGGGGCATGGACAGGGCTGTCAGGGGAGGCCTGCAGCTTCCCTCGGTCAAGATGGACCATCCTGGCCTGGGAGTGTCCTGCTAAGAGGGCAGAGGTTTAAAACAGCAGTCCCAGCAGGACCCTTTGATCCGGAGCCTACGTGCCATTTATGGGAAATTTTAAATAGCCTTTTATCTTTACAACAGGAAGCTGGGTTGTGACCCGGGGTCCCTCACCTGTGGACACCGGGCTGGTTTGGGACGTAAGCCCTGTCTAGAAGAAGGGACACCATGAGACTGCAAAGCAGGAGCGCCGGGAGCCAACCCAGGCATCACACTCACAGTTCTGTGTTTCTCTATTTAGTACGCATTTTTTGAGCCCCTCCTATGTGCCAGGTCAAGTGCTGGGCCCTTTAAAACCCATGTATCGTCACAGTCTCCACGACAGCAGACTCTGTGAGGCAAGGGCAAGGTGCTCAGCCAGGATCCCAGAGCCGACTGAAGCCGCCAAGCCGCTGCTCCCGGCTGGCTCGAAGCTCTGCTTTGCCCGGAAGACACCGAGCTCCTTTATGGTTCTGCAATTCCATGGGCCATTTGCTCAGGCATGCTCTGCCTCCCCGACCCCCAAACCACTCCCGAAACGATGCTCGGAGCCAAGGGCGGGGTTCAGCAAGAGCCATGTTTGTCCTTTACCTCACCTCCCACTTTCCCCAGTTCCATCCTTGATGCCAGGCAAGAAGAGGGCCCGGGTCTGGTTCCACTACAATGTTGGGAATCAGGGTTCTTTTTTTTTTTTTTTTTTAAGATTTTTTCTGTTTATTTATTTGACAGAGAGAGAGAGAGAGCACAAGTAGGCAGAGAGGCAGGCAGAGAGAGAGGGAGAAGCAGGCTCTCTGCTGAGCAGGGAGCCTGATGCAGGGCTCGATCCCAGGCCCCTGGGATCCTGACCTGAGCCAAAGGCAGATGCTTAACCGACTGAGCCACCCAGGTGCCCCAGGAGTCAGGGTTCTGCCCTCCCAGTGAGGGCGGGGAGGAAGAGAAGAAGAGAGATGCCTTTGAAAAGAGCTTGGTGGAGGGTGAAGCTGAATGCGGAGGGCTGACCTGCCAACAGGACAGTGTGCAGCTCTGCAGCCCATGTTTGGACTGAGGGGTGGGATGGAGCGGTGTCCTTCCCCGTACTCAAGTCTGCACGGTCCTTAGAGCAGGACCACAGGGCCCAGGGCCCCCTCTGGCCATGATCCACCCCAGGATGGAGGACACATGCTGGCGGCCCTGTCCTTCTAGACCACATTCTGAAACCCAGAACCCCAAAATGTCCTTCCCAAATGGGCCCGACTATGTTTCTGGGGCCTGAGTGAATCTTTTTCCTGGGGTTCATGTCCCTGAGTTCTGACCACGTCACCAGTGTGTGCAGCCCTGGACCCCAGGGGTGGCCCAGAGGGCAGCTACTCGGGGAGGAGAAAAGTAGACCATGGCTTGGGTCGTGTGTCTGCAGGCTGGAGGCTGGAACTCATGCAGCAGGGGAAGGAGCCAGGGTGGGACAAGAAGGGGGTGAGCCTGTGGGCTGGGAACATCCATCTGTATTCTTGTTCCAGGTCCTGCAAACGTCAGGGGTCTCCAGTCCCGATATGAAGGGCAAGGGCATGACAAAAGATGCCTCCCTGTCCGTGCTGATGATGTTCATAAGAGTAGCTTTTGGAGGTCAGGGACTTACTCGGATATGTGCAGAGGGCCTGTACGGGCCGGCGCGGGGGTGCTGGCCCCTGGGAGCCTGGAGCTGCCTGGAGAAGGTGGCAATGAGCAGGTAAGGGCATGAGGAAGTACAGGCTTCTCCACGGAGGTCCCAGCTAGCATGGGTGGTTGGAAGGCTTCCCTGAGGAAGAAAGATAAGGCTCCAGATGGGTAAACTGAGGCCCAAAGATGCTAAGTATATTAAGCTCAGCCTGGTCGTCATCATGAGACACCCACTTTCCAAACTCTGAGCTCAGTGGACCCTGTGGACACCCTCCATGGCCTGGATTTTATTTTCAAATGTGCAAGGACACCACACATCAGCCTGCCTTTACGTAACTCACAGTTTACAGCCATTATTAGATTGCGGCCTAGCCCTTTCTAACGAACACATGTGCGCGCGCGCGCGCGCGCGCACACACACACACACACACACACACACACACACACACACACACACACACACACCTGCTCCCATTCTGGGTTCAGGGACAAACCTGGCTGGCAAAGAGAAAAGCCTGGGTCCTGCCTTCAAGGCATCGGGAGGAAAATGAGACCCGCCAGCCTGTTTACAGAGCATCCTCAGCGCGGCTTTGAAATCCGAGGCTGGGCTCCCAGCCCTTCCCAGCCCTTCCCCGCCTGTGGTTTTCCTCGAGGCCTCCCCTGGGGACACAGGCCCTGCCACGAAGCTGGGTTTGATCAAAGCCTCCCCAAACCCGAGCTGAAGCCGCAACTCTCCGCATTATTAAAGTGTTTAATAACTGTCCACGCTCCTCCCTCGCCAAGACCCCGAAAGTCCTCTTGTTCTTCCTTCATTCACCCTCTGCCTTTTAATGGGAGGAGAAGGGGGGGCGAGGGCTGGATGGATTTGATTTCCCTCACCGAGTTCACAATCATAATCGCAATGTTCCTAATTTCCATGTTCTGGAAAGCTCCTTACAGTATAACAAATGCCCTAATTACCGTGTTTGCCGCCCCTTAATGTCGTTTTAAACACACTGCTCCATTTCAGTCCCCCGCAACGTGGCAAATAAGCCCGCTGCTAGAGCTTCCTGTGTGCAGAACGGGTCTCTGGCCTGCCTGGATCCAGAGATTTCAATCTTATCTGCCAGGCAGGGTAATTTGAAATTTAATCATCTTTTCCCCGAGCCAGAAGGCCTTATTATTACTTTCTCAGAGAAAAGAACAGGCCCAGAAATCAATCTCCCAAATTTGGTGTGGAGGGAGAGGGAGAGAGCGCACCGGGCTGTGGGTTCCATGCCCCCTCGTTAGAGATCTCTGTTCGTGGGACGATCCTTGTGACCCGGTTCTGCTGGAGCAGGCACAGCTGCTCCTGGCAAGAGCAGTCGGCATGCCCTGGCAAGATCCCTCCAACAGAGAACTCTCCCTTAGACCAGCCTTTCCTGTGCTCAGAATTCCACAGGGAAGATTCTTTTTTTCCTCTCTCCCTCGCTGAAAGGCAATCGTCTGAGGAGAGGGTACAATGTGTGCAGGTCAGCCAGCAGGCCCTCTGAGGGGAAGCCACCTGGTGCCCAGGCTCCCCAGCTGGTCAATGAAGCTGCTTCAGCTGTAGCCTGCCGCCAGGTAAAAGAATGTCGAAAGTTCTGGAGAACACCCAAATTCTGTCCATGGACTGTGGAGGAGAAAGGTTTGAGTGCACGGAGCCAGAAGCTAGTCCAAGGGACAATCTTCCTGTCATCAGCTGGCACACTTTTTTTTTTTTAAGATTTTTATTTTATTTATTTGACAGAGAGAGAGAGAGAGAACAAACAGGGGGAGGAGGGGCAGAGGGAGAGGGAGAGGCAGACTCCCCGCTGAGCAGGGAGCCCAATGTGGGGCTGGATCCCAGGACCCTGAGATCATAACCTGAGCTGAAGGCAGACACTTAACTGACTGAGCCCCCCGGACACCCCCAACTTGCACACTTCTGAGTGGAGAATGGCTCTTATCATATCTGGCTGAAACGGAGGGGCTTTCCTGTCTGGAATATACTTGACAAGCAATTTATGAACATACAATACATTGACAGATCATCTACGGAGGAAATTTGATGGAGGTTTTCCCAATTGTGGCCACAGTCTTAAAATCTAAAGGACCTAACGGCAATGAGGTACGAAGCTGAAAGAAACTTCTCTAAATCATCAATAAAAATAAAATTCAATCAACAATACCAAGGGGAAGATAGAATCGTCCTGCTTCTACCTACAGAAAATGCTAACACAAGGTCGTTGACATGTGAAGAAAGGATCAAAGAGTATACAGTCCAAAATAGAGGGGAAAACGATCTTAAAGGCGTGTCAGGCAGTTAACTGCTAAGTATCATGTTATATTGTCCCCCCTGGATTTTGTCATGTTTGTGGTATTTGTCAGCTTTTTAAAGATGTGATTCGTTGTGATTTCTCATTCTCAATAATAATAGGCACTCTCATACCTAAATTTGTACTTGGCATTCTTTTTCTTAATGAAAAGCTGGGTCCAGTCTGGGCAGAGCAGCTGGAACCTGCTGGCAGGTTGTGGCTACATGAGAAAGGTGGTCAAGGATGTCTCCAAGGTCACGTCTTTCCAATGTGTGGATAGTAAAAAATAAATAAATAAAAAATAAATAATTCCCCTATTTTATAGAATAATAGGAATAATTGGTTTTCTTTTGTTTTTGTTTTGTTTTGTTTTAATAATTGGGTTTTAAAAATGACCTTACTGGGCAAAGGAAACTGCAGGCCCCTTACACTGACTTGCTATTATGTTTTACATTTTGAATGCCACTGGTCTGTGAAATCTCAAGTCCAGGCCGGGCAATGTCTGAGCAGGACTGCCTGGGGCAGACAGAGCGAGTTCTGGGGAAGTGCCCTTGGACAGAAAGGCAAAGACTTGGCTCTGAGAAAAGGTGCAGATTTAGCACTGCCAGCCCAGCTGCGGAGGGAGAGAGTAATGAGGGCTTCCCAGGGCTGGCCCCGCCTCCCTCTGTGGCCCGCCCACAGGACCTCCCTGGTGTGATGTCTCCCCTGCGGTCTTGGCCCCATTGTCACATTGTTGCCCTCCATACTCCCAGCCCTTTGTGGCGCAGAAGCTCCAGGGGTTTGGTATCTCCCTGTGGCCCAAATACCCTTCTGGGTTTCTCGGCCTCTGGGCACACATGCCAGGCGGTCTTGGGTTCCTGGTCATCACAGACCATGTGGGCCAGTCCATGCACGTCCTCCGGGCACCGACTGATAGGATCGCGTGCCAAAGGCCTGAAAAACCCTCCCCAACAGCAAGCAGCACCTCTGAACCCCTTCCCCTGTGCCCAACAAGAGCTCCAACCAAGGCCATCTTGGAAGACACACTGAGCCTATTTAAAGTCACGCTTCAGGGCCCTTCATTCCTTTTGCCCCTTGGGTATGTGGGCAGTGGCCCAAAGATGTTGGTTGACTTCACCGGCACCACCCCCTAGAGGGCAAGGCTCTGCTTCAGGGAAGCCCGCATCTTCAGACCGTCCGACGCAGAAGAGAGCAAACCGGCAGGAAACCAGTCCGCAGATGGCAACCGCTCTTGCTGGGTTTATTTAGGTGTTAGCCTGAACTCCCAACGGCCCTGTGTGACCCCTCTTTGGCAGAGGGGAAACGGACGACTGCCCCAGCTCCCGGGGGTCAACCTCATGCCACGCTCGGCACTGTGGTCTGAGACCCTGAGAAGTGCACAGCTTCTTCACCTCCGTCGTCTGAAGTCTGAATGTGAGGCCTGTTGTTCCAGGAAGGGCTCCCCAGCATTTCCTCTGTATCTACCCCCCACACCCTCTCACCCCACCGGGAAATTCAGGATGCTGGAGTTTGCATGGAGCGCAGAAGTGAGGCAGAGCCCCTGGAGGCCAGGCGGTGGTGGGCGTCCCCACATTCTGCACCCGGTGAGCGCCTGCAGCCTCCCGCTCCCACACACTGCCACTAAGGGCCACCCCTTCTGGGGTCTTGCCTGGGTGACATCGCTCCCCACCAGGGGGCCCACGCACTGCATTCCCATCCCTGCATCGGGCAATGCCACTCTTATCCTTCTTGTTGATCCCCAAAGTATTCCTTCTTAGGGGTGTCTGGGTGGTGCAGTCGGTGAAGCGTCCACCTCTGGATTTCGGATCAGGTCATGATCTCAGGGTCGCAGGATCGAGCCTATGTCGGGCCCCCTGCTCAGCATGCAGTCTGCTTCTCCCTCTCCCTCTGCCCCTCCTCCCACAAGTACACTCTTTCCAAAGTAAATAAATGGATAAAATCCTTTTTCAAAAAATTCCTTTTTCATTGTCCCTCACACAGGACTTACATAAGATTGGAACAACACACCGTGAGAGAACAGACCAAAGCTAATGTTATGATAAATAACGTTACACGTCCAACTCATTTTAACCTTCACAGAAGCCCTCTCTGGGGGCTGTTCTTCTTAAGCCCATTTCACAGATGGGAAAACTGAAGCTTGGATGACTCACCCAGCGTCCTACGAACTGATATTTGCTGAGCAGGGAGTTGAGCCTAGTTCTGTCTTCATCATGGCTCAAGAGCTCCTCCAGGTTCTGCCTTTTAAAAAACAGAGTCTAAGCGGCCCCTGGGTGGCTCAGGCATTACGCCTTTGCCTTTGGCTCAGGTCATGATCTCAGGGTCCTGGGATTGAGCCCCGCATTGGGCTCCCTGCCCGGTGGGAAGCCTGCTTCTCCCTCTCCCACTCCCCCTGCTTGTGTTTCCTCTTTCGATGTCTCTGTCAAATAAACAAATAAATCTTTTAAAATAAATAAATACATAAATAAAAAATAGAGTCTAACCCTGAAAACCAAATCCCAGGAACAGACTTCCCTCTCCCCCATTCAGGCCAGGCCTTCCACCGGCCCTCCTGGGTTCCCTACTGGGCCTGCCTGAGCCATCTTCTGTCTCTGAGAAAGAGGAGCATTAAAGGCTGGAATCCTCTGCTTTCTGGCTTCCAGGAGAGAAGGCCGGCCTGTGTGAGGGATGCCCCAGGAGATGCTGCCGGAGCTGCCGGCTGCCCCCAAAGCAACCGTGATGGTGTGAGAGCCCTAAGCTGGGGAGTCGGGGAGCAGTGATGGATTCTCCCTTGTGGAGTCTCTTTGCAGGGGAAAAGTCGAGAGTCTGGCAGCTCTGAAGGGCTGGCTTGGCGGCCGCAGGAGGTGGACGCCTTCCTTCACTGTGCAGCTAGACTCGCCAAAATGTTCGCAGGGGCCAAGACACCTGTTTTAATTTAGAGATGAAGCCAAAAGGAATGCAGCGATGTCTGAAGGAGGCCGGGTGAGCCTACCTCGGGGGTCCACGGAAAATCCCAGGACCCTCCCCGATCTCTGATGACTGTGGGAAGTCGGCTTGTCTAGAAGCAAAGGGGGTCCTGCCTGTGTCCTGTGAGGGTCTCTCATCGGTGAAGGGGCGGTCGCAAGCTGTTGGAGAAACCTAGGAGCGAGGAGAGGATGTGGGGAGGGGGCTCTGAACTCAGGGGGACAGAGGTGGGGCAGAGAGGCCTGGAAAACAGAGCCGAGGCCAAGGAGGCCAAGGCCATGACCATGGGAGACGCCTGTTGCGCTCTGCTTTGTGCCCTCCAGAGCAAAGCTGGGAACCCCTGGGGAGGCCGTGGAGTGAGGTCCGTGGCGGGAAGGGGGGAGGGAGGCGTTTTTCATCAGCCAAGGGCAAACGCTGGTGGGCCCTAAAAATGAAGAAGCCCAGGCCCACCTCTCCCCTTCCCAGATGAGGAGCCTGGGGCCCTCCGCAGGAGAGACAGACACAGGGCTGCAAGCTGGGGTCTTCTCCACGGCCTTATGGGGCGGGCAGGGGGTGTGGGCCCTCCCTGCTTGCTTCCTTCTGAGGAGTGACTGGAATGATCTTTTCCCACTTCAACCCCCTTTCGTGTTCTCTTCTTGCCCCTAGTAGGAAGGGGCCTTAGGTGAGACAGTGTGAAGACAGACACTGCGTCGGCTTCGTGAAGCATCCAAGTGATGTTACGACAGGTGTGTGTAGCCAGAGCCTCCCCTGAAGTGCGTATGTGACATGGAGACCCAAGCCTCTCTCGAGGTGGACGGTGAGGACCACTGTCCCGAGCCAGGAAGCCATAGTCACCCCTCAGGGACCCGGTGGGGAGGCTGGGGGAGGCTGGGGGGGGGGAAGTAAGAAGAAAGAGAAGTGTCCCCAGGATGGAAAGGGGACCACAAACCCAGCTGGAGATAGACTTGCCACAAGGGGGGCTCCACAAGTGATCGAGAAGACCTCCCCATCAGAGGGAAGGACAGACCCACAGCCAAGGGCACGGATGACACGGAGCATGCTCAGGGAAACGGTACAGCTCTGTTCCGAGCTGTCATCACATACACACAGAAAGCCCCGGAGAATGTGATGTCGGGGGGTGGGGGGGAGGATTCCTCACCACGGTGCCAAATCACACACCATGAAGGAAAGGGTCAACAAATTTAGCTAGGCACAAATCCTTCAGTACTTTCTACTGATTTAAAAAACCCCACCAGCACCAAAACAAAGGGAAAGGACAAGCCATTGACTTAGAAAAAGATCATTTCTCGCCATTTTTTTTTTTTTTGGTGGAAAATTTCAAGTATCTCCAACAGTTGAAAGAATACCCAGGTTCTCACCCCCTAAACTAGGGGGTGGGCTAGCCATGGCTCACAGGCCAAGTCCAGCCTGTCTCCTCTGTTTGTGTGGCCTCCTAGCTAAGAGTGATTTTTATGTTTTCTTAAGTGGTAAAGAAGAAGAATGATACTTTGTGACATGTGAAAATTATATGAAATTCCAATTGTAGCATCCATAAATAACGTCTTCTTGGAAATCGGCCCCTCCACTTGACGAATCGTCTATGGCCATTTTCATGATGTCCCCAGAGCCCAGGGGCTACAGCAGAGAGCAGGTGCCTGGCAATGCGGAAAATATTTACTCCCTGGTCCTTTAAGGAAAAAAAAAATCTGTTGACCTCTGAGTCTACGATTAATATTTTCCTGCCCATGCTTTATAACATATCCACCTAGCTATGAAAAGAGATATTTGCAAATCAGATCCTAGCCAAAGATGAAGATCCAAAAGAACTTGAGAAGGAGCAGGTCCTGCCTTCCTGTGAGGCAGTCTGGAAGGGACAGGAAAAAGCACCAGAGAGGAGTAAAGGACCCGTTTGCTCCTTTGTCTGGACTCCACGTGTATTTAGAATTTTCTGACACTACGACTATGATCACTGCTGTTATTTTTTTCCTGGTGATGGACCAGGCCAGTCTGGGTGTTGCAGCAAAGAGTCGTGTTTCATTCTGTTTTTGGAAGACTTTTAGATTGATGTAGACTTTTTGCTCCAAGGAAGGAGGCAGGGTCCACACCACATTGTGTGGGTCTGGTGCTTAGCACAGCATGGGACCATCCGACCTCCATCAGTATTGGTTAAATAAATGCAGCCCGGAATTTCTGAGACCAGAGGTGAGTCATGAGCCCCTGCATCACCAAAGTATTGCCCTCACTTGCCTGTGGTGGGAATCTCTGACCTACCGTGTCACCTGCAATGAGGGACTCTGAGAGACACTGCAGGGAAGGTGCCAGTTTCATTAGCCACAATGCCTGGTGGTAGCTGCAGGCATGATCTGGAATGTTCCCTGCATGGAAGGTGCTACCCTATAGGTAAGAGCCACACGCCATTCTCCCAGGTCCCCATAATGGAAGGAAGAAGGGGAAGCATGCCCTCCAGCATGAAGCAGGAAGAGTGTTTTGTACAGGTGTTGGCTGTACCATTCTGGCTTTCTAGGTAGCTCCTGAAAACAAGCTTCAAAATAGTTCCATAAAAGGCAATGTGATTGCAAACAGGTGTCTCAAAAATGCATAATATGGTCTACTGTTACTGAGTAACATTTTAAAAAAAGAATAGAAGAGCAGTCGGTTTGGGGTAGTGAAAAAGATCAGAAAAGCGGTATAATTGGGCAATTCACAAGCGGCTGGCAAGGCATCCAGGCTCCAGATGCCGATTCCTTCGCCGTCTCTGAAACAGTGTGTGCCATTCTTTGATTGCAAAGATGTCTTCCCTGGGCACCGAAAATTAATTGGACATTCCCTTGGAGGGGCTGTCGTGGTTTTATTTTTTATTTTTTCATTTTGGCAAATTGGAAAGCCTGGAGCGTGTCAGCTCACTCATCCAACATTCATTCCTAGGGGAAAGGAGCATACATTGGGCACCTATTATGTGCTCCACCCTGTGCCAACAATGATATTCCTTCATTCCTTCATTCGTTCATCTGTTTGGGAATCTCATGGTCCTGTGCTTCAGGGGCTGCTGACCTGGAGGGACTTTTGATAGACCAAGCATGAGAATTCTCTTCCGGTCAATGATTGGTTTAATAATGATCCATGACTTAACCTGGACTGATGAGACCTGAGGGCACACGTCTTTTGAGCTTCTAGAAAAGGTTTCTTAAAAATGGACACAAGGGTTTTCTTTAAGGGTGGTGAAATTGTTTTGGAACTTGTTCTAGGGCAACATTATGAGTGTACCAACATTGTGACTTGTATACTTTAAAACGGTTAATTTTATGTTATGTCAATTTCACTTCAAGGAAAAACAAAAGAGCAGACACGAAGATGCCTCCTTTGCCTTGCTATCCTTCTCGTCATGCCGTGTGAGGATGTCAGTCTAGAACTTCAGCAGCCATCTTATGCCCACGAGGGCACCGACCTGGAGACAAACATCGGTATGCTGAGGGTGTCGGAGCAGAAAGTTGGAAAACAAAATTAGCCTTGATGGCACAGAGAAACTGTGAATTCGCCTGCCCTGGGATAGTCCTGTCTTTGGATAATTATATGTAAGATGTTAGATACCTGGCTTGTTGTAATTGTTTGGAGTCACATTTTGTCAGACGTGTGCAACAGAGGATGGCTCAATCAGTTAAGCATCTGCCTTCAGCTGAGGTCATGATCCCAGAGTCCTGGGATCAAGTCTGGCTTGGGGCTCCCTACTCAGTGGGGAGCCTGCGTCTCTGTCCCTCCCTGGCCCATTCTCTCTCTCAAATAAGTAAATAAAATCTTCAGAAAGCTCTCGGATTATAGACGGTTCTGACATGTTTCCTCCAGTCTGAGTAGGCAGGAATCTCGCCTCTGTTCAGCACCCTAGCCTCACTGCCTATCACAGAATGGATGGTGGGTATTTGTAGAATAAATGGGCACCATACCTAAATGATTTCATTGAACTTTTATACCAACTCTGTGAGATAGATAGGACACCTGATTTTAAAGCAGAGCTAGCTAGCCAGCTGAGTCTCAGAGAGGTTAAGTAACCTGCCTAACATCACAGAGGAATAAATCCAGCTCTGTCTGCTTCTTGTTCCAACCTACCCTGTAGCCTTTAAGTACAAGACGGTGGATGAAGACAGAGTGGCAGCGTGTGTCTGTGACGCGTCTGTGGTTGGATTTAGTGCTGCAAGAGTGCCGCTCAAATGACAGCTCAAATTGTCACATGGCTTCAGTTTGTGTGGTTCCGTGGTGCATTGGGACATGGACGTTCTTGTGGGGTTCTTGCTGCTCCCCTGTAAGGAAGGTAGGGGGTGGAACTGTTCACGTCTTAGGGATGACGAGGTTATACTGAGAGCAGAAGAGTAAGAAGACCTTCCCTCCCCCATTCTTGCAGTTAATTCAAAGGCTTCATGGGATGAAAGTCATCCAGGAGCTGGAAGACACTGGACACAGTATTTAACTATTTTGGGAGCCCCACGAAGGGGATTTTCAAGACAACAGGTTCATAATTGCAATGACGGCAAGCAATTATTAAGCCGGGCACTGCATTGAGCACCCTACTTGAATTTTCTCGTTTGACTCTTACAGTGTTAGTAAATAAAAGCTGCTATTATCTCAGATCTGCAGGAGACAATGGAAGCCCAGAAAGGCTGAGTGATTCTGCCAAAGTCACACAGCTATAGTCAGAGGAGCCAGGATTGAGTCCAGTCTGACTTGTTCACTATAAAAACTGCCTGCCTATTCCTGAGTATCCTGACACATGGCTGTGGTCTCTGGTACAATCAACCAAACAGGAAATTGTACTTTTCCATCACCTTCAAGGATGACCGAAAAATGGCCCAAAATAAGATGGTGTCTGCTGAGTAATTTAGACTCATCTCTGCCTGTCATTCTCCCATTGTAGCTTGACTTCTTATTGTTAAAGGTGATTAATTGTAAGAATTGTCCCACTCAAAAAGACAAATAGCCTCTTGGTGAGGGTCCTCGTGTTAACTCTGTATGAGTATAATCAACTGAGTTAATCGATAGTAAAGGCGTTGCATGAAAGAGTGAAACATCCCCCCTCACCCATACACCACGCTCAAGTGCAATTTCAAGTGTAACTTTTGCATGGGGGAGGGGGCAGCGTGCTCACTTACACAACCTGGGAAAGTGGCTGAAGTGTAAATTCGGGCATCGCATACGTGGAGTAGATTTTCTCTTCCTACTAAGAGCTGAGAAGCTCCTTAAGACCCACCTACCAGCAAAATGCAAAGAGAAAAAGATGGCCATTTGGTCCCAGGCACTGTAGGAGACGTAATTGCCAAATCAGAGGAGAGCCACACCTCCGGCTTTTATAGTAGGTTTGAATAGCAGCAAACAAGGGGAAAACTACTCAAAGCATTGGAGGAGCAGCTAGTGAAGACCCTGCCCTTGCTGTGGGGGTCTTGGGGACTTCTAGAGAGTGAAATCTCCAGCCCCAGTGTCAAGGAATGAGCACCCCGTAAGGGATGAACAGTCGGAACGGGGACCGGGTGGGCATGAAGAAGCAGGGGACCATCCCTGCCCCAGACGACGTCAGGCAGTCCAGGGCAGCGGTGGGGTCCTGGCTCGCTTAGCTCCTCACTCGTGTGACTTGCCATTAACAGAAGACCCCCACGGGGGTTGTAGCTCCATACGATGTTGTGGTAGAGACATACTTAGGCTTCAGGGTTTGGTTAGAGACTACACCGTAGATTTTATGGTTTGCCTTCAGTACTTAGCCAGTGCCCCTTCCTTTTTACAAAATCTTGACCTTCAAGAATCGTTCCTGGTGTTACTAAGAAGTAATGCAGCCAGGCGGACCCCGGAGCATTTACAGTTATTGATCTGGTGCTTACCCATGTAAAATGCTGGTGGACGAGGGAGTTGCTACAATCCACTTGGGTGGCAACTGAACTCCATGGATCGAAGTCTTTCATACTTCCAAAGGCAGTCATTCTTTTTTTTTTTTTAAGATTTTTATTTATTTATTTGACAGAGAGAGAGAGAGAGAGGGAGAGAGAGAGAGAGATCCCAAGTAGGCAGAAGGCAGGCAGAGAGAGAGGGGGAAGCAGGCTCCCCACCGAACAGGGACCCCGATGCGGGGCTCGATCCCAGGACCCTGAGATCATGACCCAAGCCGAAGGCAGAGGCTTAACCCACTGAGCCACCCAGGCGCCCCCGAAAGTGGTCGTTCTTCTGAAATATCTACTAATCACCCAGGCTATGGCGATGCTCCATGCACGTCATTTATAACAGTGGCGATCTGAGCACAAACGACATGTCCAACCACAGGGAGTGCTTAGGCGAAGTGGTCCATCCACTTTTAAGGGACTGTCAGGGAGCTGTCAGGAATTGTGCTCACGAAGACGGTGATAAATGGACACGCTTACCTTGTAGAGTGACAAAGCAGCACTCAAAATTGAATGCACACTGATTATAATCTATAAAACAATAATAATCCTATATGCTAGAGTGAAGCCAGAGCCTGAGTCACGTCTGGGTGAGGATCCAGATCTTTCTAAGCGTGCTAGGTCATCTTGTCGGGGGTTGGGCTTCCAGGGGCACATTTTCACATGTTGGCTGGCTTGAAGGTTTTCGAGAGGCACCCAGGGGGGCGGGCCCTGGGGAGCCAGCATTGTCCACCTTCGGTATATGGTTCCCTGACCCACTTCCACGGGTCAGCCTGAGGGAAGGGGGCTGCCGGGGGATACCAGGCACTGTTTCCACGAGGCGTGCAGGTGACTTTCACGTAGCATGTCTTCCGCAGAATCCCACGTGGCAGCCCCCTTGCTGGCTGGCTGCAGCCTCCCTTGGGCACCTCAAAGTGGTGGAGGGGGTGGTGAGGTCCTGTCACCCCATGGCGATCTCGGATGTGGGCATCACCAAGGGCAGCTTGAGAACACAGCAACTTGGTTTGGCCTGGTTCGTGAGCATGTACGGGTACATCTGTGTGACTCCAAGAAGTGTGCGGTGTGTGTGTGAGAGAGAGAGAGAGAGAGAACTGACAGGCAAGGCAGAACCAAGAAGCGACAAGACTACCTGGGCCGGGCGGGCTTGCAGAAATCTATTTTTCTTTTTCCTTTTTTTTAAGATTTTATTTATTTATTGGAGAGAGAGCACACGCACGCGTGCACATGCAGAGGGAGGGGGAGAGGAGAAGGAGAAGCAGGCTCCCCACTGAGCAGGGAGCCCGATGCGGGGCTTGATCCCCTGACCCTGAGATCATGACCTGAGCCGAAGGCAGGCGCTTAACCAACCGAGCCCCCAGGCATCCCTGGCTTGCAGAAATCTAAGTGACCCATACATACCTAAGTGTCTGGAGGAAAACCTATCAAAACCCTAGCAGTAGAAGAGGAAAAAGAAAAAAAAAAAAAAAAAAGGAGCGCAGGGTAGACCCATGACCTTCACAGCATCCCTTAGAGATAGTGCATAGGGTCTGGTCAGGTGCTACAAAAGTCTTGAACTAACTACCATCCCCACATACAGGATAACTAACTAGCGACAGCCTCTAGCTCCTAGCTGAGACATTGTCCTAGGAATGCAAAGGTTTATTGGCCAACCTTGACCTTGCAGGAGCTCTGAGTACAGCACCAAACCCCTGCCTGTCTCTCCAGGCTCAGCCCTCCCCCTCTCCCCCGTGCTCTGTGTTCCCCACACTTTCTTCTAGCTCCCTGCTACCTCAGGGCCTTTGCAGGTGACATTCCTTTTGATGAGAACACTATTCCTTTCCCCCCTCCTGGATAATTCCTACTCACTGTTCAGGGCTCAGCTTACTTACTCCCTCCTCGCAGGCTCAGCTCCACACCAATCCCTCAGTCTCACATTCCACGTGCTCATCGCTCCCTGATTTTTCCCTTCATGGCACTTCTCAGCTTACAATCTTAGATGTGTGTCATTTAATGGGATTGATTTCCCACTCCCCTGTGGGACTGCGAGCTCTGTGAGGGGTGGGGCTGTGAATGTGGGCGTGGCGCTGAGCCAGTATTTCTTCAGTGGATGGACAGATGGACGGATGGATAGATAAATGAGATGAGAATGAACATATTATAGCGGGATAGTGAGAAGGTTAGCGTGACAGGAAGGACGAGTACATGAAATGACCCCGGGGGTGACATGAGAGCCGGACTAGACAGTGCTGGTCAGTCACACAGAGAACAGTAGGCAGTCACTAAAGGGTCATAGGGAAGAGGTTAAGGGGACTAGTTTAGGATCGGGGCAGAGAGGAGGTGATAGCCAGGAGACAGCCAAAAGGAGACATGCAGGGCACCTGGTGGCTCAGTGGGTTAAAGCCTGCCTTCGGCTCAGGTCATGATCTCAGGATCCTGGGATCGAGCCCCACATCGGGCTCCCTGCTCAGCGGGGAGCCTGCTTAAAAAAAAAAAAAAAAGAAGGAGACATGGGCCGCAAGTCTCTGGGTGTCTGTCTGTCCATCCTCTTGCCCTTCAAACTGGCCTACCCGCCCTCCGTGCCAGACTACCTGTGACTGACCTGGGGCCCTTCCTGCCCCCTAACCCATGCCTGTACCCGTGCCCCGGGAAGCTGGCCTAGGGCTCCCAGCTCTGCTACAAGCATCCTGACCCAGACTCCCTTTGAAGGTCTTGGGTGGACGCCCTGGTCAAGTCCCTACCCCTGGCAGCCAGCCCCCCCGGAGGCCAGGAGCTAGTGGAAACTGTAGACCAGAAACCTCTCTGGCCCTCACACTGGTGTCAGGGCCCTGCCCGCTGAGCACAGCCTGGAGCAAAGCGCCGAGAGGCCTGGCTTCCTCTCGCCTGGGCCCTGGAGCCGCTGAAGGACCATCAGCGGGACAGCCCGAGCACCTGACCTCGGGCAGGTCGGGCTGCCCAGCAAAGTACCACAGACCAGGCGCTTTCAATAGCAGAGCCATATTTGCGCTCAGCCCTGGAGACCAGGAGGCTGGGGTCAAGGTGTCGGGAGGTTGGTTTCTTCTGAGGCCTCCCTTCTTGCCTGTGGATGGCCGTCTTCTCCCTGCGTCTTCGCGTGGCCTTCCCTCTGTGCGTGTCTGGGTCCCCATGTCCTCTTCTATAAGGACCCAGTCAGACTGGATCAGGGCCCACCCTGGTAAATTTATTTTAGTTCAGTTACCTCTTTAAAGAGCCTAGCCGTCACAGGAGCCCAGGATCAACATGTGGAGTTCCCCGAGCTGCCCATTATGCAGACTAGAACGTGGGGCCTGAACCGAAGGGGAGGCCGAGAAGGAGGAGCCGGGGCTGCCTCCTGTGGGAGCACAGTGGGGGGATGTCCCCGACCCTTGGACCCTCCCCGCCACAGTCCTCCCGGGACCCGCTCGTCCTGGCCATCAGCTCTCAGGCAGCCGGGAGGCTAATTGCTTGGCAGGGATGCCACAGGGGGAGAGAAGCGGCCTCGAGCAGGCTTTGAGCTCCTCGGAGATAGGGCGTCTCCAGCCCAGAGCTTATCAGCACGCCGCTGGGTCAGGATCCAATAATTAGAATGACATTCCCAGAGCAATTTGGTGGAGCGTTTGCCCTTCCATTCACTCCAGCCAGACGGGGCCTCTGGTTTGCAGCTTCTAAAAAACAAGAAATTCCAGTAAGGGATTAATGACTTAATTATAAATGCGGCTTGGAAATGCAAAGGTTATTAAGAAGGGGAAAAGATACATGCTAATAAGAGACACGCTATTAACAACAGAATAAAGATTCATTGTTGGCGCCGCCGTAAAGTTTTCCAAGTTCAGTAATAAAAACCACCTGGTCTGCGGAGGGCTGGCTGCCATGGTGACAGGCCCCGTGGCGCTGGCGCTGGCTAATGAGGCGTGTCCTCCCCGCCTCTGATCATGTTCCCCGAGGGGCTCGGGCTTCCTGGTACAATTGGCCCCCGGGCCTCAAACCAGCCCTGTAAGTGCTGGGTTTGTGCCCATTTGTGGGAAGAGCACAGCAAGGCACAGGGAGGCCATCGGGGCTAGCGGGGCCCCAAGGCTAGTCTGACTCTCGCAGCCTCTAAAGGCCCGTCTGTGGGAGAAGCAGAACAAGCCAGCACTGACCGGAAGCTGGGATTCTGGGAAGGGGCTCCGCCCTCTGGGGTCAAAGCCAGCGCCCCCTCATCCACTGGGATGAGGACTTCACCCCAGCCCAGAACATTACTAGCATGTCTGTGAACTTGGACTTGCCCACTGGGAGAATATTGGGAAGGCACTGACCCACGTGCTGGCGCATTAAACCAGGTGCTTTGTTCGCAGGAAGTGCTTTCATCTCTGTGACCATCTTGTGGAGCATTACTGTTCCCACATGTCACTGACAGAGAGACAGGTTCTCAGAGGTGAAGAAGTGCGCCTTGGCTCAAAGCCAAGGACAAGGTCATCCTCACAGGAAGAGGGAAGCAGGGTTTGAAGGCACTTGGACTAGAGGTTCCCTACCGGCAGGACTAGGTCTTCCGCCCGGGTTCTCAGACGCAGGGGGTTCAGTCCAGTCTCTGCTCCTGGCCAGCTGCCTCTGAGCCTCAGTGTTCCCCTCTGTAAAGTGGGGCTACCGCATTATTTGTACGGTTGCCACGGAGATAAAATGAGATGGCGCTCGAGGGTGTCTGACACACGGCAGACAGACCGCCTCCACACGTTCTAGCGGCCTTGTTACTGAATATGCATTTTGCTGCTCCTGACAACTGATGGAGGGAACCTAAGGCTTTGTTTTGCTTTCCTTTACTTTGGGTGTTAACCAGGAGGGGTGTTGCTTGTTTGGTTGTTTTTTAAGGAAAAGACCTTTGAAACCCCCAGGGAGGCCCCATCCCAACCCAACCCTCAGGCGCACCTGACCTCCCACCCCAGGAGGGCTCTCGGGCAGCTCCAAGGCCTGCGCAGTGGTCCAGCACCGGTTCCTCGTCCCTCGGGCAGTGTCCTCTGGCCACTTCAGACCAAAGGGGGGCAGCCCTGCCACCTGCTGCCCCAGAGGGGGTGGGGGTGGCAGAACCCTGGAGGAAGATGGGCGAGAGCAAAGGGAAAGGGGGCCAGGGGGAGGGAGATGGCTCATCTAAAATGGGGAAACTAATGAAGAAATCTCCATCTAATTAGACAGGCTGCAGTTTTAATCAGACAGAGTTTCCTTGGCGAAAGCTGTTTTCATGTTTTCTGTCATTCAGCCAACGTGTTAATTAGGCAAATAATATTAATAATGATATTCACTTCGGGAAAGTTAAGAGGCGAGGGAAAGGTGGCAGTGACAGTTTGGGATCCGAGGAGGGGCTCGACTTTGCAGGTGGCATGAGAGAGTGGAAAGAACGTGGCCCGAGGAGGGTGCCCCAGGGCCCTGGCGGCTGCTCCGCCCCGAGCCTGTCTCCTCATCTGCACAGTGGGAACGGGCGCCCTTCCTCACAAATTGTGGAGGCCTAACCGAGGTGACCCGTGTTAAGTCCAGAAGGCTGTGTGCACAGAGCCAGTCAGGGAAGGTGCGACTCACTGGTTTGGGCCCTGCCTGCACTGCCCACCCGCCTCTGAGCTGCAGTCCTCGCTGCCCCATCGGTCACACCCTGTCTCCCGGCACAGTCTCAGGCTGGCCTCCCGCTTCCTTTCCTGTCCACTGAGCCCGGGATCGGGAGGAGGTGAGGCTCCTGCAGGTACACCTTGCTTCTACCTTGCAGCCAAGCCTGTCCAGAATCAATGTGTTGCCTGACTCCCGGCATTCCAGGCCCCCACAGCACAGCCCCCAGACTGGGTTCCTAGGATGGAGCTCCCTCCTAACTCACAATCGTGTATCACAGAAGACGGAACCTTAGAAATCAGCCAGTAAGCCTCCTTCCCCTCAGGACCTGGACCAGCCCCTCCAGGACATTCCAACCAGTGTCAGCTTGGATGCACCCCGTGACGGGGCACTCACACCCACTGATGCTGCCTGACCTTCAGGCAATCTGGACTTCTCTTTGCTTTGGGTTAAAATACTTCTGGCTGCAATGTTTACTCAATGAACCCAGTTCTGCCCCCTGAAATAGGCATAAAAGCCCAGCCTCTCGGGGCCCCTGGGTGGCTCAGTGGGTTAAGCCTCTGCCTTCGGCCCAGATCATGTTCTCAGGGTCCTGGGATTGAGCCCCGCATCGGGCTCTCTGCTCAGCAGGGAACCTGCTTCCCTCTCTCCCTCTGCCTGCCTCTCTGCCTACTTGTGATCTCTCTCTGCCAAATAAATAAATAAAATCTTTAAAAAAAGAGAGAGAGAAAGAAAAGAAAAGAAAGCCCAGCCTCTCTCCCTTAGGGTCTTCTCTCCAGGATCTGCAGCCGCAGCCTGCAGGCAGGTCCTGGCAGACCCAGTACTGTCTCTTCGGATGCTTCCTGAGCACCTACTATGTGCCAGGCACTGAGTCTGGGCATCTGCATGGTGTGTATGCCAGCTCAGCAGACAGGACTCGGTACCCCCTTATGGCTGAAAAAACTAAAGCTCAGAGCTGTGAAAATGACTCAAGCTCTCTCGGTAATTTAGTCACTGAGGAGAGGCCAGAGCTCAGCCTTCATATTGTACCCCATGATCTTTCTAGAAGAAACCCAGGAACAGTTCGTGCAGCAGCTCTGTCCTTCCCTAAGCCCTGTGAGGGGAACCCGGTCATCATCCCGGTTCTACAGATGAGGGACCTGAGCCTCAGACGAATCACGCAAACTCCCCGTGTTCACAGGAGCAACAGAACGGGCAGCTTGCCGAGGTCTGCCCTCTGCACTCAGGGCAAGGAGAACCACACTCTTCTGGCCCTCACGGGGCACCGTCCGCCGTTCCCAGGACTTGGCTGCTGCTGGTTAATTGCATTTGCAGTGGGCGGTAGGGCTGGCGCTCCAGTGGTTAATGCCTCCTACTCCCCTTTAAAATCCTCAGCCCGTCTTTGCAGTTCACCTTCAGGGAGAGGCTGGTGAACCCTTTTAACTGCAGCCAGAGCACTTGGCTGAGTTCCTCTTGCCCGGGGTCAGACGCGTTGCACACCTCCCAGCCGGCCGTGAACAAGGTGATTATGAGCTAATAACCGTGGTTCCAGAACCCCAAGTGAGCACTGACCAGGGTAATCCCGAAGGCAGCTCTCAGGTAGGCGTGGGAGCGGCGACTTACCTCACCCTTTGCAGCCACAAAAGAGGAATTCTTTTTGTAATGGCATAGAGCCCTGACTCCTCTCTTTGCTTGCTGTCATCACTGGGCGGCTGGAACAGAGTTCTGGACTCCAGAGGGTCATGCTGGGGCCCTGCCAGTTACGGAAAAGGAGACAGCCCTGCAATGGGGTGGGGGGCGCCCAAGGGCTCCCAAGGGCTCCCAAGGGCTTGTGGCAGGCAGCGCCAGGAGGAAAACCCTGTCATCTACCTGTGGACCCTCTGCCTCACCTTATCAGCTCTCAGGATCTACAGAGGGATTTGCTTGCTTGCTTGTTTGTCTGAGGGTCCAGGCCCTGGCTCAGGTCACCAACAGCCTACTGCTGACCGCTTCCTGATCCTCTAATTCTATAATATTATTGATGATTTCGATGTCAGCCCCGATTGCTGAGGAGTGCTGAGCTCCTCGGATGGCCAAGGCAAGGAAAAGCACAGGGTAGGTGAGAACAGAGTTGGGGGTGGGGAGGTCCTACAAAGGAGCCCCGCAGACACAGCATTAACTTGTTATGTAAATACCTATTCAATTATTCCTCCTCCTCCTCCTCCAGCACGCAGTGGGCTAATCACTCATGCCTGGCTGGTTCATGAATATTAAACCCAGCTCCCTTGCCAGAGCATCTCAGTGGTGGGAAACCATGGCCTCCAGGGGAGAGAAAGGCGGGAGCCCCGAACCCCACCTTTAGTGAGCCCTGGAACTGCAAGGGGAGCCCTTGCGTGCCTCATTTTCCACATATATAGCAGATGGTTGGAATAATCAGTCCAGAGAGACACTGAGCGCCTGCTTCTGTGGAGACACCGGGCTAAACTTGGGTGAGACTGGCTGTGTGTCCTGAGGCAAATGATTCAGCGTCTCTGGGCCTCAGCATCCTCATCTGCAAAACGGGCTAGCTACATTTGCCTCTGGTAATGCTCTGATTCATGACCCAATACATACGTAACATGTGACTATATCCTGCATACAGTTAGAAACTAGTTAGAAACTCCTAAGTGAATGCTCCCTGCATGACAGAACCCAGGTTTGCCCTCCGGGAGCTCAAAGTCTGGATTTTCGGGTCATCTACTGAGGAGGAAGGAGCCTGAGGGAGCGAGTCAGAGCAAGGATAGGACAGGTGGTAAGCGGAGGCTGATGTGGGAGAGGATCTCATAGCCTGGGGTAGGTGTGGCGGGCTTCCTGGCAGAGGCGGCCCCGGCACGGACTATAAAAATTACATTTATTCATTCACTCATGCACTCAGTACATATTTATTGAGCACCTGTTATATGCCAGGCACTTGGACTAGAACAGTGAACAAAGCACTCTAAAGACCCTACCCTTTAAGAAGCCCCTTAAGACAGCCCCAAGTTCTCTGACAGACCTCCCTCCCATGAATCCAAGCTGGCCTCCCTTGTTTGAGTAGAATGAAGCAGAAGTGATGTTCTGAGTCGACATCAGAAAGAGGTCTTGCAGCTTCCCCTTGGTCTTCTTACAACACTCACTCCAGGAGCCCTGGGTCTTCCTGGAAAAAGTCCAACTGCAGGTACAGTGAGGAGGCAGGTGTAGGAGCCCCGGTCCCACTGGGCCCCGGCTTCCCGCTCTCCTTGCTAAGGCAGCAGGCGGGCCAGCAAAGCCACAAGGATGTCCCATCCCTGCCCACCAGCTGAAGACCACAGAGCCACCTCCATTGTGTGGAAATGAAACCAAAGAACTACCCACCAAGCCGAGCCTGAATGCCCCTCACTCACAAAACTGAGCGATAATAAAGGGTATGTCGATTTAAACTGCTAAATTTCTAGGAAGTGTGTCACAGAGCAATCAATACCAATGCTATAGCAGGGGAGGACAGACTGACCGATGACAATCAACAAGTAAAGAGTGGACTAAATGCTGGAGAGGAAAATAAGGAGGGGAGGGGCATAGGGCTGTGTGTATGCACAGAATTAGTGTGCCCAGGGAAGCACTCACTGCAAGGACAGAGGAGCAAAGACCCAAAAGGGTGAGAAACCGCACCTCTGGAAGAGGAGAGTTCCAGAAGAAGGAACAGCCAGTGCAAAGGCCCTGGGTCCAGGGTGCACCCGGATCATACAAGGAGCGGCCAGGAGCTGGTGTGGCTGGCGTGGAAGAAGCGGCCAGCTTGCCGTGGGAGCATCTCCCTCCTCAGCAGAGATCTCGCATGATGGCCTCAGCGTCCTCATTCGGGTCTTCTTGTCCCCTAACATTAGTGCCTGTCCCCATTCTACAGACTGGGACCCCGAGCTCCAGAAGATGATGAGCCCAAAGTCCTGCAGTCCTGTTGGGAAAGCCGGGCAAAAAACCATTCTGTGATTCCGTGGCCACAATTTTCTAGCCATCTCCCCTCCCCTCTCATTTCCTTCCCTTCTAGAACACTTCACACCCCTCCCCCCGGCACCAACTCCGCCATTCTCTCCTCTGAAGGCCTGAGTGCCTCTGGCCGCTCTGCTTCTGGAGCTGCCCTGCTAGACGGACCCTTCAACAGGTTCCCAGGGGTCCAACATGAGCACTGTCCCCCACGCTCCCCTCTCCCTGCTGTTGTGCTAAAATTTTAAGGCCACCTGCTCCACTCAAGTGGTCAAGGATGGGTGGCTCTGAGGCGTCAGAAGTCAAAGGAAGGAGCTGGTGTAGAAGGAGCATCTCTTCCCCGGGGAGTGGAGACCGCTCTCCTGGGAGGTGACACTCGTCACTGCCAGGCTATGCTGGCTCGTCCATCTCATCGACCCTGACCCCTATGTGCTCAGTACCATCATGTCCCACTTCCCAGATGAAGACGCTGAGACACTGAATACTTGGCCCAAGGACTTCCGGCAAGAAGTCAGAGGGGCCCCATGGGCCAGATTTCATAGCTGAGTGCCCCGAAGCAGTTCTTCACACCGAAAACCAATGTCAACCCACACGGAAGCCTTCCCACGAAGGTGGGATTCCTGTCGGTGCGGCAGACACAGATGAGAAGACAATAGAACTCTCTGAATCGTGCCAGAAAGGGACCTCCTCCTTCGCAGCCTGCAGCTGTCTGAGGTTGGAACAAGGAAGCAGGACGAACACTCGCAGGACTGTGGGGTTGATGGTGCAGGAGCTGCGGACTGCATTCAAGCCAGACAGGGAGAGAGGAAGGGGGAGAGGGGCGGGGGGCCGGTGGGTCCGCCCTCCACAAGCTCTGAATGGGGGAGAGAGAGAGAGAGAGGATGCCATTGTGGTTAAGATCAGTGTTGCTAATAATTCATTAACTTAGTCGACATCGATTAACCCTTCAGCAACTCTAACCCTGCTGCAGCCTTGCACACAGCTCCTTAACTCCTCACCATAACCTGAGAAATAGTGACGGCGCCACTCTATCTAGAAGGACACTGTGGCTCAGAGGAGTTAATGGATCTACCGAGAGTCGCACAGCCAGGAAGCACACCAACCCGGCACTTTCTGGTTCCGGGGCCCGTGCTCCTAACCGCTGTGTTGCCTACGGAAGGACTCACAAGAAAACGGCCTCCTGTGCAAGGGAGTCTGTGTTTAGCGTATACAAGCCAAGGGGATATCACCCATTGGTGGAATTTCGGGCACCAACATTCAGGACTCACAGTTTATAGAAGGCTTGATTTATTTGTACACAATATCCTTTGAGCCTCACAAGGGACCCCTGAAGTTGACATCATTCTTTCCTCTTCCAACGACACAAATCCCGGAGCCACAGCTATGGACGTGGAGTCTCACAGAGAGTTAGCTGTGACGTTGGGACTTGACTCCTTGACCCCCAGGTGTCTACCTGCAGCTCAGGATGCTGCCCGTGGGCCCCGGCTATGCATTCCCCACAGCGACAGGGGGCCTTCCCGGCGGGCACCACCACTGTCTCCCCTGAAAGCAGCTATGGCCCCAGTTACAGCCCGGGAGTGGTGTGCCCATTGTGGGATTCTGCCTTCTGTGCGGTGGGCAAGACCAGCCCCGAGGGAGCTCTCTGCTCACATTCTGGAAGGGGTCTTCAAGGCCAGGCTCTCCATGGGGTGCGAGAATGTTCTAAGCTGGGAGCTGAACAGCCTGGGGCCTAAGGGCTGTCATGCTCACTTCACACCCTTCCGAATTTTTCAAGTCATACTAATGCCTTACTTACAGGGGTTTATAAAAGTACTCAGTACAAGGAAAGAAGAAGAAGAGTCAAAGGTCATGCTGTGGCACTTGAAAGGACAGTCCCCAACTGATCAACCTAGCTGATCATGAAGGACACAGAAATGCCGAAAGGAGGCTTTCATCTCTCTGTTTGGCAAAGAGTTAAAAGGTAAAGCCCAAAGCCGGCCAGAGGGTAGGGGGGTGGCAGTGTGTCTGGAGGGACACACACAGGACGGTGGTGGCAGAGTACATTTGTAACCCATTTGGAGGGTCAGATTGGCAATGTGGGCAAAATGTAAAGTGCTCGCACCCTTGTGTCCAGCAATCCTACCTTTAGGATGGATCCCGCAACCATTCCAATGCACTGAGACGTCTGTGCAAAGGTCGGAGTGGCAGTGATGTTAGTAAAAATTGGACAATTCCTGAATGCTGATCTGTGGGGAATCCATTAAATGAATTCAATGCAGCAGTACACAGTAATGACAAAGAACACCTCCATACCTCAGTACCGTTTCGGACGTAGAGCTGTACATGGCGGGTGGGGTGGGGACAGGACACAAAATAGTATGTATGGAATAACTATATTTTTGTTTCAAAATATAGATTTTTACATTTATTTACAGGCTGATTTCAAAAGCCTGAACTTAATAAGCACATTGAGTTATTAACTTCTGTTATTTTGGGGTCAGGTCATTGGCATAGGAGTTTTCTGCTTTTTTACGCCACTAAGTTTGAAAATTTTTACCATGCCTTCTTTTGTATTTGTAAGTGGAAGAAAAATATGGTTAATAAATTAATCATGAATTTAAAAAAAAAGAGAGGAAGGGTGGGAGGCCCTATGGAGCCAGAGAACGGAAGGGTTCCAAGAGGAGGGAGAGCATGGTGAGGGCTAGGGGGGCAAGGAGAGGTAAGTCTAGACATAGTGGGGTTGTGTGGGCACCTCTGAGGGTCTCAGTTTCCCCAGAGTGGTGCTTCAAAGAAGTTGCCTCCCTTGGACACCTTGGTACTTCTCTGAGGTGCTCACAGAGGATGAGGGGAGGGAAGCTGGCTTCACAGAAGGAGGTAGAAGGGAAAGGAAGAAGGTCCCCACGTGGAGGAAGAATCAGGACCAGAAGGGATATCCCCAAGCTTAGAGTTTTACAGTGTAGAAGACATTCCCAGCACAGAGGCCTGGAACAGAAGAGAGAAGACACAGGAGGGGCGTGGCGGGAATCTGGAGGGGTAAGGGGAGCCCTGTGCAGGGGGCGATGGAGGCAGAGCAAGTTCAGGCTCTTAGAGACCCGCTGAGCCTTAGATGCAGTGGCCATCAGGAAGGGTCCTGGGAATATCAGAGAACTCCAGAACCTGGAGAATCTCCAGAGAACTCCAGACCCTCACGTCCAACTCTCTGAGGGTCTGGTCCCAGAACATACATTTTCACCAAATTCCCTCGTGAGCATCAGGCACTCTGAAGCTTGAGAACAGATGGTTTAGAGATTATGGTTTAAAGGCCCACCCTCTTTTTTTTAAAAATGGGAACACTGAGGCCCAGAGAGGCTGAGTCACTTGCCCAAGGTCACGCAGCTAGTGCACCTCGGAGCTAAGAAGCCAGGTGCTTTGTCCGCTTTGCTTTGGTCATCTGCAGTGAGCCATTTCTCCAGCTCACTTCCCACCAGGCAAAGCCTGGGGTCGGAGCTTGTAGGCCACAGAATTAGGTGCTCCTATCTCAAAGCAATTTCTCTTCAATCGATATCCTTAAAGCGATGTAGAATCTACTTTGGCAGAAATCTTGACTGGTCAGTTCTGAGTCTTCTCCATCACGGCCGTGTTTCGTCAGCCATGTGGGGGTTTCCCCAGCTCTCCCCAGTGCCCCTTCCCCAGGTGTTGATTTCAGAGTGATGCAGGTGGTGGTTTAGGGGCTAGGATAGAGCCCAAGTCCAGCCGCTTGCTGCCGGGCGCCTCCCCACCACCAGGCTGCCCACCAGGCTGCCAACCTGCAGTCCCTGAGGCCCAGGTAACGTCGCTTCTGGGAAATGACACAGAAGGCCCAGTCCCCTCTGTTCAGACACCGCCCCCAACCTCCTACTCCTCTGCCCCATCGCCCAGGGCCTCTGTGCATGCTGGGGGGCCAACACCAGGAGAAGGTAGGGCTCCCCAAGCCTATCTCAGGGGTCAGGTCCACCACGACTCACTTCCTTTGCTGCAGAGTCACTTAGAGAGGTGGGCCACCAAGCCCCTGCTCCTCTGAGAACCAACACTAGCCCCACTCAACCTCCGCTCTCGCTCATTATCTTCTGCTCCCCACCCAGCCCCGTAACGGGAGTCCCCATTGCCCCCAGTGGGGGTCCGAGACAGCTCAGCCAGCATCCCCTCCAAACCTACTGTGGACGGTTTTTGAAGGTCAAAAAGCCAAGAGCCTATTCCCTGCCACTCACTGGCTCTGCAGCCACAAGCCCGCAGCAGTGGTCCAGCCGCCCAGAGGCAGATGGGGTGCACGGGCAGAAGGAGGGGCAGGAGCCACATACACAGACGAAAGCTTTATGAAATCAGCCTTCTTCCAGCCTGCACAGTGCTCCCGATCCATGCTGGCCCCTGGCAGGAGTGCCCGCTCCTCTCTACCTGTCCCACTCCCTATGGCCAGATCCACGGCTGCCTCCCCCCGGTGCTCCTGATTGCTCTGAGGACCCCTCTTCAGAGCTCCTAGAAGCCTGGTGTCCCCAACAGGTGCCACTCTGTGGTCCAATTACGTCTTCATTTTATGGTCCACCAAGGTGTCTGAAGTGTGTGTGTGTGCACACACACACACGTGCACACACACACTCGCCCCCCTTTCTAACTGCTCCAACGCCCAGCAGATGCTGTCAGTGTTGGTCGGACCGTAATGGAAGCACCCAGCCAGGAGATCCGGCCAGGGCTCGGGCGCCAACCCTGACTCACTGTGCAATTCTGGGGGACTTAGTCCCCTTTCTGGCCAGTTTCCTAGTCTGCAAAATTAGGAAGGTAGACCCTCTGTCTGCACGTTCCCTCCGGAGTACATAATTCATCTAAACATAGCCCCAGAACCGTGACATCCTGACTCCCCACCCTGCCTCGCCCCTCCAAGCAAGCCTCTGGCTCTGTGCGTTGCAATTGAGAATTCAATACATATTTAGCTGATTGATGTAAGCAAAGCATAAAAGTCACTGAAAGGGACATTAAGCTTCCAAGAAAACACTGGAACCTTCCATGGTATCTCTCTCTGGTGAATTCTCTCAGAGGGCAGAAAGCATAAATAAAGGAGGCAGCCGTTCTTTTTTTTTTTTTTCTCTTTAAAGTCAAAGACCCATAAATCATGCATGTGCAAATTCATTTCATAATTAACATCACTGGGTATACGTCTGTGAAAGTTGTGCTTCAGCTGGCTGAGATGTTCTGCTAATTAAAGGCTTATTTTGTGATGGGAATCATTTGGTGGAAGCTACTTCACACGCACCAGTGTAGATTTTTTTTTTAATGACCCACAGGCTCTGCAAAGTGAGTCAGCTGATGGCACTGAGCCGCTCATGGCTTATTAGACAGTAACACCGCATGCACTCCGGAGCCCCCATTTGCAAATGCAGCCGGTGGCCAGTGGGCTCTAAGGGTCACAAAGAACACACACGTGGTGCCTCCAAGAGCAAAGGAGGGGAACGCAGCCCACTTTCGAAGTAACTGAGGCCGAGAGGGACAGGGATCCAGCCAGGGCACCCCAGCAGATTGGCAGAACCCAGTTTGGGGACCCCCTTTCTTGCCAGTCCCCAAACCCATCAGCTCTCCCTTGGCCCCCACACTGCACATGTGCACGTGCCCCTGGCTGGCTTGGGAGTTCTGGATTCGATCGCTGGGCTTACCACCCGGTGAAGGAGGTGCTCGGGAGGTAAGCCTGCTCACCGCTCTGCTGAGCACCCCCTGGAAGCAAGAAAATTGGAAAGAGACAGCTGGGATGGAGTCTTAACTATTTTAATAATGTTTGGTACCATGGCTGTTGCCGGGAGATTAGCAGGGAAATGTAACGGTGTGTAATTTTTCCTAAGAATTCCATTAACAAAATCAAATGGGCAGACAGAGGTGGGAGTGGGGGTGGGGGTGGGAGAGCTTTCTGGGGCTTCCTGGGGAGGGAGTCACTGGGCTCAGGAACTCAGCAAAAGCTCTGGGGTGTGAATTCCAGGTTCCCTCGGGTCTCCTCTCATCTTTCCTCCTGCCTGTCAGCCACGTGGAGAACACGGAGACTGGGTTCGAATCTGTCCGGCTACTTTCTCACTGTGTGGCCTTCCATTGGTGGTTTAACCTCTCTGAGCATCAGCTTCTGTGTCTCTGATGGGATAACCACGCAGTGTTATTCTGAGGGGCAGAGAGGATGACCACAGCTCCTGAGGCAAAGTGACCCTGGATGAGTGCCTGGCATTTGTTAACTCCCCAAATGTCCACTTGAACTATTCTATTCATTGCACGTAGGGCTAGGGCTGGGTGCCAATGGCAATGCCAGAGACACAAGACATGGTTCCTGCCCTCTAGGAGCTTACAGGGAGTTGAGGAGGCCAGACACCTACATTCTCTCCTCTCTGGCCTGGCCATAGACTTAGGATATACAAAGCTGGGAAACCAGTATCACAGGATCCATCTCAAAAACCTTGGGAGAAAGGGGCTACCATGTCCATTTTACAGATGAGCAAACAGAGGCTTAGATAGGTGGTCACTTACCTTAGGCCACGTAGCTAGTTAGAAGTAGAATTAAAAATGGAATCCAGGAGCACCTGGGTGGTTCAGTCAGTTAAGGGTCTGCCTTAGACTTAGGTGATGATCCCAGAGTCCTGGGATCGAGTCCTGCATTGGGCTCCTTGCTCAGTGGGGAATCTGCTACTCCCTCTGACCCTCACCCCTCTTGGGCACTCTCTTTCAAATAAATAAAATCTTTAAAAAAAAATGGAGTCCTGGGCACCTGGGTGCCTCAGTGGGTTAAAGCCTCTGCCTTCGGCTCAGGTCATGATCTCAGCGTCCTGGGATCAAGGCCCGCATCAGGCTCCCTGCTCAGCAGGGAGCCTGCTTCCTCCTCTCTGTCTGCCTCTCTGCCTACTTGTAATCTCTCTCTCTCTGTGTGTCAAATAAATAAATAAAATATTTTTTTAAAAATGGAGTCTCAATATCCAGGTTTGAAATCTCCAGTTCTTTCTCCAATACCCCTTACCTGTGTCTGTCTACAGTTTTGCTCATTATGTTCTAATTTTCTGTTTGGTTTGATCTTGTACAAGCAATTAGACTAGAAGCTTCTTGAGGGCAGACATTTATGATACCTTCTCGCTGTCTTCCAGGAGACATGTCACACAGTAGGTGCTCAAGTAGGGCATGGAAACAAACGGACAGTGACCCTGTGAGACACCGTTTCCTTAGTAAGTCCAGTGTCTCTCTGAGTGTCCCCTTCTCTCATCCTCCAGTCCACGCACACGCACACACACACGTGCACACACACACACACACAGCTTGCAAAATCTAATAACAACCAGTTTAAAAACATACTAAAAACAGAAAATTTATGTAGCATGACCCAAATTGAATTATACATTACAGCACTATAATTGATTTTTTAGAAGAGAGATTAAATTTATTTTATGCCTCACTAACTAACAGCTAGATTTACCTAATTGCTTGGAGTGCAGAGTTAGTATGATTCATTAAACTCCATACATGCTTGGGTACACTGCGCACTGAGTAAAGCTTCCCTGCTCACAGCAATTAACGAGGAGAAACCGGAGGCCGCACTGGTAATTGACGAGAACAATTCAGCCTGAAGTTTGCTCTAGGTGTTTTATTAAGTTCTTTGAGCAAAATGCAGATACTGCGCATTCTGGTAAAGCAGTTCCAACAAATCAAAGACAACTAATATTCTCCCTCTGTCTCTTTCTCTCTCTCTCTCTCTCAACTCTGCTGTGGTGGGGAGGGAGGAAGAAAACAGGAGAAAAGGCAAAATGTAATCCTTGTCTCCGCTTAATTACATCAATCATAACAGTTTTTGAAAAAATCTCACCGGCGTCTGACAGCAGACAGGCAAAGTCAGCCAGCCTAACAAAGAGTGAGTTTGGGTGGAATTAGGGAGCGTTTGGTAATTATATACACATTATCAAAAAGGTAGCAATTTGGGAAAATGGAAAAAAATATGTTAATTTTTGGTAGCAAGAGAAAATTAGAACTCTCTGAACCATTTATTTATTACTATCAGTAATAAACATTTAAGGTGGCGTCCTTTCAAAGAGGAAGCGTGAGTGCCTTTGTTGGTGCCTGTCTGGTGTGTTTCCTCCCCATTGAGAGGCACACTCGGCTCTTTTGCGCTCACTCCCGGGACCAGTGTGATGTATGTTTTGACTGGTCTGTCTGTAAGATGGATGAAATTGCTCTGCCCAAGTCATACGTTAAGTTGTAGGCTTTTGCAGTTGTGGAAACAGAGAAAGAAATGTTCCCATATCCCCGAACCGCATCGTTAGAGCCCCTGCACCTATATTTTGGGGTTTGAGCAATTTGCTTTGCTCTGGGAGAGACTGAAAAATAGAAGATGTCAGCCTTGGCTTTTAACTTCCAAGAAGGGACAACATCACTGGGGAGGTGAGATGTTCTAGACATCCATAATGCTGCCACGATACTGGGGCTTCCCTGTCTCGGGCTTCCTGCCCACATCCACCGGTAGGGTGTCCTGCAGCCCCGGTAAAGCTGACCGGACCAGGGATGGACACCTGACCCGAGCTGGGCCGATCACATTGTCTCCTCCGTGAACCTGAAGCCAAAGGACAGCCACAGAGGTGGGTGGCGATCTGGAGTCAAGGCACCCTGGGGACAGCCACTCCAGAGAGAGGGTCCACTAACTCCCTCTCCTGAGGTCTTCAGAGCTGCGGGCGCCGAGGTTCTGCACCCTCCCCCGCCCCCAGAAGCTGCCTCCCAGACATGTTCTTGAGAGGGGACCTGACTGTGTGTAGAAGGGGGTCTCACCAGGTAAGAGAAATCTCCCCCGAGTCTGATTCATTCGGCGAGTGTTTGTGGAGCCCAAGTTGTCCCATTGGGGCCAGGCAGACCCCGGGGAGCTCAAAGTCACAATCCGTGTCCCCGGAGAGCTGCACCGCCCAGGAATGACTCCAGCACCATGTGAACTCATCATCTGTGCTGAGGCTGGAGACCCAGCCCGGCCCCTCTTTGCCCTCTCCTGGTACCTCATTTTCCAGAAACTTCAGTTTCTATGTCTGCAAGCAGAAAGGTAGAATAAGGTAAGAATTGGGTCTGGCTCAAAAACTGTTAGGATGTGTCGACTTCCCACCGTAGGCAACAGAAAATGGTTGAAGGTTTTTGTTTTGTTTTTTTAAAGATTTTATTTATTTGACAGAGAGAGAGAGATCACAAGTAGGCAGAGAGACAGACAGAGAGAGGAGGAAGCAGGCTCCCTGCTGAGCAGAGAACCCCATGTGGGGCTCAATCCCAGGACTCTGAGATCCTGACCTGAGCCAAAGGCAGAGGCTTTAACCCACTGAGCCACCCAGGCGCCCCTGGTTGAAGGTTTTTGAGGGGAGGAAGTCTTCCTTTATCCCTACCCCTCTGGGAAGGTGAGCCTGGGCTTCTCCTGAGATGCTCCATGCAGTCTTGGGTCTTTGAAGCCAACCCTATTTCCTCCATTTCTGTCTCGCTCCCAGGTGACCCGGGTCTAGGGTTCAGGATGGGTTCCTGGTGCACATCAGGTAGCAGGAAAACCCGATTAGCCCATTCCTGAGCCACCCTAGCCTCAGGTGCACACGAACAGACCTAATTGCTTCTTGGCCTCCCAGCCTGACCCTCCTCCTTGGCCCTTTGATTAAAGAGAGTGCATTCCCAGAAGCTCGTTCCTTTTCTGCTGGAAGCCTGGCTGGACCCACACACCCCCTCCAGCAGCTCCTCTGTCTCTGCCCCCGTACAGGTGGGCTAAGAACACTGGTCCAACACGGCCTCCTGCTGGGAGGGCCCAAGGGGCCTCTGCAAGGCTCTCCCCTCGCCTCCCATGACATTCTTACACCACAGCCCTGCTTCTTGGCTGTCCCTTGATGCCCAACTTGTGGCCATGCAGGCTGCAAAGACACCAGTAGGATCAGACAGCCTGCAGAGGATCCTGGCAAAGGCCCATGCTTGGGTTCTTTCTGTCCTGGTTGATGTGATGCAAGGGAAAGTCATTTCACTGCCTTGGGCTGCCAACTTGGGCTCAATGGGGACATAAGGGATTATTCCACAGGGTATATATGGACATTGAAGGACACATGTATTTCAAATGCCTTCCCTATTAGCTATTTTTAACACTAGGGATCCTTCCCCCACCCCCACCTCCACATTCATTCTCACCCCAGAAAGGTTCTAGAAAGCTTGTCCACATATATGCTAATCAGCCATGTGAGCCAGCCCATTTAGCATCTTCGCAGGGTCAGCTTTTGCTCCACACTCTGGGCATTTGTGCCAGAAGGACATGAAGGTGGCCTTCCTGCCCCACTGTCCGGGTCTTATCAGGATAGAGCAGAGCTCTCATAATGAAGGGCTCAGCAGATCAAATCGGGGCTTCAGTAACAGAAAGCGGATTTGTGCTTGTCCCTTCCTAACGACTGGCAGGATTCTGAGCTTTAATATAACGGGCCCACTTCTTGGTGCGGCTAATATCTTTCAAGCCAATGTGGGACCCTCTCCACCTTTCTCAGAAGATTGAGGGGCTTCCTCTCCCATGCCCTGAAATTCTAGGGGTTACAGCCAAGCCAGAAGTTTCTTAAGTTCACTCCAGTGGAATCTGGAACCCCACAGTGCAAATGAAGCACAAGCAAACCCACTGAAAAAAACCTGGAGGTGACACCAACTAATATGTAGTCCTTTGGACACAAAGAATATTCTGGAAGTTCCTCAATTCTTGCTTTGTATGAATATTAGCTGTGATCCAGACTCAAACATCAGAGAATCCGAGCAGACAGGAAGGCACAGAGTGGGCAGATCAGATGGTGGTGACACCTGCCCCCTGGGTAGGACCGTTTGCTCCCTAGGACAATTTCACCTTCCATTTCATCCCCAGAGCAACCCTGCGGGCAGGTGCGCCACCTCCCCCGAGGTCACTTCCACCAGCCACGGGCCCAGGAGCGCTGGTGCTGACCTCCACGCACTTCCTCTGCAGTGATGTGGCATTCAGGAGAGCAGGGACCTCAAAAGCCGTGTGATTGACTTCAGGTTTCAATGCGAAATCACCTGAACATCAAGGCCTTTGTACGAGAGCACACCTGGAAAGTCACGCTGAATGGGGAGCTTTTCTATGTGAAATCAAACCACGGTTCACTGCACGCTAACATCGCCAGCACAAAGGTTCGTTGGCAGCACAAACAAGCCTGAATCACCGGTGAATGGGGGAAATTTCAGGCACAAATTCCATGTTTGCTGCTCACGGGCTTGGCATAATCGAAATCCATTTGGTCTCAAAGAGGAGAAAGCTCAGAGTTGAAGCAACATTTAAAGAAAGTCTCAGGAATCTCTTTATTTTGTCCCCCAGTCCTCGGTGGAGCCGTGGGAATAAAGATTTCTAAATTGGCCATATTTATATCTTTCTAAAGGCAGTTTCTCCATTCCACAGAAGCCCCAGCCTCGTAAGTAATGGTTTGGGGGAGATCTTGTGGAGGTCTCTGATGAAACTTGGGGGCATCTTTTGATAGGGAACGCGAGGAGGGGGCGCGAAGTGCGTAGCTATCAAAGGGGTTTTATTGAACTTTTACTTGCTAATGAATGCATTTAATGGGAACAGCGTTGGCTGTCAATGCAACATAATGATAATTAAATCTATTTGGCTAGACGTGTGCAGCTTTCGAGGAGGAAAGAAAGAAGGACCTGCATGAGCAGTTACCCTGTCTTTAGCCAAACTTCACTTAAAATTTTGCTGTATTCTCTAAACTGTGCCAAGGGATGATGGCGTGTGTTTCAGCGAATCACTTGTCACCGTAATTAAAACCAGCAGGAGACCCAGCCTTTTGCCCTCTTAGTTTGAGGCTCTGTATTTCTGTTGACTCGGGATTCAGAGACATGGTGGAGCCCGGTTGAATAGTGATGGCAGCGACTTCCATGCCCGGCCCTATTCTAAGCATCTGTTCCACTCTACTGATGGAGAAACTGAGGCCCAGAGAGATTAGGAGACTTACACAAAGTGGTCACAGAGGCGGGGCGGGGCTCCTCACGTTGCTCTGGGCTCCACAGTCCAGCCTCTTCAACAAGCCCTCATAGCAGATCCCTGGAGTGGGGAAGTGGGCTGGCCCCATTCTTGCTGAGAAGGCAGCTGTCCAGTCCCCCCACCCACCCACCCCGGGTCAGCCCTGCTCTGAGCACATCAGGGTGCGGCTCTGCGCGCCTTCACTCACAGCCACCTCGCACAGTCCCCCAGCCTCCGGGGAGGCTCACGGTTCCGACCCATGCTACACGTGGGAAAACTGAGCTCCGGAAAGGTAGAGTAAGACCTGTCGCGTGATTGGGGCACACAATTCACACACAGCTGGGCCGTGTTAGCACTAGATTTGATCTGTGGCTCTAGATTCCGACACCGCTGCTCTCCCCCCCCCACCCCCCCCCCNCACCCCCCCGTGTGAACTCTGGAGGGAAAGCAACCGTTTTTATTATCTGCCTTTGACAGACGGTGAGACAGAAGCCGAGCAGGTGGAGAGGGTCATTCTAGGGTTTTGAGATAATGGCTATTTCACTAACGGGAAGCTTCATAAGTAGATGTGGTACAAATGGACAGTGGTTGACCGCAGAGTAATCACATTCCCAAACGCGGTCACACACCCCTCCAGGAATTAAAGATGTAACTTTAAAAAGAAAATGTGATGTCAGAGAACGGGGCATGGCTGGTGTTTGGTTTTTCCTTTTTTTTTTTTTTTTTTTTTTTTTTTTNTTTTTTTTTTTTTCTTTCTCTCTCTCTCGGGAAGCTGAGCTCAGAGACGGTGAGTAACTTGCTTTTCAGGGTTTCTGCTGGGAGGTGAGCCCGAGTTGGCTCTGCCCTGTAATACCATCACCCAAGCTGGATTCCATTATTGATCTCTTTCCCCATCTTGCGATGAGCTCCTGCGAGCTTTTTCCATCCGTATGGTAGCTTCCCGCCGCTGTCGTAAGTGGCCTGCCCAGCCCTTGCTGGCCAACCTGACCTCACTGTCTCAGCGGTGGAGCCCAGCTTCCCACCTCGAAGGAATTCTCCAAATGGAGTTTCGGATGGATGTAAAAACCAGGTTTCCCACGTGGAACCAATAGCGTTACACTCTGTCTGGTTCCACTCATGAGCTAAGTGTTACTTAAGATGTGTGCTGTGATTCCAGTCTGGTTTTACTGAGGACGTTCTCCAGCTGAAGAATTTCAAAGGGAAGCCAGCAAGGCAGCCAGTGAGCCCTTGAACCTGGCGCCCAGCACCGTCTCACCAGCCAGGACACACACCAAAGCCAGCCCCTGCGCCGCACACCTCCTGAGAGGTTTGGGGAGATGAGGGGGAAGACAGGAGCAGGAAAGGAAGGGAGAGGCAGAGAGACCAGCGCATGCCCTCCCCCTCTGCACACACGGGCTTCACCGTCTCCAAGAGGTGTCCTCTCTGTCCGGCCCGGGAGGCCAGGGATCAGGACCAAGGTTGGCAGCCCACAGTCTCCATGAACCAGCCACAGGGCTCTGCCCCAGGCGTGGGGTATCCGTCCTCACCAGGACCCAGCCACGTAGCCTTTGGCAAAGGTCGAGGGTGCGGAGAAGAGACAGACCAGCCCCATCTTGTTTTTCTGAATGGAAGCATCAGCTCCAAAAGTAAAAGACTGAACAGGCTTTCCCTCGGGTGAGGAGAGTGAAAAAATTGATATAGATAGAGATCTATAGATGGAAATTCAGCCTCTTCGAGGGGAATGGTGCTCGCTACCCTCCAAAAACATTTGCTTGTTCTGGCAGATGGAAAGTAGAGCAGTGTTGACAGAGACACCCAAGACGCTGCCGAACGGGCCCATTGTAATCACTCCAGAGCAGGGGAGATTTCTGGGCATGGAGGCAGGGGTTGACAGACACGGAGAACCTGGCTTCGGGGCTGCCCAAACCTGCTTCCATGTGAGGGCTCCCTTCCCAGGGCCTGTGTAGACCCGGGGGCCTCAGCTTGGCTTTCAGCTCCCCACCCCCACCCTCGGGGAAATTCTAGGAAATGGAAAATGGTTTCTGACTGACAACGAAGAGCGTCTCTGCGCCCGGTTTTACTTCCCAGAAGGGGTCCTCAGCCCTCTGCTCGCCCAACCCTGCCTCTCCCTCAAGAATCAACTCTGGGCAACGCCCACCCCCCCCCAACCCCGTCCTCCATCAGAAAGCTCTGCGACTGCTTGGGGCCACCTGGTCTGCCCCCTTCTGAGCACTCTCAGCTGCCCACATCTGGCCGAAGGTCCTAGAATGGTGAGGTCAAGGTAGGCACCCTCCCTCATGAGACTATAGACCCCTGCAGGCAGAGCTGGAGCCCACAGTCTGGTATGTTCTTCACGCCACAGTCAGGACTCCAGCAACTGAGGAAGTCTGCGTTTGTTCCAAGCCCTAAGTAGAGTCCGAAGAACGCTCTTGGTAGGAAGATCGAGTTACCCAGACACTCCCCAAACTATGTTCTCCTGCAGCCTGCACCGTGGTATGTTTCCCGTTCTGTGGATGAGAGAACTAAGATTTGGAGACTTGCTCACAGGTGGCCGACAAGAAAGTGGCAGATCTGGGCCTCAACCCCATGCTGTTTGCACACATCAGTAGTTTCTCTGGCGGGGCCTCCATCCCCTCCTGCGCCTGCTCCCCGGCTGGGTTCAGACAGAAGGCACGGTCTTCACCACTCCCTCTGTGGCCCACGCAGGTTCAGGAAGAGGGGCTCTGCCCAAGGAGCCAAGGTAGGGACAGCTGAGGGCAGGTCTCCGGGGTGGGGAGCCAAAGCGCCAGTAAACCTCATTCTGGCCCACCGCTTGGTGGAGCAGTTAGTCCCAAAGGCCACACCTGCCTCCCTCTTTGTCCCCTGCAGAGTTCTGGACAACCCTGGGCTCTTGCTGCCGTCCAAAATTATTTCCAGGAGGACTTGTCCAAAGACTCCTAAAACAAAAGTAAAACACTCTTTTACATTTCCACATGCCCAAATGGATTGTCATGACGTTCCTAGCCCCCGACCCTCAGGCCAAGACGAAGATAACAGAGCAATTCTTACTCCAGAGGGCCTGACTTTGCATAGAGGTGGCCTGCATCCCTGCCCCGAGGCTCCCTCTCACTGGTCAGCCAGGCTGGCGGGAGCCTTGGTGTGTAGAGAGGAGGACACGCATTTTGGACACATCACTTGGACAGACAGAGACAGAGCGCCTACTGTGTTCCGGGAGAGGTGTCTGAAACACAGCAAAGGGAAAGACATTGACACCCAGTGGAGGGGGGCCAAAATGTCATCAGGCAATTATAATCAAACAAAGCTGCTCAGGGTTGCAGAGGCACAGAGGAGGGGGAGCTGTCACCCTGGGCCTTGGAAGGCTTTTTGGACGAGCTGATGTCTGAGTGGAGAGCACCAGAGAGCTGAATATACAATTTCCTGGAGGCCAGGGAGTGTGTATTAGTCAGGGTTCTCCAGAGAAACAGAAGAATAGGATGGATGGATGGATGAATGGTTAGATGGATGGATGGATGGGCAGGTGGATGGATGGATGGAAGGATGGATGGATGGATGGATGGTTGGATAGTTGAATGGATGGTTGGATGGATGGATGGATGAGAGATTGATGCATGAATGGATGGATAGATGAATAGATACATGATGGGTAGATGGACAGACAAATAGATAAAAGAGATTTATTATAAGAATTCCACCCCCCCAAAAGAAGAATTGGCCCATGTGTTTATGGAAGCTAAGAAGTTTAGCTAAGAAGCTAAGCTCCTGTTTGTTCAAAAAGAGAGAGCAACTCTGCATGCCTTCACCATGGTCTTCTATTCGGGTCCCAGGGAGGATGACCCCCACTGCACTGGCCAAGCCACCTGCTTCAGTCAGTCTACTGATTCAAATGCTCATCTCTCCCAGAGACACCTTCACAGACACACCCAGAGAAAATATTTCGCCCCTTAGTCCATCCAGTCAGCACGTAGAATCGACCAGTGTGTATATGTGGGGAGGGGCGGCAAACTGCCAGCTGACACCAGAACAAGGCAGTCCCGAGTCAGAACCAGGCCCCCAGACTTACCCTTGCGACCTGAGGGCCTCCTTCAAGCACCGATGGCCTGAGAGGCTCCTTCACACGGCGACGGCCTGCTCATCCATGTCGACAGTAATTGCCACATCATCGGCTGGAGCGAGGATTCAGGGTGACCCTGTGCCAAGTGTCCACACAGTGCTGGGCACATGACAGGATCAGCCCAGCCTTATACCGCCCTTCCTACATCCTGCTCAGGGAAAGACCCAGGGCCCCATCTTGTGGGGTCCGTCTGCTCCAAGCTTGGCTGTGAGCCACGTGGGTGCAGCAGAAAGGCCAGAATCCTCCCTCCTGCCCAGAGTCTGGAGTGAGTCTTGGGGTGCCCCTCTGCCTCCTCGGCTGCCCTCCCAGACCTGCCCTACATTCTGTCCATCTTGGGACCTGGCCCCCCACTCTGCTTTCTGACAGCCCACCAGTGTCCCTACCAAGACTCAGCCCTTCCTTGGACCCCAGCAAGCTCGGCTGGAGCCCCACGCCCTGCATTGCCTGCCCTCCCCGGGATGATCCAGAATTGTTTTCATTGCCCTAAACATATATGAGAAAGAAGAGGGAAACATACTAGGAAGTGAGCTGGCAGGAGGGGTCAAGAATGCAACTTGCGGAACGTGCCTGGAGGCCGAGCGCTCTCAGCCAGCCCTATGCCTGCACATGCCCCACCTCCAGCCACTGAGCGGGATGGAAGGAATCCCTGGCCGGGGGATATTCCTTGAGGCTCCCTATACTCTGCAGACCACAGAGGACACCCGGGCACAGCCCCTGGGCCGCGACCAGAGTCATCTGGGGGAGGCCAAAAGCAAATTCTTCTCACTCCCAAAGTTACCACCAATGCGTAAGGAGAGATTTTGCTAGCGGAAGTTGGTTGGTCCCCCTTCTACAGGGTGATGGGGTTTTCTAGCTCGCTTCACAGCATGGTTAACCCAATCCGTCACCCTGCCTGGGGGCTCCTTCACCATTCCTCACATCCACATCTCAACCTCTCTGCCAAGATGGTGTCCACTCCTGCCACCCCGAAGCCACTGCTCCTGTCCCTGGCTGCCATGGTTTTCCCTGGACCCTTGCTTCCTAGCAGACCCCATCCATTCAGTCTCTCTGAAGTTGGAAGTATCCACCACAGTGAACCAAGGTCATATGGACAGCCTGGTCAGAGAGCCAGGTTTTTGAGAAATATGAGCCCTGGCCCCAGGGTCAGAAACCCTCGGGCTGGTACAGAGGACACGGAGTGGCTAGTTGGGGCTGGAACATAGGACTTCACAGGCTAAATCAAGGGAACCCACCATCTGAAACCCAGCCACGGAGACCTTGACGTCAGGCTGTGGAGTGGTGTCTTGCATGTTGTAGGCTGTGACCCTTGCTGGAGCCCTGGACGCCCACAGAGTTCCACTGTGATCGCAAGCACGGCACCCGATCTGCAGTCTGCGCTGTCGGCAGAGGAGGGCAGGGCACACGGAGACGGGAGCACACCCTTGAAAGTTGTCCCAGAGGAATGGGATGGTTGATGAGACTCTCTGAGCAGGCCAGGAGGCTGCCTGGGCTGACCGAGGGGACGGGGCACAAGATGGGTTCTAGAGACCACGTTAGTAGTCTGTTGCAGCTGAGCATGTGAGGGCCAGCCTGATTCCCAAGCAGGCTGGGGTGGGAGCTGCGAAGAAGCAGGGGGATGGCACCCCAGAGTCAGAGTAACGAGTCAGGGCACGGCAGCAGGGGGTGCAGGTCTCATCTCCCGTGCTCAGTTACTTCAGGGGGAGAGCTGTGGTCCACACCCTTTTCTGTCCCTCACGGTGCCTACCTTGGGCTGCACCTCAAAAGGCACAAGCGCTTTCTAAGCACCTGCTGGGGCGGGGGGGGATGAACAAGGCCCAGGCCTTGCAATCCTCAAATATATCATCTGTGGAAATTGAGAAAGAGGGTCCTGGACCCCGTTCAGAGTCCCACGGGAGCGTGGGTAAGGGCGTGGCCTCTGCAGCCAAGGGTCAATCTGAACCCCTCTTCCAGCTCATTCCATGACCTCGGGCAAGTAACTTCACCTCAGGTTGACTCCATTTCTTATCCGTAAAGTGGGAATAAGAGCCCATTCCGTAGAGTTGTTGTGGGAACTGCATTACAGATTGACCAGGTGTGTCCTCCCCAGATCCTTGCATTGAAGCCCTAACCCTACTTGGTGGCATCCAGAGGGAAGGCCCTTAGGGGACAATCAGGTCTATTTATTTATTTTTTAAGATTTTATTTATTTACTTATATGACAGAGAGAGAGCACAAGCAGGGGGAGCAACAGAGGGAGAAGATGAAGCCAACTTCCCACCGAGCAGGGAGCCCAATGTGGGGCTCGATCCCAGGACCCTGAGATCATGACCTGAGCTGAAGGCAGATGCTTAACTGAAGACCGGGCCACCTGAAGCCCCTGTGATGGGATAAGTGTCCTTGTCACAAGAAGAGACATGAGAACCTCCCCCATCCTCTCCCTCTCTGTCTCTCTCCCTCTCTCCCCGCCATGTGAGGACACAGCTAGAAGTCATTCTGCAAACCAGGAAGAGTTCTCACCAGGAACTGAATCAGCCGGCCAACCTTAATCTTGGACTTGCCGCCTTGATACCTGTGAGAAATCCATGTCTGCAGTTCTGGTCAGCCAGTCTGCAGGTGTTTTGTTATAGTGGCCTAATGCGACTCAGACGGACTGCACACATAGAATAATTCCCGGCAGGCAGGCATGCTGGCAAGTTAATAAATAGGGGCACCTGGTTGGCTCTGTTGGTCAAGCGTCTGCCTTCAGCTCAGGTCATGATCCTGGGGTCCTGGGATCAAACCCTACATGGGCTCCTTGCTCAGCGGGGAGTCTGCTTCTCCCTCTGCCCCTTCCCCTGCTTATGCTTTTCCTCTTTCTAATAAATAAATAAAATCTTAAAAAAAAAAAGAAAGAAAGAAAGAATAGCAACCACTGGGAACTGACAGCACCCAGGCTGCTTGGGTTCAAAATGGGCCCTGCTGCTGGGACCGTGTGTTCAGTGGTAAACTTCTTAGCCTCTCTGTTTTCTCAGTTATCAGAGGGGAGTGGTGTTAATTCTACCTGTTTCCAGAACACGTAGATAACAGCACTCCAAGGCAGTATACAACAGTGCAGCCATGCTTACCGCTAAAATATTGAAATGTTCCCATAGCAGCTGGTGACAGTCAGCTGCTCATCTCCCTGAGGGCCACTCAAGGCCCTCCCAGATGTTCCACAATCTCGTAACTCGAGAGCTCATAGCTCGTAATAGCTTGTACGAGGGACTGACACTTCTCACTGGGTTCATCACTGAACTAAAAAGAATTCCAAAATGCTCTGAGAGATGACGTCACCAATATTGGAGTAAAACATGCTTTTATTCAACCATTCATTCAATAAATATTTATTGACAGCCTCCAGATGTCACAGATGTCAGGGACTGAGGATCCGAAGAGAAATAGGCCTTCAGGAGACCCACAGTGTCATGGGGAAAAGACCATCAGAAAGTAAGGGGCTGTGTATTGGGACACAAAGGGCCCTCGGGGCCCCCAACAGGTGATTGAGACAAAGGACAAATTCTACCCAGGGATCAAGGTGTGATACTCTTCTGTCTAGCAATGATCTCTGTAATTATACTTATTCTCCCTGGGTAGCCTTGCCAGATTTAGCAAATAAGAATTCAGGGTACTCAGTTAAATATGAATTCCAGATAAGCAATGATAAAAATTTGTAGTATAAGTATATCCCAAAATATGGCATGGGACATACTTACACTAAAAAAATTTTTTTCTTTAGCTGGCAACCCCATTTCTGTCAGTTATAACTAGTGCCTTTTAACTGTCAAACGGGATCCTTCCACATCTTCCTGTAAGACTGTCTAGGATACAGTTTTGCTTCCTGGAGAGAACATGAGAAGGGCAGAGCAGAGGGTGGAAATGAGAGTGAGGGGGTCCAGAAGGAGGTGGACAGAAGACGGAGGTGCCTCGGGAAAGGTGGGAGGAGGTGAGAGACGGGCACTTGGAGCTGGAGGGAGAGCTTGCCCTCTCTGCCCCTGCTCCTCCCGCCCGGCCTGCCACCCAGCCATGTGCTGGGGGAGGCTCAAGGCTCATCCTGGGAACCTGAGTGTGCTCTGCGAAATGTCAGCAGAAATAAACCTGGCTAATCCTCCACGATGGCCCGTCACATTAATATCCCTGAAATTCCAAGCGGATTAAAATAACCACGAGCATGACACCATTTGGAAGGCCAGGGGTTTACTTGGAAGCGGTGCCTCATTGGCAAGCATTCCTCTAATTGCTGCTTCGTATAAATAGAGCGTTCTTTAATGTCGCCACCAGCCCCAGCTGACAGATTTAGATGGGGGCTGCCGAAGTCATTAGTGCCCTGGCCGTGGTAAACCGAGGCTCCGCTCGGGCCGTAAATGGGATTCTCGGGGGCCGATCAATCTTCCCAAAGCCGCCAGCCCTGCCTGTTGATCGGCAAGGTCCTCAGTGGCTGCAGCTTCCCAGAAATGTGCTTGCATCTGTCAGAATTATAAGCAGCTGGCAGCTGACACAAAGGTCAAATTTGCTGCTAGTGTGGAAATAGAATCTCTCCAGTACAAGAAATGCTACTTAGCAGTATATCAATTGCAGGCGGGTCATTAAAGGAGGGTGTGTGTGTGTGTGTGTGTGTGTGTGTGTGTGTGTGTGTGTGTGTGTGTGTATGGCCTCGGTTGCCTGGAACCCACTTCCTCTGTAGGTCCGCGTGGGGCACAAAAGCAGGTGCTCAGACGAATAAAATTAAACAGCAGTTAGTTCCCGGTGAACTTTTCAGCATTATCCTCATCAGGCCGTTTTCGTCCTGTCATCTAAGGGGAATTTATTGAGCACTCACACTGACTTGGGAGCTATTCTGGGCAGTGTAGACTTGGTTAAGGCCTCTCTTATTTATGGGCTGTGTGGCCTTGGACGTGTTATTTATTGGCCTCTCTGAGCCTCAGGTTTGTCGTCTTTAAAATAGGGATAATGATCACTGGTTGAAATTGCGTTGAGAGCCCGGATAAGCTCCCCAAGTGCTGGGCCCACTCCTGCTCCATGCACGCTCGCCCTCGACAGGAGCGCCGACCTGTGCCACACGCCATCTGCGAAGGGGACAGAGGCGGCGAGGGAGCCAGAAAGGGACAGGCCCAGAGCCAGAGGGGGGACAGCAGGTGTGGACACCCCACGAGGGACGACTGAGAGTCTGCATCCCGGTGTCTGCCGCCGTGGGGGCTCAGACCGCGTCTGAGACGCAGGTCTGATTCGGGGGTGGGTTTCACACCAAAGGAGGTTTCCGGGGGCCTGGGGATGCTTGACAGTCATTTCAGCGGGACACGTTCCCCAGCCAAGAACGGGGTCCCAGGGAAGCAGATTCTGCCTCACCCAAGGAGAAAGCCTCCTGCACAAACCTCGGGGTCCAGCACAGCCACGGGGAGCCCAGGCAGCCTGGTGGGCTCTGTTCTCGTCCTTTCCATCAGCGGCAAGGCTCCTAGATCTACTTCCAAGGGGTCAGCCACCCTGGTTTGGGAGTTTCTTCTCTGTAGGTGACGTGGCCCTGTGTCAAGGCGAGCCATTCCTGGGTGAGTCGGCTCATGAGTTTTATCAAACACCATCGATAAAGAGGGAGTTTTCTGTATTGTGACAGAATTCCACCCAAATTCCACTCAAGTTCCAATTCCCTGAAAATGTGCCTCACTGAGGTTGCTTCCACGAGAGCCAGAAGGTGATTTCTTCATTCCAGCTGTTGACACATCCCTCCCGGGGATGTGACCTTTTGTCGGCACCACACGCCACACGCATGAAGTCCTGTTTCGTCCCGTGGCTCTTCCAAATCCCACATCCTCATGGGGCTGCTTGCTGAATGTAGAGAGCGCGAGCTGTGGGTCCCCCAGTCCCTCTCTTCAACACCCGTCAGTGACCTGGGGCCAGCAGAGGTTGGTAGGGTTGACCGTGACATTGCAGGAAGACACCACAGGGAAGGCGCCAGGAGGCGTGAGGGCAGGGTGGCAGCTAGTGACCGAAGTCCACACAGTCCCAGCAGAGAGGGAGGCTTTCAGAGGCCTCTCCTGGGCAGATGTCACCAGTGTCCCCGACCCCTCGACCAGCAGCAAGAGTGAGTCACCGAGAGTGCAGCCCTGGAGGCTGGGCTCGATGCCGGACTGGCCCCACTCCGGGACACTTAGCCCTGATGGGGCGCGGCCCACCAGCAGAGCCCAGGAGGCGACCGCTGGGCCAGCCCTCCTGTACAGGACGGAACTGCCAATGAGCCATCCATCATTTTCACTCTGACCCGGGATGTGGTAAGGAAAACCCAAGGCAGGTAAGTTTGATCGTCATTCAAGGAGATCAGTGCTTGAAACCTTTTAAAGGTTGCGGTTTAGTTTTAACTGTATTGTATCAGGATGAATTTCACAGGCCACAGATTCACATGGGGGAGGAAAGAAAAAAGAAAAGCTGATTTCTCCCTTGCTCCACGATTCTGCTTTTGGAAGGACCTTCATTGGGGTTTATTTGGGGTTTTCCCCATCGCTCCTTCAGAGGTACCCCCCCTGTCGGGGTGCAGGAGACATCATGTCAGGGCCCCCAGGGGCGCACATCCAGTTCTCCGAGGTCACCTGTCCACGCCTCGGCTGCATTGGGTATCACCCACCCAGTCCTTGGTGCCACCATCATGGGCTTGGTGCCACCATCATGGGAGCCCTGTCCCCATTCCCGGCTCTCAGGCTCTTGGTCCGCCCTTGCCACCTGGTCTCACTTCCCCACCACCCCGGGCGTGAGGCCCTCCACCACGTTTGCTGCCTCTCAAGTTCATGGGTAGAAACCTCGTGTTGCTTTTCGCATGACACCTGGGGCGTCGTGAGGAGCTTGCAATGTGGACCAGGTCTCAGGCAGCCCCTTCTGGTCTGCGGGTCCCTCACAGATGCTGGGGCTTCTCTATGGAGCTTCCAGGCTCCCCAACTTCACCAGGGAGCAGGGCACCTGTCGCCTGTCCTCTGCTGGCCCCCCACTGCAGGCGGTGGGGGCACAGAGCGTGCAGCAGGACCATTCCCGGACACCCATCTAATTCATTCTTTCCTTCTGAGGCCTCTTCTTCTCCCCCAGGCACCCTCGGGGACTCTTTAATCTAATCTGGGTAGGTGGGAAAAGGTGGATTGTGTCCTGAATGCTCCAGACTTGGGCATTCAAAAGGCAAGGTGTTGAGATTCTCAAACTATTATCTCTACTATGAGATTCGCAAGCTCCCTACTCACTTGTTTGTTTCTCTTTCTCTGTATTTTTACCGTGATGATGTCCCACAAGGTCAGCGAGTAAAGATTGGGGAAAGGGTAGAAAACGCCAAGAACAGTATAGAGGAATGTTTCAAATATTTTCAAAATGTCATCCTCCGTGGTAAGTAGGGCCGCATCGAGGTCCAAGTTGTTCATTACATCAAGACTTTCAACATTTATAGGAAAGAGTACACTGGGCTCCATCCCCTGATGTGGAAAGTAGGAGGTGGGACCTACAGTCTCACTCTGTCCCCGACCAAATGGATGAGCTGTCTTCCCATGCGAGGCTCAGTGAGAGACAGACTCCAGGCTTCAGCTGCAGAAGCCAAACAGCCGGACACCTGTTCTCCCAGACCCCGACAGCTGGGGAAAGGCATGGGGCCAGTCGGCTACTTCCACAGGGAATGACATTGAGACCCATGGGTCAATTTCTAATGTGCCATGGCCCTGGCGGAAGCAGCCTCATCTGATTTTGTGGCAGGGTCTGGCCATGCCCTCAGCAGCCCACCTTCTCTGGGCTCCTGCCTGTTTTCTGAGCCTAGTTCTTTAGGCTTCCAGTGGGTTTGGTGGGCCCCCTGATATCACCCCATCAATTCTCTTTTCCCCTAGCACTGGTGTCATGGTATACAGCCAAGAACTCTGACCGGTGACGACAAGTCACACCGTTCCCCTCTATAGACCTCATTCACCCTCTCTACAAAATGAGGTGTTCAAACCCAATGAACTCTGAGATCTCACAAGCTACCTTATGCTTTAAATACTCCGGGGCTGAATCACATGGCTCGCTTGGCTGATTCGCTCATCCATGCCCAAAGCTCCACCATTCTCTGGGTGGCCCCTGTCCACATTTCGGGGAGTAGTGACCCTCTGCACGGTTGGCCTCCTACCTCATTCCATCCATCATGTGGCTGATCCACTCAAAATGAGTTCTGTGATCATTCAATCAACCAGGTCCTTTTACTGCAGGACTTGTCAGAGCCCTTATTATACCAACAATACACACTGGCAATTCCCCAAGACAGGACTCTAGTATATATCGATTATTTCCCAAACGTGTTTTGCTACAAACACATTTCCTTGCTGCTTATTTATCTCAACAACTAGAATACAATGGAACACACTTTGAAAAACAGTGCTGCAGAAAAATAGATCCCAAATGTCACAAGAGAAAAGACAACATCTTGCACGATTTCTAAAATTTTCTCTCCTGCTCCCTCTTCCCTCTTCCCTCTCACACACAAACTTGCTCACATAGGAATTCCCGGGCCCAGGCTGATTACATTTTCTTTCTTTTCTTTTCTTTTTTTCTTCTTTCTCTTTCTTTCTCCCTTTCTCCCTTCCTTCCTTTTCTTCCTTCCTTCCTTCCTTCCTTCCTTCCTTCCTTCCTTCTTTCTTTCTTTCTTTCTTTCTTTCTTTCTTTCTTTCTTTCTTTCTTTCTTTCTTTTCTTTCCTTTTTTTCCCCCACCAGTTAGCTTCCTGCATGTACAGATGGAGGCACCATTTGATGTCTTCAGCTGGAGTCCTTTGCCTGTGACAACAGTCAGCAGCGACTCGAGATTTGGGGTTTCCACGGTCCAAGCAGCTCATGGGTCCTCTGTGCCACTCAAGATACAGCAAGTGCTAAAACACGTGTATTTCCCAGCCTTGGGGCGCTCAGCTGCCACGTGGGCCGTGGGCTCCCGCCACCTCGCTGAGTCGCTGACACTGGGGGAACTCACTCCAGCAGCCAGAGGACGGGCGCCGCCCACCACCCCTCCTCCCAGGTGGCCCGGGCTTGGCCCCTCCAGAGAGTTGCAGGGTTGGGGGGGTGAGGGGGTGAGGGCCCCCTCCCTGACACCCACCAGGAGGCCCCAGACAGCCCCACACCTACCACACCCCTCTCCAACTCTGCAACTCAACTGTCACTCGCGAACATTTCAAAACCTCTTGAAACCATTTCTATTTTCAACTCGTGCGCTCTCTGGTGAGAACAGCTGCCATAAGTTCGCTCCTTATTGCATAAAGAAGGATTTCCTGCTCCAGCTTTAAGGGAGCTCTTCGGATGGCTGTTACAGGGCCCCGGGTGGGAGGCCTGCCTCCACCAACCCCCCAGCCCACCCCCTCCAGGAGCACCTGACAGATGATTCCACGAGTTCAGCAAGAACAGGAGGAGCCATTGGCCCCGTTCGCCTCTTAGCCTTTCCAAACTGAAGAAGCAAATGTATAACATAGTATTTACTGGAGGCTTTTCTTCTTTGTTTGCTTTTGTTTATAAAACATGCTTGTGACCCCAAAAAGTCAGAAAATGAAATATACAAAGAGATAAATAAAAATAACCCACAATCCTGCCACCCAAAGATAATACTGTAAACATCTGGGAATATACCCTCAGGATATTTGGTCCTTCTTTTTTTTCCTTACCCCATGGTCACACCCGTATACATGAGGACTCATTCTCCTTCTGGTGACTGACAATCTGACTCAAATGGGGCTCATGGCTGGAAGGTCCAGAAAGTCGAGCCAGCTTCAGGCAAAGCTGGATCAAGAGCTCTTTGCTATCCCCAGGGCACAGCCTCTCTCCAGGAACCTCATGCTCAGTTTCCAGGATACCACTGGGGGCTCAGCTCACAGACCTTCAGATTCAAGTCTAGAGGGGAAACCTGAGTTTCCTTTCTAAGAGTTTCCACAAAAGTCCTAAACCTCATTCTGATTGTACCAACTTCCAGTCACATGCTCAGCACTGAACCAATCACTGTGTCCAGCAATGTGAAGTGCTGATTGGCTAAAGTCAAGGTCATGCGCCCCACCTCTAGAGACTGGCCCAGGCTACCTGGACTAAGAGATGGCTGGAGCCCAAATGAAAATTCAGGAGCTATTGTTGGAAGATGATCAATGCAGGGGAGGGATTAAACGGTAAGAGTGCATTAAAAATTGGACATGAGATGTCTAGCTCAAAATAGGGAATGGCTCACCAATTAGCCTTTAAACACTCTCACTAAGTATGGCTTGGAATTTAGACAAAGGGAGAATTCCCAGCAGTATCACCTGACCTACCCGGGATGCCCTTCCTCAAGCAGAGGCCCACTATGAAAAGGTAAGAAGATTCTTCTCACCTCTTCTCTCATCTGTCCTGTCTCAGAGGCCCAGGGTTGGACCTACTAGAAAGGGGTCAACCATTCCTCTCCACCTCTGATGAGCTGTCTTTCAAGCAGTCTTTTAACCATCCTCACCACAGTACCCCCTCAACCCTTGTCACAGTCTGCTTACAAACCCGGCCAGAAACAACACATTGCAGAAACGGGAAGTACGTTCTGGAAAATGCCCTGCTCATCAGACAGCTGGACCTGGGACCAGAGCGAGTTGGGGCCAGAGCGTGCTGGAGAAACACTGTCTCCCTGGACAGCCACTGAGAGTGCTAAAGGCCGGGGCGGGGGTAATGGGACCCCAGCGAATCACAACGCAGACCAACCAGGAGTGAGGGACTGAGCTGGGTGCCTGCCACTACTGAAGATTCCAGAAGCACATTTGTGCACCTTCCCAGTGAGCTCAGTGGAAGCGGAGGCATGACCTGCTTCAAAGAGATGCAGAAAATCTTAGGGAGAAGATACAGGTTTCACTTCAAGATCACAAGGGGGTGTTAAAAGGAGGTGAGAAATGGAAGTTTCACCAAGTAGCTAAAAACATAATAGCTGAATTAAAAACCACTTTGGAAGGAGGTAGTAAAAGACACGATTGATTACCCAGAAAAACAAATCAGCAAAGCAGAGAAAGAACATGGCCAGCTCTCTTGGGATGCAAAGGGGACAAAGAAGGGGCAGCCATGAGAAATAAGATGGTGGGTAGGGGCACAGAGGAGAGCCGAGACAGAAGCATTAGAACTGGTTCTAGAGTAGAGCCACCAGATGGACCCGTCCTTGGCGAGTCTAATTAGGAAGAAAGAGAGGAGAAAGGGGTTCTAGCCATTGGCACGGTGTCTCCAGTGCGAAAGGAGACCTGGGGATTCCATGAACCGTCCTGTTCTCGGTCTGGCATCACCTGCTACAGGCTCAGTTTTCAGCTTTGCCATGTTGCCATGGGTTTTGTCTTGATCCGCAACATCACGGGGCTGTGGAAAGCTGTCGGGATCAGGGGAGTGGGGGGAGGCTCATGCCTGGCGCTGACAAGGTACCAGCAGCGGGGGCGAGGCCGGGCCACTGCGGGGCCACTGGGCAGGTTGCCGGGCCAGACAGGAGGTGAGCAGGCAGCAAAGACAGCTGTGCTCCTAGTTTTGCCAAGGGTGTGGGTAGCACCATCAGACCATTAAGAGAAACAGCCCGTGAAGAAATGGTTTTGCGCAACCGACTCACGCATTTAGGGCAACTCTGGAAAATAAAGACGCACCAGCCCAGAGTCTCCAGCACTTCCAATGAGGCTGAAGTCAGCAAGTGGCAGAATCACCGAGTTGGGGAGGAGGGCAGAGCGGCTGACACAGGAAGGGCCATCTGGCCGGTTGGCAGCAGCCCATGGCTCTCAGGCCAGCCTCGAAGTCACTCAGAGCTCAGCCCCAGGGCAGCCCCGCCAAGGAAGCTTGAGTCAGGCCTCAGTTCTGCCTTCTCGAAACACACACCTGCTGGAGAATGAGAGAGGGCAGTGATTTGGGAGTCAGAAATCTTGAAGTTCTGACCTTGATGTGCCCCGTGACTGTCCCTTCGCATGTTGGGACATGACCCCTGCATAGAAGGCATCCCCCAGGCCTGATTCTGCCTCCCTCAGGGAGCACTGTGATGTCCTACCGAGACACGCATTGGGAACGTGTTCTGAAAAAGAGAATGTGACCCTGTAATGCAGGTTCAGAGGATCCTAAGGACATTCAGAGTGAAAAGAGAGAATATTCTAGAATGGGGTGGGGGGTAGTAGTGCCCGAAAGCCAGCATTCCACCTATAAGAAAAAATAAGTCTCTGCAGCTTCTTAGCGAGAAGGAGAGATTCTAGAAGCATATTGGAATCCTGACTCTCACATGAGCCCCCTCTCCGTCCCTCTGCCTCTGCTCTGTGTGATGTGTCATCAGCTTTGAAATGACGGCATAGGAGGCTCAGAAGGAAAATCCCAAAGTTACATGTATGTGAAGTGAAGGAAAAAAAGGACACATTTCCAGTAGGTCGGAGACGGTGGCCTATTGACAGAGGTCAGAGTGAAAATGGGATAGATCTCTCTCGGATGTACATGTGCTAACCCAGCCCGTTCTCTGATTAAGTTTTTCAGTCCCAAGGAATATTTTCTATAGGCCAGAAGCAGCCCTTCAAAGTAACACCATTACTAGAACCAGACATCACAGAGAAGGAGCCCAGAGCTGGTGGCAGGAGATTCAGGATCAAATGCCATTCACCGTGCCTGCCCCTGGCCTCAGTTTCCCCTTCTGCAGAGTAAGAGAGTGGATAAGAAGATTCTCACCTTCCCATCACCATTCTTTAACAAACAGAGCTTTAGTGGAACAATTCTGGAGGATAATTCTTTTGGGGGGATAAGAAAGTGTTTTGCTCATTTTCTTTTTAGGTATACTGCACAAATAATTAGCTTTTTATACGTGCATAAATGTGGTCACACGCATGTATGCTCATCCTTGTTTTTACTTTTCCTTTTTGCTGTCTCCTCTCCTCCGCCAAAAAAAAATTTTAGGACCTGTGTAACTTTGGTGGTCCACGTTTCTGGGGCCAGAAGAATCCTAGGGAAAGGTGAAAGGAAAGCAAAGAGCACCAAGGGCCAGGTATGCCTGGTGCTAAGACAGGAAGCCAGGCTCCACAGGGGTGGTCCTTGCTCACTCCAAGAACCTAAGGGGAGGGCCATTCCTCTACCTCTCCAGGCTTCCTCCTCTGACTCTGCCAGGTCTGGGGCCAGGCCGTACCTATGTGTGGTCTCCAAATTCCCAGCCTTTCGTGGAACCTAGGGACCAGAGAAACCACCAGAATCATTTGGTCTAGCCTCAAGGTATCAAGGCAGTTGGTTGTCCATTCTCCCTATAAAACTCACCATGGAAAGCCGTTCCACCCACCTTCCTGCAGGGAGTGGGGGCTGGTGCACTCCCAGGATTTTCAGGCCAATCACCTCATTGCCTTCCATCTTAGAAACCTCTGGAAGCCGGGATGCCCATATCCTGGCTCAACTCTTCGCCGTCAGCTCAGCCCCGAAGTACTCCTTCCAGGGCAAGAGAAAGCAAAAGCAAACACAGAAAGGTCTAAATGAGCAATTCACAAAAGACACAGAAGCAGCTAAGAAACACATGGAAATCTTTTCAACCTCAAAAATAAGTAAAAATAATAAATAATAAATACATAAAAATGCAAACTCAAACAACAATGTCATGCCTCTGGCAGAGGTGAAAAAGGAGGGGGTACTGTTCTGTAGGGAGAGGCTGTAGGGAGGTGGGCTTCTGCCTAGAGTAGCAGACCGTCTGTGTGGGACAGGCCGGGGCATCACCTCTCTGGAGAGCCATGTGACTGCGAGCTGTGCAGCTCTTCCCGGGTGCTGGCCTCTGAATTCAGCAATTCCACATCTGAGAGTCCATCTCAATGGAACGATGAAGATGGGACACAGATATCTGAACTTAGGAATACTCAGAGAAATCAGAACATCCGTGTCCAACAAAAGAGGACTGGCTCCATTAAATGTGGAATAGAATTCTTTCAGAATTAATGTCATAAGAATGGACACATTACCATAAAAACAATGTTCACGATCTATCGCTGGGTGGAAAGGCAGCCCAGCATGCACCAGAGTCCATATAGTAGGACGACTTTTGATGGGCGTGTTGTGTGGCATGATAGATCAGAGATACGCAGACTTCTGGATGACTTGCAAATATTTTTGTGATTCTCTGATTTCCCCTATAAACAGGTGTTACTTACATGTCACAAAAAGGAAACGCCAGCCCAAAGAAAGGGTTGCTTTCCTCCCAAGCAGAGGGGTGGGGGTGGTCTGGAGAACAGGTTGAGCCTTAGATCTTCCCCCATGAAACCCTCCCCTGCCAGTGGAGGGAGAGGCAGGGAGGGAGAAGGGGTGAATGTTTAAGCATAACTACTGGAGCCGACACCTTTCTCTTTTCCCTCCTTAAAAAACGTGCCGCCAGCACTGCCGAGGAAGACTTTTTCTCCCAGAAGCCCCTGTGTCCTGTCTTCCCCCACCTGTTAACCCACCTCCTTCCCTCCCCTTCCCTCCCCCTCTCCTCTCCCTTACTCCCTCCCCTGCCCAACTCCTTCTCCTCCTCCCGCCATCTTCCCCGCCCCCTCTTCACATACCAGGAACAGGGCTGACTAGCTCTGAACTTAGCAGCGCTCCTTCCCAGCAATGTGGCCCTGAGCTGTCAGAAAATGCCTTTTTATACCTCACTTCCTCATTATTGTGAGCATTAAGAATAAGAGAGGAAGAAGGAGAAGGAGAGAGAAAAAAAAAAGAAGAAGGAAGGAAGGGAAGAAGGAAAGGAGGGAGGGAGGAATGAAAAGGAGGTAAAAAAAACCACTTTTAATGTAACGTGATATCTTGGACTTTATCCTGAAACAGAAGGGAAAAAAAAATGGTGGAAAAACTGGAGAAATCTAAATAAAGTCTGCAGTTTAGCTGATAATAATAGACTAGGTGTTAATTTCTCGGTTGTGCCAAATGTATCTTGGTTATAGATGATGCTAGCATTATGAGAAATTGAATAAGGGGCAAGGAAACTCTGTACTCTCTTTGCAACTTCTCTGTAAATCTAAAATCACTCCGGGTTAAAGATTTATGGAAGAAAAAAAAAAAAAGCAAAGTGCACAGAACAAGCCCTGATCCAACGAACAGGGACTAGTATTTCACTATTTCATTCTGTTTTCACTGTGAGCATCCAGGGGCTGATTATCTCTGAGGGGGCACCCAACTATTTTGCACAAAGAACCTTTTCTGGTCCTGGGCACCTGGAGGCTCTCTGTGGCAACTCATCTTTTGGCCTTGTTATTCATTCCTATCCCTTGCCTCTGCTTCTTATTACCAAGACCTTGACTTGACGTTATTTTATTTTTAGATTTATTGTATCTAAGCTACCTATTGTAAGTCGGTTTAAAATTCTTTGGAACTAGTCAGGATATCAATAATTAAGAAAAACATTCCTAAATGAATTACTCTATTTTTCACCTGCTCCGCACACATAAGCACACATTAGCTGAACCTCTATAATTACAGATCTTGGGAAAAGCGTGGGTTTAGAAGCAGAAGAGCTGTGTCTGTGAGTCTCAGCTCTGCTCCTGTGGACTGTGGGACAAGGGGCAGGTCACGCATGGGTCCCCTGGGGGCTGCAAGCAGCCCCCCCTTCCTGGGGAGCTCTGAGGATCTGTTAAAATGATGCTCATGAAAGGCCCCCGTCTCCCTGACTACTCTCCCCCTCTACAGCCGAGACTCAGGGAGAGAGTGTTCGCTGATGGGAAAACCCAGGCCTGGGACCAGAACCTGCCCAGTGGAACTCACGTCTCCCCGCCAACCACTTCTCACCATCACATGAGGCCCCATAGCACCACGTGGGACGGGCTGATCCAGTTCCTTGCTTCCTTCATTCTCCCAGGCAGAGGGCCTGAGGCCAGCTACCAGGGCCTCCCACTCCCATCTAGGTCTCCTGCCCAGGTCTGGCCAGCCCCGAAGCACTGCCACATGATTGCATAGACCCTTGGAGAAAGGGCCCCCTCTCACCTCTGATTCCCTAGCAGGGATGCAGCCATCAGTATAACCCCGGGTGGTATATGATGTGGGAAGGATTATCTCTGGTTACAGGGGCTGGGGGAGCAAAGGCACAAAGCAGGACATTCTTAGGGAAATTACCATCCTGAACCCTAGGTGCTTAGGTCCCTGTCAGAGGTAAGAGGGAGGCCCAGACATACCCCTCCAGGCTCACACTCAGCTCCCCATTTGGGGTGAAAGGGGGAGAGAGGGGGAGCTTCAGAAGGGGGGAACTAAATGTGAGGTCTTAATCCATCCAAGCTGGTGAGCTCTACTTCCCAAACCCAGGGGAGGGAGAACAGGTGAGGGAGGGGGCAACCTTGCCAGGCTCACTGCCTAGCTCAGCAGACCCCACCTGTCCAACTCCTCACCCCTCCATTCTCTCCAGGTCAGTCCTCTAGCATCTCAAGTTCAGGTTCGGGAGTTGACATGGGAGAAATATGCCCTTCAAGAAGCAGCAGGTGGGGTGGGCTAAGGGGAAGACCAAACACAAACTTTATGTGGATATTCCAAAGGTGTGAGGTAAACAGAATGATGTTCACATCCCTGGCATGAGGGAGGTGGGACGGGCACTTTCCCCCATCGTACAGGTAAAGAAGCTCAAGCTCAGGGAAATGAAAGAGTCAGCCAGCCGCCAACACCCACCATGCAGGCCCCGGGCGGGATGGACCCAGGCCTCTACCTCCAGTGTCCTTCCGTGCTAGTCGACAGCACTGACTGTGACCTCAGCCCACATACATGTCCTTCAGGCTCCACAGCTCACGGTGGCTGGCTTCCTAGCACTCCCTGCGTTCTGGGGTTCTCGGGCCAAGTCCTACCAGGATCCTAGGGGCCTGTGGGGTCCTCCCCCAACCAGGAGGCCCCTTGCACAGTTGCTGGGGAGGGGCCTCCCTTATTGAGGAGACCCAAGACAGCAGAGGCTGTGAAGGAGACCCCATAGCTGGAGGGGTGTGGGGTCCCTGGACAGTGTGTCCTTCTGCAGGGCTCCCACCTGGGCGGCCTCTCTGACGGGGGGCTCGCTGGGGCGGTGCCCGTCTTCAGGCAAGTGAGAGCTTCCCAGAGAAACCGTGACACATAAACCACAGAGAGGACCCCAAGAAACCCCATAGGTCCCCCGGAGGGACACTCATCTGTTCTCTAAGAGTTCAGCTTCTGTTCTCTGACGTTTTCCTCTCTAGAAGACAGAGAACAGGTCTACGTGCTGTTTATTGCAATCCTATTCGACACATGGAGAAACTAAGGCCCAGATATTTAAGTGATGGCCTGTTTGGAAAGAGCTGGAGTGAACACAGAAGACTCTCGACCCCAGAGCAGTCTCCTCCCGCTGAATGCCATGACCCAGCGCTCTGCGCCTGCCCCAGGGCTCTGTCTAGAAGTCTCTGTTGGCACGGAGTAGCCGGGAATTTGGCTGTGTGTCCACTCTAGTGAATGCTTGGTTTGTACACCCTCAGCTTTATCCCAGAGCCTTGGGCTTCTGGAAAGGGCGGGGGTTGGGGGAATTCCAGGACCTTGACCTGGAAGGAATTCCAGGAGACTGGGCTGCCTCTTCCACTCCACCAGCCACTGGAGAAGATCTGCGGGAACCAAAGACTTTTCCAGATCTCCCTGGGAGGATCCCCAGAGCATCCCCCATCCCTTCCTCTCCCTGTCCCCCTCACAGCCCTGAAGCCTGCATGGGCGGGGCAGCCGGATTCCACAACGTGGAAGTCATCGCCCATTTCACCCTGCTAAATGGCTCTCTTATAGGGTCACGGAATGCGAAATGCGAGAACTTGAAAGGATCTTATTGATGGTTATGACCAATTCCCTCTTTTTTTTTTTTAAGATTTTACTTATTTATTTGACAGAGAGAAATCACAAGTAGGCAGAGAGGCAGGCAGAGAGAGAGGGGGAAGCAGGCTCTCCTCTGAGCAGGGAGCCCGATGTGGGGCTCGATTCCAGGACCCTGAAACCATGACCTGAGCCAAAGGCAGAGGCTTAACCCACTGAGCCACCCAGGCGCCCCAACCAATTCCCTCTTTTAATAGATGAGGAAGATGAAGGTGGGGAGGGTGGGCGGCTCACCGGGGGCAGCCAGCGAGTCAGCACAGGGTCTGGGCTAGAAGCCCAGCCCACTCTCCTGGGCCCTGCTGCTTTGCCGGAGCTCCCTTCCCACTTTCCACTGCGAAGCCCCAGCCCTCACCGCAAGGAACCGCAGGAAGCTTGTGGTCAGGTCAGGGCAGGAGTTGGGGACAAACCCGAATGCCCCAGGCAGGGGGTGGGGGTGGGGG
>LNAC01000018.1:1101191-1129786 GCA_002007465.1 Ailurus styani
GGGTGGTGGTAGAAGAGGGGTGGGGAGGGGGAGGGGGGAGCGCCCAAGGTCAAGTCAGAGGAAGAGCCGGGCCAGGACCTGAGGGGTGATCGCCACACAGATTAGGATCCTACAGGCCCAGGATTTCTGGACGTTCTGACTTCTTAAAAGAACATCTATAAAACACAATTTTTCGATGTAAAATATTCCAACTCGTAAATATAGAAACAATTCGAGTTTAAAAATAAAACACCCGAGACTAACTTGTGACTGGCTGTAGAATCCAACTCTGTCCCCTTTTTATAGATGAGGAATCCAAGACACAGAGTGGTGGCCCGTCAAAGACCACACAGAGACCACCGTTCGGTGCAGCTGAGTCATTTGCGGGGAGTCCCCCATCCGGGCCACCGGTCCTGCCCCACCAGTCACAAGATGGCATTCTCCAGAACACACTGCACCTACCTGGACCCCGGGCCCGACTCCTCGGGCTTTCTGTGATTGGCCCTGAAGGACCTAACCCTTGGCCTTCTCTTGGGTTCTCCCCATGGTCCACATTCCCCAAATCTCTTTCAGTGTTTTTCCCTTGCCATGTCCCTTTAAGAGTCCAAAGTGGGCCAGAACATTCTGAGACCCTGCCGGAGGCTGGGAAAGGCTGCAGACTCCCTTCCCTCTGCCAAGCCCTTCCCACATACCATTCCCCTTGCCTCTGGACATTCTGCCCTTCGCGGTCCAGCTCAAAACAGCACAGCTGACACTCCAGAAAAAATCTCATAAAGCCGAATTAGGAGCATGTCAGCAAAAGGGGAAAATGAGATCATGGCCACCCTGCCACCTTCCCTGACTGGCTACGCCTGCCAGCAGGCCGTCTGTCGCCACGCCCTCCCTGACCCCTCCCGCGTGTCCAGTCCTGTGCCAGAGACAGGGGCCTGGGGCAGTGAGGTGAGGAGGTGACACACAGGCTCGTAAAAACCACAGGAGAAAGTCAGGTGCTGAGATGCACACTGAAGATAGCAAGGGTTTGCTGAGCTGCAAGACGGGGGTGGCCAGAGTAAACACCAGCTCATCCGAGAAAATGGGTCCGGAGCTTTTGCAAAGAAACGATAGAATTGGTTTGTGTAGAGGGCAGGGAAGAGGACATTCAGGTGTCAGGCATCCGCGATGTGGGACGGGGTGGGGCACAGACCTGGTTCAGGGACCCCAGCTGACCCAGCTCGTGGGCGAGGCCCCTGGCTGATGCGAGCTCTGTGTCCTCATCCGCAGATCGGGGGGCGGGGGGGGCTGGGGCCAAATGGGCCCCCCATTTTCTTGCATCTTGGACAGGAAATCTGTGCTCTATTCTCCCAGCATCCAGCTTATGCCAAACCTGTGCTCCCCTCAAATGAATGAGTGAGAAGACAAACACCAACCCAATGAGAAAACTATGAGAACGGAGACCCAAATAAGATAATTCCATATTTTAAGTTTGTCAGGCATTTCCCCAGCAGCATTTGTGTTGTCCCCATAACAATCCTGGAGGCAGAGAATATGGCTTTCACTAACCCTGTCTGCCAACTGAGGAAACTGAGGCATGAGGCATGGTAAGAGGGATCCAGGACCGACCTGAATGAACCCTACAGCTCTTCCTTTCCTGGGTCCTCCCTTTGGGGTTCTTCCTGCCTTGCACCGAGGGTGCCCCCCCATCCTGCTGATGAGGGTGAGGCCTGCAATCAGCCCCTTGGGTCTGCACTGGGGTGAGAAAGTCTGGCCCAGCCTTGAGGCAACCAGGCCGCAGTCTGCCCACAGACCTGAGCCTCACCTGCGTGTCTAGCACTTGCCAGAACAAAGCTGAGGTTTTGATTTCTGTCTGAGTGACCCTGCAGGGATCCCTCGACATGGCCCATGTGAGAGTCTAGTGTTCCGGTGCTCCAGGTTTGGGAAGTGTTGCTGCACACACCCACCTGTTTTCTGGGAGGTAGATAGGGGGGAAAGACAAAGCCTCAGTTTCTGTGTCTTTCAAATGGGGGTAGTCTGCTGATCCCATTATATTGTTGGGAGGATAAAAAGAGATAACAGACATCCGCAGCAGATCCTCCCAGTCCTGACCCAGGTGCACACTTGTACCCAAAAAGGTGTTATGTGATGTGGGATTTAAACAAAATGATTAATGGAAAAGTAAGCTTTCATTTAACCCAAGGATTCTCTGAGTTGCAAAATGACCCACAGGATTTCTTTAAATTGCAAATCCCTGTTGGTCCCTCTCCTCCAGGCTGATTTAAAATAGGAGACAATTGGAAACTCTTGGATTGATCGGAAATGTGCCTATTTATAAAACAGAGCTCAGGTGTGGCATTCTGCAAATTCACTCCCATGCTCACCCAGGTCCCGTTACCTTCTCTGGGGCCCTGGGATGAGATGCCCAATGAACAAGGCCCAGTCCCTCCAAACTCTCCAACATTTCTCCCACAGCCACCCCGTGTGAGCGCCCACGGACTCGGCTCCTCCCACACTCTCAGGCCAAGTTCATGTCCATCTCCTGCTGCCTGGGACTGGCTCTTCCCATGACAAAGACAGCTGGTTCCCCTCAAGGACCTGTTCTCCTCATGGCCTTTCATAATAGAACTAAAGGCTCTATCCCCAGGCCTCCTTTGCTGGAGGCGGTGTGGCCTTCAGCCCATATTCTACCAGTGAGATAGGAGGGGCGGTGGCGAATCCAAGGTCTCGGTCATGCCCAGCCTTAATGGAAGCGGCATTTCCTTAACCTTTGTTTTTGACGGCAGGTGCTAGAGCATCTTGGACCATATGATAAAAGTTGCTGATTGATAATAGTAGAGCAATAAAGTGGATGGATCCTGGGTCTGGAAAACCATGAACCTGCCCTATTAGGCCTGGACTGCTTAAGCTATTACTACTGTTAAGTGAGGGGGAATGAATTTCCCTTGTGCTTTAGCCATCGTTGTTTTGGCCTTGAGTTTTGGCAGGTGAACCCCTTCCCTTTCATGGCTACATCCAGCCACTCTGAAAAACCCACCCGAAGGCCCCCACCCCAGGAGTAATCTCCTGATGATGCCAATGGTTTCTGGACCTGCATTCCACATCGCCATCCCAGAAGGTATTATCAAATCCAATTTTGATGCACCCAATTCTATTTTATTTAATGTCCTTTGCTCCAATGTAGAGCAAGGCAATGTCAAGAAGGCAGGGAAAGACAATTATAGGACCTTCCCTCGTCATGGTTGGTTTGGTGGCTCTTCCATGGGCATCGTGCCTTCCAGACAGAGCTGTATACCTCTATGGGACAGGGCGAGGTCCCAGACCTCTTTTGCCACCATTCGCGGCATAGAACACATAACTGAGACTCAGGGGCTTGACTTACACGTTACCAGAAGAAACGGACGGGGACAGAGGGCGGGCCGGGGCTGGTGGGGTGTGGCAGGGGACCGTCAGGGCGCCGCGCCTTTAAATACAACCTGATGTCAGAGAACTCTGTGACATGTAACCCAAGAAAAGGCGTGCTATAATCGGATTCTTCCGATGTGGAAAAACAAGGCAGGCTGACTGCCGCTGCCATGGAGAGGCGACAAATGTTTGACCTCGGGTGTGAGGAAGACAGATTCTGGGCTGTCACAGGGAGAAACGCACACCTGTTCCAGCTGGAACCCAGTCAGCCCCAGCCAGCCACCTTCCGAGAGACCAGCTGGAGTCCTGGAAAAAGATGGATCATGCTAGCTCTTATACAATGAAGCTATCGAGCAGCTGCCCAAACTGGAAAAAAACTGCCTCATTGAGGTAATGAGCTCCCAGACACTGGAGGCAATCAAGCCAGGCAACCACTGGTGGGGATACTTTAAGGGGATTCAGCTTTAGGTTGGTTAGGGGAGGAGATGACTCTGGGTGGCTTGAGGTTTTCTGATACTGTGATTTTTCAGGCTTCAGTGGGAGTTGGTTACATTGGTTGCATCTCGACATTTCTCCCTAGGAGCCTGCCATGGTGCCTCAGATTCTACCATTAGAACTTTATTCTTTGGAAGTCAGGCGTTGTGGTCTCCTGGGGATGTCAGTTAAATAAAAGGAGGCCACATAATGTTACAGGTATTGACTCTTCTTTGTCAATTCATTTAGCAGACCCTTCTCCCAGGTGGCTGGGGGTAAGGCTTACTGGGGCACTGGTCACCACAGTAGAGAGCTCTGACCATCCAGAAGACAGAGTGTGCCTGGGGGTGGGGGGCAGGAGAGCTGAGGGTACACAAGAAAGTAGAGGCATGAGTGCACCATCAAACACGGAGTCTGACCAATTCACAGCTCAGTCCAGGGTGACCCTGCCTGGTCCCAAAGCCCAGCATCTGCACAGCATCTTCCATTTCCCAAAGGGAGCACTGGACTAGGAGTCTGGAGACCTGTTCAGTGGCGCTGGCTGAGCCACTCCCTGGTAGAGGGCCTTGATTATGTTGCCACTGTGCCCTGCAGAGCTCAACTCTGTCCATCACCAAGCAAGAGGAGGCATGGGCTGTCTCCAAGGGACCCTCCCCATGACAGTGTGAGGGGTCAGGACAAGGGTCCTCCCAACCTAGTTATGAAACTCAACTCTGCCTTTCCAGTTTTACTTGCAGCCTTGACCAAAATACCTACGCTTCCTGAGCCTCAGTCCCTGTCTCTGTGAAATGGGAACAGTAGTAGTTCCTTGAAAGAATTATTAAGATAATAAAATAAAAGATGCCTCACTTGCAAAGTGACAGGGTGGAAGCTAACAGCGCCGTTATTTATCATGTCAGTTCATTAGTTGGCGCTCCAGTGAGATACAGTAGGCTGTCCATAAAGGACAGGTGCCACCTGCAGCAGCTACCAGACTTTGTCCTCTCCTCCCAAAAGCCAGGAGCCTTGCGCTCTTGCTGGCTTGATACCGACCCTTTTTCTTCTTTCTGGCAGCCCTGTTCAGAAGAAGCCTCAGTAACAATGGGGTCTGTGTCCCGGAGCTGCAGGCGTGGGAGGCCTGGGGCCCTCTCCCAACATCCTGTCGCCTCACTGGGCATACTCTCAAAGCAGCCTCCACTGCTTGGGATCTCTGCCCCCTCAGGACTCGGGGAGGGCGGGGACGGCCTGGGACCAGCCACAGAGGTTGCCATCCCCACCCACCCCCTTCCTCCGCTGCACGTCTGCCCAGAGGGGGTCAGGCAGTGGCAGGCTTGAAAGCCAGTTCAGCCACTGCTCGCTATGTGCCCTTAGGCTGGTTACTGCAGGTCTCTGAGCATTGGTTTCTTCGTCTATGAAATGGGCATCACTCGTGCCTGGCACATCACAGGTCCTTGGTGGGGGAGGAAAGGTGACTGATCCCCACTCACAGAGGACTTGTGAAGTGCCAGACGGAACACACCGCTCTTCCTCTGTTATGACTACCCCCCTCCCCTTAGCTACACCAGCATGCACTTTCTAGAAACGAGGACATTTTCTCACGCATCAGCAAACTCAGGAAATTGAACAAGGAGGTAAGACCACGCTCTAGAATGCAGTCTACACTCAAGTTTTGCCAGTTGTCCCCATCATGTCCTGTAGAGCAATGTTCTTCTGGTCCGAAATCCAATCCAGAATCAGGCCTTGCTTCAATTGCCAGGTCTCCTGAGTCTGGAAGAGTTATTGTATTTTATACGTCCTTTGTGACCTTGACATTTGTGAGGAGTGTAGGCCAGTTATTTTGTAGCATGTCCCTCACGTTGGCCTTGTCTGATGATGTCTCCTCATGATCAGACCCAGGTCCTGCGCTTTGGGCAGAAATATCGCAGAAGAGATGCCGAGTCCTATCCAGGGCAGCTTATTAGGACGTGACGTCGATTCTGCGCCACCTCCCCAACGGGGACGTTTGTGCTCTCCCACTTTGGGTGAGGGGAGTGCTTTCTCCACGGCACAGGTGCCATTTTTCCTATTCTTTGGGGACTGTGATCTCATTTTAAGCCAAGGCTCTCGAGTCAGAGCTGGGACTGTATCTCAGTGTCAGCGTTGACCAGCTATGTGGCCTCGATCAAATTAATTTCTCTGAACATGTGAAACAAAGATTGTACCCCTACTTTTCAGGGCCGTTTGCAGAAGCAGATGAGACCATGTTTGTGAAGCCTTGGACACGGTTGGAGGAGGTTCCCCAGTGGACATCAGTGATGCTCACTGGGCAGCTGCCCAAGGCTTAGGAGGGGACAGATGGAAGGAGCTCCCCACAAACAGCAGCAGAAAAACTTGGGGTCATGTGATGCCCTGAGCTCAGAGGAGACAGAGCAGGTTTCTGCTGAAGGCAGACAGCCCAGGGAACAAAAATGGACTAGTAAAGTGTAACTCACGGTTGTTAGCCAAGTGTGGACTACGGGGTCTGGCCGATCTGGGTCTGTCTCCCATAATCTGCATGAATTACCTCTTTGTCCTTGGGCAAGTCCAATAACCTCTCTGAGTTTCTGTTTCTCCCTCTGTGAAATGAGGATAATACCAACCACATCTTTCATAAAATTTTAAGGATGGTGAGATTCGTGTATGTAAGGAGGATGGCCCAGTTTCTGGCATATGGTTAGTGCTCAGAAACAAAGTCCTAGCACTGACCGTCCAGTCCAGGGTCCCAGTTCTTAATGGGACTTCTGACCGTATTCCCCGGAGGAGAGAAGCAGGCTTTCCCAAAATGTTCTTGGCATCATGTCCTCTCACACTTAGCGGTCCATCAACTAGGTACAACCTTCCTGCAGGACATTTTGCCAAACAGGGGTTTTACTGGTCAGCGTTCTTAGCTGTCAACAACAGAAGCCATTTGGCTAGCTTAAGCAGAAGGGGATTCATTAAGAAGAAGAGATAGCTCCCAGAATCGGCAGGAAGGGGGAGTAACACATCCAAGGCAGGGCTTCCAGGGATGTGTCCCAAAAGCGCAAAGCGGAATTAGCTGCTGTCGGAACAGTTACTTCGGCCTTGATCAGAAAAGACTGGCCACCATGACTCATGGTTCCAGAACCATACGAGTCGTGCCCTCTCCTGCGCTAGCAGAGATGCTCCATGCCCCCTGCCCGCCCCTGATGTAACTCAGCCTTGAACCACGCTCAGAGAAGTTCATCTCATTAGCAGACCCAAAATCACATCTAGAACGCGTGTTGTAAAAGAATCTTGGTTTTTAGCTGTCTGATATCTAGACATACTTCAGAAGGAGGTGAAATATGTTTTGAACTAGCCAATCCACCAAATCAGGAACCATAAAAATGTTCAACTCTTTGACCTAGCAATTGCTCTTCTAGGAATCCAACTGAAGGAACTAGAGATATGAACCCTATTTTGTATAAAGTGGAAGGAAGGAAGAAGGAAGGAAGGAAGGAAGAGGGGGTAAATCCATAAACAGATGTTTTGTTAGATTTTGGAACATACGTAGGAAAGAAATTTTTGGCCAGTAAATATGAGGTTTTTGAATAATTTTAGAATTTGCAATAACAAAGTATTAGGGAGAAAAGACAAAATCCAAACTATATATCCAGTATGACCCCAGTTTATAAGAAGGGCATGCACATGCACATTATTGAAGGAAGTACCTGAAGAGGGACTGGAATCACACAGGATTTTTTCTTGCTTATACTTTTCTAGATCAGCTACACGCTCTCCCAAGAACGTGTATCACTTCTTCCGATGAATAGTAGAGATTGAAAGATGATACAAACAAAATGAGGTAGTCGTGACATGGGCACACTCGCCCTTGCTCATGTGGGGGAGTCTGCCGAGGCCAGGACTGGAGCCGGGTTGGAGGGGAGAGCCGGGAAGAAGTGATCACGTGGATAACAGAGGACAAGGACCAAGTCTGGAGGATGGGCAGAGGCCATCTCTGATTTATCTGGCATGTGACTGGATGCCTATAAATATTTGTTCTGTACCGTATGAAGAAACTGTCAAAGGGCTTGAAAGCAGCCAGTTCACAGAAAAAGGAATACAGACGACTTTGAAACAGATGAAAAGATATGCAGCCTTAATTGTAATCAAAGAAATGCAAAATAAAACACGAGCTATTTTCACTTACTTACCAGATTGGCAAAGATCACAACACTTGCTGAGAACATGGGGTGGCTAGACTCTTGGTGGGGGGCTGTGCCCCACTCTGACGGGACGTGTGGCCTCACTCAGAGCGGAAAATGTGTGTGCCCTTTGATATGGCTGCTCTGCTTCTAGGAATTTGCTCTCAGAACTGTGCTTTGCTCATATGCAAAAGAGGGGTGTACCGGGGTTTTATAGCATTATCTTAGCAAAGACTGGAAGCCTCTTCTTCAGTAAGGGTCTGACTAAACCATGGGGCATTCAGACGATAGAATATTTGCTAAAAAGGAGTGATTTCAGAAAAAAAAAGAATCTCAAAGATGTATTTATGCTTATAAAGTCAAGGTGAAGAGTAAAATACATACTATCCTCTTTGTAAGGAAAAAACATGCACGTATATCATTTGATATGATAGCATATTTCTGGTGTCTCTGGGGACACCAGAGAGAGATCAGGGTAATGAGAGTTGAGCTAGAGTCAGTTTTCATTGTTTATACTTTTGTATGTTTTTCCATTATTTCCCGTGTTCATGTTTCATGTTCATACCAATTTCGACATGTAACTTAAAAATAAATGAGTACTCTTTGATTAATAATTGGACTAGGGAGTCAGAGAGAGGCATTTGGGTGTGATGAGATGAGCCACAGGGAGCTACTGCTGGTTCTTGAGTAGGGCAGTGAACATACAAGTGGTATTTGGCAGGGAGGACCCGGAGGAGTAGAAAGGAGAGGAGCTGGGACCTGGACCAGTCTGAGGCTTACGAGTCACTCGGCACGTGGGATGCTCCCAGGGGCCCTGGGGTGGGGATGGGTGGGCAGAGAAGGGCTACTCCATGGGGATCCTCTTTCCACTCCTGTCCAGATGGAGCCTGCTCTCACCCCACACACAGCCTCTATACTCCTCTACCTGGTTCTCCCACCTCAGCCCACACTGCTGCCTCCCCCTACACATCATGCACTATACTCCCCTTTTCCCGGGAGCACCCCAGAGAGAGCCCTGTGAGATAGACTACAAATGGACTTTCTCCTCAGCCTAGCTCCCAATGAGGTTTCAATGAGTGTAATGTCCCAGGAAGAGGCTGAGGGGGGATGGGAGGGTGGAGGGAGAGCGGTGTTGGGGGAGAAGGAAGAAACCTGTCCCGCCTCGCTACACTTTAATAGGTGTACTTACTTTCATATTAAATAATTTTAATTTATTTGCCATGGAGTAAAACAGTTGCTCCGGGAGATGCCCTAAATGGATCCATTTGTCCCATAGTCCAGGGTTTCCCAACCTTGGCACTATTGACATTTTGGCCTAGATAATTCTTTGTTGTGGGGACTGTGATGTGTATTGTAGGATATTTAGCAGCACCCCTGACCTCTCCACCCCAGACGCCAATGGCACCACAACCCCCCCAGTTGCAACAAACAAAAATGCCCCCACACGCTGTCGAATGTCCCTGGAGGGCAAAATGGCCCTAGTGAGAGCCACTGTTGTAGCTTCATGTGTTCTCTCGTAGAATACTGTACACCGGTGGAGGGGAGGGCTTGGGGGCCCCTCTGTTGGTCTTCACCCGAAGTCCTAACAGGGAGTTTCTGGCATTGTGGGGAAGGCAGGCAGCTGCTGGCTTGGGGCCTTATAAATCATAGCCCAGAGACAACCTCTACTTGCTACTTGTCCCCCTGAGAACACTAACCTGGTACCCCAGCCAGAACCATTTGAAAATTCTGAGATGCTCAACTTCTATATAACTAGATTCTTTTTGGTTCTTGGGTTTTTCACCCAGAACTACCAATAGCTCTGCTTCTTAGAGTCTTTTATTGTTAGGTCTACAAGGGCAATAAAAAAGCCTCAAAGGGTTTCCGGGACATCAAATAGCTCCTTTTAAATTAAAAAGAAGGAAAGGGGAAGGGGAGACCTCCAACCTTTGTATTTTGTTACACACTGAATTAGACACATGTGGAATATGTTTCCTTCTGGCTGGGCACTATTTTAAGACATAAGGAGGTTGTCCTTAAAACATTTCCCAGCCTTTTATGGCTGCCTAGTGTTGTAGGGGAACTGGTCTGTGTGTTGCCAACTGTGTAAGATATAGCCCAGGATTCTGGGGGAGTCAGTTGGCCCATGAGGAGAAGACCTGAGCAGCATGGCCCAGGACATCCAAGAGTATGGATGTTGTACTGTGGGCTGCAGTGGTCAGGGAGAACTTTGAAAGAAAGCAAAGCCTGGACATTTCTATTGTTCTCCACATTTTCTAGTATGAGATGCACTTTCAGCCCCCTGGCTCTTTGCTGAAGTTGTCCTCTCTGCCTAGAAAACTGTGACTCCTTTGTGCACTTACTGTCCTCCTAACTCATCCAGGAGTATGTCAGTCTCCTCTTCCTCTTTCCCAATGAAATAAGCAGACAAGTGAGCAAAGATATGTATAAATTATGTACTTATGTGTGGTGAAAAAAATACATATATTTCATTGCAATGTGGTTTATGGTGATGAAAAAATGGAAAATAAGCTAAAGTGTACAGTAATGGGGAATTTATTAAATAAATTACAATATAGTCATACAATGAAAAATCATTCAGCCATAAAGAATTGAAGACGTAAACGACTGTTGACTTGATTAGATGAAAAGAAGTTAAAAATAGCATATATGACCCTATTTTTAAAAAGTATGTTATACAAGGAGGAGTCTGGGAAGAGGTGGAGTAGTAAGCACCAGGAATCTGTTGTCCCACTTAGATAACAATTGCAGAATATGTATAATATAACTATTTTGGAACTTTGGAGGCCACCGAAGGCTTGTGAGTTCCAGGGAAGGCTTGGGATGATAATTTTGGTCAATTTCAGCTCTTGGCTTAGTAGAAGCTACCCTTGGCTCATGCCCAGCCTGATGGCAGGCAGCTGTGCACATGTTCCAGGAGCAGCTTGCATGCCGTTTGTGGGAGTCAGGATGGGCGATAAGTACCCTGTCCTCAGTCAAGCATTCTATATCCTGCAACACTGTCTTTCAAAACTAACGGAGAAATTAAGACATCCCCAGATAAATGAAGGATCCAAATATTGGGAATCTATGCTGTCATTGCTAATCACTGCTTCTGATCACAGAGGTTGACAACCATTGTCACTACATCTCCCCCCATTACTGCAAGCCCCTTCCCTTCCAGCTGAAGCAACTTCTAGGAACCCAGCACTTTTTCTTCTCCATTTATTTTTTCTTCTCCCCCTTCTGGTAAAAACTAAGGATAGTAGACTCCCAGACTTTAAAGACTAGGACATTCAAAAGCAACTACAATTATGGGGGCAAGTAGAAAGTCGCTGAGTATGCCCAGGAAAAGGCTCAGAAGAGACCTGAGAAAACCTTAAGTTTGTACCTCAGACTGATCCTCAGTACAGAGATAGCTTACCAGTAAAAACCAAAACAAAATAAATGGTAAATCTGGGGCAGGGGATGGGGGCAGGGATCTGATTTCCAGAGTTACTACATTATTATATTTAAATGTCCAGTTTTCAACAACAAAAATTCACAAAACATGCAAGGAAACAGGAAAGGATGGATCATTGAAAGAAAAAAAAAAAGCAAGTAGAAGCTATCACTGAGAAAGACAAGATGGTAGACCTATCAGACAAAGGCTTTAAAACAACTGTCTTGAAGATGCTCAAAACGCCAAAGTAAGACAGGGAGAAAGTGAACAAAACTATATGAACAAAATGGAAATATCAATAAAGAGAAAACCTAAAAAGAAGCCAAAAGGAAATTCTAGAGCTAAAAAGTACATTAACTGAAATGCAAAATGCCTTGGAAGGGTTCAAAGGCATATCTGGGCAGGTAGAAGAATCAATGAATTTAAATATAGGACAATTGAAATTATTGAGCCTATGTAACAGAAATTAAAAATACTGAAGAAANAAGGCTTTAAAACAACTGTCTTGAAGATGCTCAAAACGCCAAAGTAAGACAGGGAGAAAGTGAACAAAACTATATGAACAAAATGGAAATATCAATAAAGAGAAAACCTAAAAAGAAGCCAAAAGGAAATTCTAGAGCTAAAAAGTACATTAACTGAAATGCAAAATGCCTTGGAAGGGTTCAAAGGCATATCTGGGCAGGTAAAAGAATCAATGAATTTAAATATAGGACAATTGAAATTATTGAGCCTATGTAACAGAAATTAAAAATACTGAAGAAAATTTAACAGATCCTAAGTTACCCTATCAAGCACACTAACATGCATTGTGGAAATCCCAAAGAAGAGAGAGAGAAAGGGGGGCAAAATATTTGAAGAAAAACAACCTGAAACTTCCTAAGTTTGATGAAAGACATGAATATAAACATCTAAGAAGCTTAATAAATTCCAAGTAAGATGAACTCGGAGACCCACATGAATACATATGGTAATAAAGGTATTGAAAAACAAAGATGAAGAGAGAATGCTGAAAGCAATGAGAGAAGTAAATGCTCATACACAAAAGCTTCTTAATAAGATTATCAGCATAGTCCTTATCAGAGACTTTGGAGGCCAGAGTGAGTGGGCTGATGATACAGTCAAAGAGCTAAAAGAAAAAGTTGTCAACCAAGAACCCTATACCCAGCAAAACTGTCCTTCAGAAGTGAGGGAGAAATTAAGACCTTCTCATTCTCAGATACACAAAAGTTGAGGGAGTTTGTTATGGCTAGACCTGCCCTGCAAGAAATGGTCAAGGGAATCCAGCAGGTTGAAATGAAAGGGCACTAGGTGATAATCCTAAACTGTGTGAAGAAATAAAGATCTCAGTGGTGATAAATACACTGACAATTATAAAAGGAACTATTATTATAACAACAGTTTTTAACACCACTTTTGGTTTTCTACATGATTTAAGAGACTGAAACAGTTTATAAAAATTATTAGTCTAAAAGAAAATACTATCGTAACTTTGGTTCATAACTCCATATTATGTTTAAAGACTAATGCCCTCAAGGAACACCTATCAGTTTACAATTTTGGATGCACAATGTATAAATGTGTAATTTTGTGATATCAATAACTGAACGGAGCAGCAGTGGAGTTGTAAAGAAGCAGAGTTTTGGTATGTTACTGAAGTTAATCTTGTATCAATTCAGATTAGAATATTACAACTGTAGGACATTAATACAATCCCCATGGTAATCACAAAGAAAATAGGTATAGCATATATACAAAAGGAAATGAGAAGATAATTAGAACATTTCACTACCAAAAAGTAAATAAACAGAAGACAGTAATGCAGGAAATGAGGGTAAAGAAGCTATGAAGTATATAGAAAGCAAATAACAAAATGACAGAAGTCTCCTTATTAGTAATACCAATAAATGTAAATGGATTACAATGAAAATATAGAGATTGGCAGAAAGAATTAAAAAAATAAGATCCAACAGTATGCTGTCTATAAGAGACTCAATTTATGTCCAAAGACACAAACGGGTTGAAAGTGAAAGGATGGAAACATATATTCCATGCAAACAGAAACCAAAATACAGTGCAGTGACTATATTAATAAAAGTTTCAATATATCAAGAAGATATAACAATTAGAAACATTTATATAACTAATAACAGTCCATAAAAGTATATAAAGCAGAAATTAACAGAACTGAAGAAAAATAGACAGTTCTACAAAAATAATTGGAAACATTTATACTCCATTCTCAATAATAGTTAGAACAACTAGACAGAAGGAAGGAAACAGAGGATGTGAGGAACACAGTAAACCAACCAGCTCTAACAGACATACACAGAACACTCTATTCAATGAGAAACCATGTTCTCACGTGCACATGAAACATTTTCCAGGATAGACCATATGTTAGGTCACAAATCAATCCTCGACAGCTATATAAAGATAAATATCCTCACAATGGGATGAAGTTAAAAATTAATAACAGAAAGAAAACTGGAAAATTCACAAACTTGTGGAAATTAAATAACACACTTTTATACAACCAATGGATCAAAGAAGAAATCTCAAGGAAAATCAGAAAAGATTTAGAGGCATATGAAATTGGAAACACAACATATCAAAATGTGGGAGACAGCAGGAGCAATGTTAAGGGAGAAATTTATAGCTATAAACACTTATATTAAACAACAACAACAATGGGCGCCTGGGTGGCTCAGTCGGTTAAGTGTCCGGCTTCAGCTCAGGTCATGGTCCCAGGGTCCTGGGATGGAGCCCTGCATCAGGGAGCCTACTTCTCCCTGTCGCCAGCCTGTGCTCTCTCTTGCTCTCTCAAATAAATAAATAAAATCCTTTTTGAAATAAAATAAAATAAAAAAACAAGAAAGCTGTCAAATCAACAACCTAATTTACAACTAAAGGAACTAGGAAAAGAACTAAACCCAGAGCTAGTAGAAGGAAATAAATTAAAAAGATCAGAGAAGAGACCAAAAAAATCAGGAATAGAGAAACAAGAGAGAAAAATCAACAAAACCAAAAGTTGGTTCTTCAAAGAGATCAACAGAATTGACAAACATTTAGGTAGACTAAGAAAAACAGACAGAAGACTCAAATTACTAAAACCAGAAATTAAAGTAGGAACATTATACCCAATTCTACAGAAATAAAAAGGATTCTTGGCCATCACTCTGAGCAATTATATACAAGCAAATTGGATAACCTAGATGAAATAAACAAACTCCCAGAAACACATGATCTACCAAATCTGAATCACAAAGAAATAGAAAAATCTGAATAGACCTATAACTATTAAAGGAATTAAATTAAGGGGAGAGGGAATCTAGATGCCCCTAGACCTGAGCCACACTGGCTGGTCCCTGGATGCCAGACCATGAAACAGAGGCTTGGACCTCCATCCATCTGCTCCCTATCAGTGGGAGAGCTCCACCAGGCAGGAGGCACCCTCAATGCCTGTCCTCTCCAATCCCAGGATCGCACCCCTCTCCCCCAGCCCGAGTGTTGTTACCCTGCCTACTCACAGAATCAGCAGCTCCCTCTCGGGTGCAAAATAGGTGAAGCCATACATTTCCCCCTCCCAAGCCCTGGACGTCCCTGACATCAAGGGACCTAGTAGAGGTGAGCATGATCTTCTCCAGGTGCATCTTTCCAAAGGCACATTCCTATGGGGAGGGAAAGCATGTTAATGTCCATGGATCACTGTGTAAGTAACCAGAGCTGTTGGTTCTGCTCCCTGCTCTGTCTGGGGGATCCTGAGCAGGTGGGAGTCCTGGCACATGGAGCCAGCTGGCAGAAATAGCATGTCTGGAGAAGGACAAAGTGCACGAGTGCTGCCCAGGGCCTCGCCTCCTGGGGAATCATAGAACCCTAGACTAACAGCTTGGAAAGGCTCTTGCATTCAACTCTGTCATTGGACAGATAGGGAAAATGAGGCTCGCAGAGGTCACGGCTCTCAGTGTTAGGACTGGGACTAGAACAAGACGTAATACTCCCAGTGCAGGGTTTTGCTCTTTTCCTGAGATTTTCAGAAGTCGAACTGAGGTCAGAGAGGGTAAGTAATTTATTCAGTCACTGAGATAATAAGTTGAGATTATGGGATTTGAAACCAGGTCTGTGAGACTCAGAAGACCCCTGTTGATCCATTAACTCATCGTGGTGTGTGTGTGTGTGTGTGTGTGTGTGTGTGTGTGTGTGTGTGTGTGTGTGTGTGTGTTTAGGGAGAGAGAGAGATCTGGTGATGGGGATGGTACTGAAGAGCTGATTGTCCACTTCTCAGCCTCATCTTTTAGCTTAGCCCCGCTTTCACTGACCACCCTCCCAGACCAGGTCAGGCTGTGCTGTCACACACCTGTCCTCAGAGTACCTGGTATTTCCTTTCACAACGCTTACCATGGTGATTCAGTTCCCCATGGCATTATTTGTTCACTACTTCTCTCCCTCAATACACTATGGCCTCATGCTATAGGCTTGTGTCTGTCTTGGTCACCACCATATCCTCCTAGACCTAACAGAGTCTGTGCTCACAGTATTTGTTGAACAACTAAATGAATGGGTGGATGGATGAATGGATGGATGGATGAATGGATGGATGAGTGGATGGATGAGTGGATGGATGGATGGATGATGGATGGATGGATGAGTGGATGGATGGATGAGTGGATGGATGGATGGATGGATGGATGGATGGATGGATGGATGGATGTGTGGATGTGTGGTTGTGTGGATGCCTGGATGGATGGCTGGAAGCCTGAGCAGGTGGACAGCCTTAGCTGGAGACCTGAGATGGGCGATGACTCAGGGCCCCAGGCTGGAGCTCTTGGCTGAAAATTGCAGCAGACCAGGACCATATCTCTGTTCCCAAACCTTGCCAGTGTGGTGAGTCACCCAATTTCTGAAAACCACATGCTTCTTTCCACAACGAGGTTGCCCAGAGGGGCCCCAAAGCCTCAGAGACTGTGAGGCAAATGCTGCTCACACGCACAATTCCTGCTGGCCCCTTATCAGGGCTGTTTCTTTGATGTGCTCTCCGTGAGTCAGAGCTGCTATTTGCCTCAGCGCTGTTCCTGTTTCAGCAGCACGCTGACATTTTTAAAAGAAAAAAAGAAAATCGGAAGTGGTGGACTCTGTCTTTGGGCTAAAACTGCAGATAGCCCTTTGATTTGATTAGAAACCGACCTGGGTGGAAAGGGGCAAGGATGTCCAAGCGAAAACGGTGGGACCCTGTTGCCTGCACGCCCCACATGGCAGTTACTTATGTGACTAGTTAATGATAACGTGCATTTTGCAAAGTTCTGTCGCAATGGAGAGGAAGAAAGCTGCGGTGTCTCGGTGACAGCCGCACTCTTGGGGCTTAAAGAAAGAAGCTGGAGTCCAACTCAGCTACTTTCTGCCTAGCTGATCTCAGAGAAGTTATGACTCTCAGTTTGTTCTTCGGTAGAACGGGGGAGGCTGGTTTTGATCGTTTTGAATATCACATAAGATTAGGGTCATAAACGTGCTCTTGAACCGCACGATGGGGTGGCTCTGTGCAGAATGATTAGTACCCCCCATCCTCTGCATTCTCTCCATCATTTCCAGCAGCAACGATGCGTTGTTATTTCACTGCCCATGCATACACTTGTTATCTTCCCAACTGCACTGTGAGTCTCCATGATTAGAGACCCCTCCTTCTACACCTAGCACAGAGCGGGCTACACAGTTGGTATCCCATGACTGTTTCTTTTTTTTGTCTTGTTTTGACTTTAGCTATACTTTTTAAAAATTGTGTATTTTAATTCTGATTAGTTCCCGTAGAGGGTTATGTTAGTCTCAGGTGTCCCATATAGGGATTCAACACTTCCGTACACGACCTGGTGCTCATCAGGACAAGGGCACTCCCTAATCTCTCATCCAGCCCTCAAGGGGGTCCTGAGAAAGGGGGTGGGGAAGCACGGGTGCATTAGCCTCCCATTCTACAGTCAAGCAAAGTGAGGCCCAGCAAGGCCAAGGGTCTCGCTCACTCCCAGACAGAGCAGTGAGTCACTGAAAAAGCCCAGCCTGTGAAGCAGGCCCTGACTCTTGGCCCCTAGGTCTTTTCGGGAGGACATTCATTCCACTGAAAGAGAATTTCTTACCATCAATGAAGAGAGAGATTTTATAAGTATTACTCAATTTATTCCTCCTGCTGTCCTTGAAATGACCTATCATCATCCCCCTTTCACACACGAAGAAGCTCCAGGAGGTGAAACAACCTGCCTAAGGTCAGAGGGAGGAGGCGGCACCCTGCTCTCATTTCCCAATACCCGCCGCGCACATTCTAAGCATGTGGGCTGAGCCCAGTTTCTCCCCCTGCTCTCTGGTTCCCCCACTCACAGGAAGCTTGGGTCAACCACATCCTGCCACGTCCTTGCAGACAAGATAATGATCCCCACCACCACCATTCTCTGTCCCACCACAGCCCAGCCCAGCCCAGCCCAGCGAAGACAGACGGACTTCCTTTCCTCTGTTGGCAACCGCTGAATGTCAGAACTGGATGAGGCTGATTCTGTGCTCCTTGGAGTGTCCTCCTCCAGAACCCTCTGGGGGTGCAGGGGACACCTGTGGATAATCCAGAATCCCCAAGCCTTCCCTGCCATCTGAGACAATGGCTCCAAAGGCGGGGGGCCTAGGAATCTGCATTTTCCCACAACCCCCCCCCCCCCCCCCCCCNTGGGAAACCGTTGCTCCTACCCTCTCATTTTAAGGGAGGCAAATGGATTCCTAGAGAGGAGAAGTGACTTTATCCCCCACCTTAGCAGTACAGAACCTGTGGCCTCTTTGGCACACTCTGTTGCAAGAGACCACCAAATGCTCTCGAGTTCAACCCTGCCATCCAGAAAGCAGCTTGAGACCCACTCCCCTTCCAGTTCCCACCTGAGCAAAGGGAATGATGCTTTTCGGAGAGCAGGAAAGACATCTGGAGACATCTGGAGAAGAACTCCCCACATTGAGGGCTGAAGTCGCCTTCTTAGAGTGATCTAGAATTGGCCTTCAATGCCAGGGTATTAGCACTTGAGCCCAGAAGTAGGGAAACAACCTCCTGCGGGTCAAATCTGGCCTGCCGCCTGTTTTTGTAAAGTTTTATTGGAAAGTAGCTATCTCCATTTTATGTGTTGTTTATGGCAGCTTTTGAGCAACGGCGACGGAGTCGAGCTTGAAACACCTACCATCTGGCCATTTACAGAAAAGTTTGCCACCCCTGCATTAGCCCATCGATCAACCAGCAAAGCCTCCTTCCTGAGGGCATTCCAGAAGGTCTCCGGTTCTCCTATGCCTATAACCCCTGCACGTGGCAGCACAGGGCCTGGCACATTGCAGGTACTAAAAAAATTGTTGAATGAATGAACCATTGCAATAGACTATTTTAATTCTCCTTAAACAAATGAGAAAACCACAGCTTGTTAGGAGAGGTAAATATACAGTCCAAAGTCTCTGAGTTAGGAAGTTCTAGAATTTGAATTTATCTCAATCCATGGTACGTTCTTTTCCTATAAACCCGAAGGAGGGATCAGGTAGAATCTCAACAGATATCTGCTTTAATGGGGTCAATGGTAGATCTTTTGCAAGAAGGGCTGGATCGTGGGGTTGGGAGGGGTGCTAAGGCCCTGGGAAAGAACAAAAGTCCTGCTGGGAAAATTGATACCTCGAGACTATCGTAAGCTGATTGATCCTACAGCGTGAGCCTCCATCTAGACCTGCTTTCTTCTTAACTGAATGTAAGTAACGGAGCATTTTCACCTGTAGGCAAAGGAGGGTTCGTCAAGGAGCACAGTAAAGGGAGATGAAACGAGCCAAGCACGCTTACCAGAATACAATTCAAAATGAGCCAGACTCTGGACTCTGGGGTGTTGAGTCACGGGGACATTCACGGAAAGCCTGTATAGCCACTTAGCCGTGGGGCCGGGGCAGACATGTCCGCCCCTGGGAGAGCCTAGCCTAAAGACCACAACGCCTCTCCCAGCTCTGAGGTTCTCACGCCAACTATGGGGCTTGAGTCAGCCCTGATGCCCTCGCCTTCCCGTTCCCAAAGAGGCATTCCAGCTATAGGACAGGCCCTCTTGAACCGGGTGAGATCCAGTTTGATCTGGGACGCTTGGCCCAAACAGTCACAGAAAGTGGGGAATCATGTGTGTTCACCAATTGGAAGCCTTTGTTCTCTTTCCCAAATAAAACCACACCCACAAAGCCACACAAACCACACCCATTGACAATTTCTAGTCTCTGTCTCTTTAAAGCGGAGGGAGGACAAAAAGCTGAATGCCCAAAGACTCAATTTCACGGGTATTTTTTCCCCCATCTAACCTTTACTATTATCTCACTTACGTTCGATTCACCATGGGTTTGATGCACCCGGGCATATGGGGACAGTGCTTACTGAGGGGCATGGACAGCCTCCGGCGATCTGGAGCGTTGGCTCATTGAAGATTGTTGAAGAGGGCTCTGGGGTTTCAGCACACAGGCTGTGGCCCTCTATCACGTGCAGGATGCGCTGTCCTACGCAAGCCCCGAGACCCTCGGAGGCAGGCGGAGACGACTTTCATATAGGGAAAGTGAGGATTGGGGACGTAGAGTGGATTTCTCAAGGATAAATGCCAAGGAATGATCTCCTCTGTGTCTGTGCTGCTGGAGCCCCGCACAGAAGAGACATCTATTGTTCATGGGACCGAGGTGACAGAGCTGAACCCCAGAGGATGAGCCCCTGAGTGACTCTCACGCACTGATGAAGGCCGACTTGGGTCCCAAAGATGGAGCCCTGTGGCTTCTCACCTGCTCAGAGCCTTGTGCTTCCTAATTCCTATTTCTCTCCCCACCTTTCCCCTGGCCAGGAAGAAGGGCTAAACCCTCCGTCTCCTTGGAAGTTACCGTTAGCCCCTTCTGCAGCGTGGCCGGGGGGCACAAGGTGACAAGCCGAGGTCCTTCAGAGGGACGTCCCCCAAATGCCCCTACCTGGTGTCACCTTCACTTTGACCCCATCTCTTACTTCCAACTCCAAGCCTTCCCACACTGATGCAAAACACCCTGGCCTGACTCCCCGGGAGCTCTAGGGGAAACCCTAAACCTCAGAGTGAAATGAAGGGGCTGATTTGCCCAAGGAAACGAGACACAAACAAGCCTGGGGTGAACCGCCAGGCCAGAGCTGTTTCTCTGGATTACTCACAGGGTTACCCACTTGCGCAAGGGCCCTCCCCCAGCTCCCCCTGCAGCCCTGGGTTAATCTGGAAGGCTGGCCCGGTTACAGGCTTGGCCAGATGAACAGGAGGTGAAGCGGGGGGGAATAGAGGTGGGGGGACATTCGCCAAAGAAACCACAGCGACCTTCCGCCTGGGTGGGGCTTCCCTTCACCTGCCGCTAAACTGCTCTAAACTGCCCGTCAGCACCCCTGCTTCCTGCCCCTGCTACCCTGCTACTGGGAGATCTTCACAGGTTTGCTGGCGGGGGGTCGGGGGGGCAGCCCCATCTTCACTCTCGGGGAAGGCGCCAAGGTTGCTGTGGCTTATTTTGCAGCAAATACTTAATTCAAGCCTGTTTTCTGCCAGGTACATGGTAACATCAAAAAACCACTCGATAACAGTCACCTCACAGAGGGCCGGGGCATCTGTCTCTGGGGTTCGTTGCTGCATTTTCTAGGCCCTGCCTACTAGTAGGTACAGGCATTGGGTAAGGCTACGCTGAATGAACGGAGGGTACAAGGAGTGGCAGAGGTCATACTGAGTGCAAGAATTCAACATTCCCCAGGCCAGGAGAATGCGCCATGGGGTTTCTAATCGCCTTTGGGTCCTCCTGGGAAGGCTTCTTGGCAGAAATGATGACCCCGGCTGCAATCCAAGGGGTAAGTAGGAAGCAGCTAAAGGAAAAAGGGGCGGTGTCGGGAAGAGCAGTGCAGCAGAGGGAATAGCATGGCTGAGGGTCTTGAAGCAGGAGGGAGCACAGCTCATGAGGGGCTGCCCGAAGCAGGTGTCTGGAGTGAGAGGATGGTTGGCAAGGGAGGACTGGTTCAAGGTGACTCTGAAGAGGACAGATGAGTAAGACTCATGGGCTGAGGAGAAGCCTCCAGCTTCCTCCTCAGAGGGATGAGGAGTCCCTAAGTCGTGGTCAGCAGGAACGGATGTGGTCAGACTTGCACCGGCGTCCCGAGTTGAAATGCCTCTCGTACAACGCCTCTAGTTTGGGGGTGTTCGGGTGTATGACAAGGAGCTGGCAGATTCTCCTCAGCTGTGGCCGAAGTTTAAACCAGTGCAATTCCAGTCTACTATAGGTCTACCTTCACAGCGCTACGTAATGTCTCACATTTAACAAATACCAATATTGCATCACCACACGTCAGATGCCCTTCAAAGTGCTTCAGAAATATTCATTCATTTAATCCTTACAATGACCTGATGACATCAGTGCTGTGATGATGTTGTTTGAAAGACGAGGCACCAGGGATGGGGCAGTCAAGCGCACACAACAGATGGCAGCACCAGAGTCTCCCTCAGTTGCTGGGGGCCACGGAGGGCTCCAGAAGTCTCTGCTGCGATGGGAAGGGCATGAGAGGAGGCTGGCCCGGGAGCTGCGGTGAGGTGGCTCAGGAAGGCAGAGGGGGCTTGATCGAGAGCCATTCAACTGTCAGGGGACCCACAGTACCAGGCACAGTAAGGTGATGCCTTGATGGCAGGAAGAAATGTAGCGCTACATCTGGGCCACGGTCACCATCCTGCATCTCTCCGCATAATCTTAGGGATCCCTTCACTTTCTCCACCATGGGACTATCTACTTTGTGGATCCACATCTGCTGCTTTTGTAGTCAATGTCCTCATTTTAGCAGAACACTCCCTCTCAAAGCATCCTGAAACAGGAAAAGTGGAAGGCAAATTTGGGAGAAATTTGTGTTTTAAAAAATGTCTTTAGGGGTGCCTGGGTGGCTCAGTGGGTCAAAGCCTCTGCCTTCACCTCAGGTCATGATCTCAGGGTCCTGGGATCGAGCCCCGCATCGGGATGCCTGTTCGGCGGCAGGTGGCCTTCTTCCTCCTCTCTCTGCCTGCTTCTCTGCCTACTTGTGATCTCTCTCTCTCTGTCAAATAAATAAAATCTTAAAAAAAAATGTCTTTAGAGGGGGACCTGGGTGGCTCAGTCAGTTAAGCATCCCTTGATTTCAGCTCAGGTTGTGATCATAGGGTCATGGGATCGAGCCCCATGTGTGTCAGGCTCTACACTCAGTGGGGAGTTGGCTTGAGATTCTCTCTCTCTCCCTCACCCCTTCCCCACAAATAAATAAATGAAACCTTTAAGAAAATGCCTTTAGACCCTCTGCTGGATTATTATTTGGCTGCATATAAATTCTACACTGCAAATCACTTTTTTTCAGAATTTTGAAAACATTGTTTTTTTGCCTCTAGCTTTCAGTGTTGCTACTGAAAAGACCACACTTGATTAGTAGTTTGGCTGGGTATAGAATTCTAGGGTGCAAATCAGCTTCCAGAGCCATTGTTGAGAAATCCAGTGCCATCCTGTATACTGATCCCTTGCACATGTCTTGTTTTTGTTTTTGTTTTCCATTTTTCATTTCTGGAAGCTTTTATTTTATTTTATTTTATTTTAAAGATTTTATTTATTTATTTGACACAGAGAGAGAGAGATCACAAGCAGGCAGAGAGAGGGGGGGAAGCAGGCTCCCTGCCGAGCAGGGAGCCCGATGCGGGCCTCGATCCCAGGACCCTGGGATCATGACCTGAGCCGAAGGCAGAGGCTTTAACCCACTGAGCCACCCAGGCGCCCCATTTCTGGAAGCTTTTAATATCTTCCCTTTATCCTTGGTATGATGAAATTTCACAATAATGTGCCTTGATGTGGGTCTTTTCATCGTTTGCTGTGTGGAGCATGTGGTAAATTCAGTCAAGGAAACTTATGATTTTACTTCTGAGAATTTTATTTTTGTATTATTTCCTTAAATATTGCCTCCCCTGCGTTTTCTCCGTTTTCTTCTCGTTGGGGCTCCATTTGGATGCTGAATATCTGACACGGATCCTCCAATTTTCTTATCTTTCCTTCCTACTTTCAATCTGTTTATCTCTTTGTTTTATTTTCTGAGAGTTCTCTTTGTGTTCCAAATGTTGTGTTATTTAACATAGTTTTTGGTCTGTTAATTTTAATTTTCAAGAGCTCTGTTTCATTCTAAGTTTGAGCCCCTCATTTTCTTTTTATATTCTGTTTTGATTTTTTGGAACACAAAATCTTCTCATCTCACCCAGGATATTACTTAGAACTTTTGAAGTCTATTCACATTTAAGATGGGCCACTAGGGGAGCCTGGCTGGCTCCATCCATAAAGCACACAACTCTTGATCTCAGGGGTTGTGGGTTTGGGCCCCATGTTGGATGTAAAGATGCCTTTCAAGAAATTTACAAATTTAAAAATGAAATCAATAAAAATAAAATGGGTCACCAACAATCACATGAAAACCTCTGTGAGGTTGAATGGGGCCTATCAGTTGGTAAAATTCACTCCAGGGAAATCATGTGGGACCAAAGCATTTCACTGAGGGACCTGCAACTGTGGGGAATATCCCCATTTCATACATGGGAAAACTGAGAAAATAAGTCACTCACCCACGCTCACACAGCTACCTGGGGTACCTGAGACTTAAACCAAGAACATCTCCCTCCAGAAGCAGTGTTTGGCACCGTGTACCGCAAAGTCTTGAAGACCCTCATCAGGGACCCCTATAAGTGCTTTCTCTATACCAGCCCCTGCCCTGAGCCTCTAAAAACACTAAATCAATTTAATCGTCATGACAGCGCTTTGAAGTAGGTAATATTAGTAGACCCATTATTGACAAGCAGTCTGAGATACAGAGAAGCTCAACAACTTGTCCAAGATCACACAGCTGGTACGAGTTAGAGGCAGGACCCAGTCTTTGGCAATCCGGCCCTGGAGCCCTCTCACTTAGCCTCCCACATTCTCCAGGTTCCCCCATGTAAAAATGGTCATGTGGTTCCTAACTCACAGAGTTATTTTGAGGATGAAACAAGAGAACACACAAGTAAGAAATGTGTACATGATAGCCCCTCAGCAAATGTTATTTTTATTAAAAAACATCCCCCCACTCCGAGGCTTTTAATTTCTTTAAAACCAGAAGCTACAGTTTGGGGCTCCCTAAGGCTTCTCTTGGCTGTGAACGTCATGGTTCCAAGAGCTGGGCTGCCATGTTGGGGGGCCTCACACAGAGGAGCATGACGGGGGTGGTGGTGGGACACATCAAGACCTCAAGGGATAGAGGAAGAAAAAAAATCAGGAGGTAGGAACCAGTGCAACAAATTCTGGACTGTTCCATTTCCCAACTTGGGCCCAGAGCATCACTCCTGTGTTCCCAAATAGCTGTGAAGTTCAAATAACAGACTCCGACTGACACATAAAAAGGAACACATGTAACCACTTACAGGCCAATTAATATCGGGGCGGGGAGAAAGCCACGGGGCGGGAGGCCACTGGGGTTGAAGTGAGCAGAATGAGGGCCGTGTTTCCGGCCCTCCGGCTGAAATGGGCTATTATGTGTCATCAGGAAACTTAAGAAGGGGGGGAAAAACAACCTCTGATCAAAGTCCCTTTTGTCAACTTCTAACAGATTAATAGATGACAGATTTTTCACTTAGAGCTCTACTGCAAGGTCAAGGGCAGTGAAATGGGGCTTGTTGGGACTTTTTTCTTCTTTGGTTCAGCTGCTAGGCTGCAGAACTCATCATTCTGACAGACTGGCTGCCTGAAGAGGCTCTAAGAAGGTCTGCCTTCCCCCGGCTTTCTGTGGGGGAGAGCAGGGAGGGGGACCTCCTTAGCACAGACAAGCCAGGCTTGTCTTCTGCCCAAAGTGACTTCCCCACTCAGCCTCTTGCTGGAAGTCCTCTCTCCCCGTAGCCCCAAGCTTAGCATGACAATGTCCCCAATTCCCCAGTTATGGCCTCATGGTGGCCCTCCATGGACCCCAGAAGGAAGACACCTCTAAGCCTGTCCTGTAAGTCCCTTAGGGATTCGGCGTCACCCCCATTTCCTCATGGCGCTTGTATTGGTCATACTGGATCCCCCTTGTCTTTTCGCCTCCACATCTTGGCCTTCTCTGTGACCATTTCTGTCTCTTGATGTCCTACTAATCCAACAAGGCTGCGCCAGTGTCCACTCCTCCAGGAAGCCCTCTTTGACCCTCTGCCCTGCCCTCCCAGCCCAAGGAGAGACTCTATCCTGTGTGACATCAGCCCCTTCAATCATGCAGCCTTTGGCATGTGCCATACTGTAGGGCTGTTGTCTGCTCACAGGCCCATCATCCCTACTTAGCTGTCTGCAGGGACTGGTGTGTGCATGCCTGGCATGGAGCAGGGGCTCCCTGGTACACAGAGATGGGGACATGCAGGGTAATTCACCAAGGTATGAGGAATTGTGGAGGAAGACCCCAATGTCACCCAAATAATACCCACCCTGGAGGAATCTGTGACTTGCTTCTACCCAACAGACTAGGATAAGAGGGATGGGATGTCACTTCCATGGTTAGGTTGTTATAAGACAAGGGTGATAGGCTTCCAATCACATGATTATGGAGCTTTATATAAAACTCCAGGCCAGAATGAGTGTTTCTTCTCACTGGCCTGATAAAGTCAACAACGATGTTGAGATAGCCCACATGGCAAGAAACTGGGGCAGGGAGCGGGGGGGGGGGGCGGGGATGGCTTCTGGGACCTAAGGGTGGCCTCCAGCTCCCAGCTGGCAAAAAGCCAGGGACCTTGGTCACACAGCCACAAGGAAATGATTTTGGCCACAACCCCAGTAAACTTGGATGTGGATCCTTCCCCAGGTTTGCCTCCTGATGAGATTACAACTCAGCTGAGATCTTGGTTGCAATTTTGTGAGCTCTTGTGCAGAGGACCCAACTGAGCCATACCTGGTCTCCTGACCAATGGAACCTGTGAGAGGATAAATGTGTGTGTTGTTTTAAGTTGCTGCATTTGTGCTAACTTGTTACCCAGCAGTTAACAAACTGATGCAGAGATCATTTTTAAAGATGCCTTCTCTTGAGTATGGAAGACCCAAATAGTCACAATGGAGAGTCCTGGGATGCCTTACTGCTAAAAGTTGATACATTGGCCAGAAATTCTTGCCAGCCAATTTATGGAAGACTCCAGAACAAGGGTCAGGCCCTGGGAGAGTGACCTAGGAAGGTGAGAAGCCATAGTCAGGACAGGAAACAGGGAGAGCCCTGAGTCTGAAATCAAGTTTTGGACAAGGTAGCACCCCCCATCCACAACCAACATTATGAACAGTTTGGACTCTGTACCTCCCTCTGGCTTTGGCATTCGGAGTCAAAGATGGTTCCATTTTACCAAAGACTCCATATTTTTGAGTATATTCAATCTTTCACTGTTCGCTCATGCAGAATAAGTTACTTCTATTTTCCATGATTTTAATATTGCTTACGATGAAAGATGCATATTTACTAACTTGATTTAGAGAGAGAGAAGAGTGAGAGAGAGACATAAAATGAATTGGGGGAGGGGACAGAGAGCCATGCCAGAATCCCAGGCCAAAGTTGACATCTACCGGCCTTGCTCCTCCCACCCCCATCCCATCTTTCCAATTAGGGAATATATTCCATATGCTTAGGGTAGGGCTAATCTTGCCCCTCTTCCCACCTATAGGGAGGGTCACCATGGCCCAGGTTTGGCCAGTCAGAGTACCCCAAGTCCCTGGCCACTGTATTAGGTTCCAAAAACAAGCCCACGTGCCAAGCAGGACTTGGCTGACGGAGCTGTTGGACGAGATTATCTTTCCGCTGGGGTTGCTGAACTCAGAGGTTGTGATTCGGGGGACAGTTTAAGGTATGGGCCTGGCTTGTAGAAAAAGCTGATCTAAGATCTAGAAAGGGAGCCCAGGGAACATTAAGCCCTTGATTCCAGCCATCTCTGAAACCATCTGCTCTTACTTAACCTGATAAATTATCTTTTTATTTAAAGTAGTTTGGGTTGGGTTTCTGCCACTCGTAACCAAAAGAATCTTAACTAATGTAGATGGTTATTTCAACTGAGCGTATAATTTCGCCTGAGGTCCCTGGAAAGCCAAAAGAGAAAGGGCACCGCGCAGCCTCACGGAACTCTCCTCTGATATCACAAAGCCCCAGCACTGAGAAAGAGAGCCTTTTCTCAAGGGCCCCGACCGTTTTCTCATGGTCTTTCACACTGGCGGCCCAGACCAAGCTTGTCCACAGCTGCTTTAGAAATGACGCAGAAACATTCCTCATGTGGCCGGCTGCCTCTTGGACTGAACCTTGACAAAGGACAAGCAACAGAAACCAAGCGTCAGTCAGCGTTCGTGAGGACCTCCTGGGTTTTCACCGGGAGAGGCAAACGGGCCACGAGGCTTGGGGTCTGGCCATGAATTGTCCCCCGGTCCCTCTCCACGGCCTCCTCAGGAGCCCCTCCCCACGCTGCTCTGAAGTTCGACTAATCCGTCAGCTCTCTGGTGGCAAGGTTGGTGTTTCCTTGCAAGGGACCGCAAAGCCATATTACATTCAAAGTTAAATAAACAAACGTTTGAATCTGTGTTTTATTGGTTCCATACCATCTGCCATCTGGTTTGGGGGAGCAAGGAAAACTGTGGTTTTGTTGGTTTTGTGTGTGTGTTGTTGTTGTTGGGGTTTTTTATTTTTTTATTTTATTTTATTTTATTTTTTCCTTTTCCCTGTGAAAATTCTCTAAGGTTGAATGCTGGCAGCAGTCCGGGCTGGTTAAAAGCCACCTAGTTTCCCACATCTTAACTCTCAGCTAAATGTTGGAGGCTGGTCTGGGCCCCCATCTGCTAAGCAGCCTGTTGTGTGAAAATGAGATCTATGCATATGCAGAGCTCCACGGCCTGGCTTCCAAGATCTAAAGAATTGTTATGAGTGAACCACAAGAAGTGCTTATTTAATGTTGACAAGCTGCACCCAGACCAAAGGCTAGAGCGGGGCATATGGAAAAGGAACAGAGAAAACCTGGTGTCTGAGCACCCAGGGCTCTCAGGAAAGGCGGCTCCGCCTCCAAGCCCCTGGGTTGCTAGAGACTTCGAACTTGTAATGACTTGAAGGAGAAAATAGGCCCCAGACACTGGGTGGGAAATACGCCCCAGCCTGCCTGGAATCTTTAATCTGGAAATTGCGATGGCTGGGGGGGAGGGGGTGG
>LNAC01000018.1:1129893-1291286 GCA_002007465.1 Ailurus styani
GGGTGAGGGCCAACCTCTCTGCCTGTCCTGTTGGCCCAGCTGTTTTTGGCCAGCAGAGCCTGGAGCTGCTTGAAAAGGGTGGGGAGATCCCTGGGGGGTTCATGGGGAACAGGGACAGCAAATGCAAAGCTGGGGGTGGGTACTCTCATAGCTTCGATTTCCAAGACTTTTAAACCAAGTTTTCAGCATCCTCGCCTATAAAATAAAGACAGACTCGGGCATGGGTCACAGAGGCACATGCCACAGGACCAGGCAAGGTAGTGAGAACGAGTGAGAGCAGCTGGGTGGGGACCAAGGCAAACATGTTCTTGGCCCAAGGGTGGCGAGGACACGACCAGCCCCGGCGATGGTGGTCACGTGGGAACTCAGCCCAGTGTGGCCAGATTTCCCAAGTTCCCAAGAAAGGCCACTTTTTTTTTTTTTTTAATGTGAAAACACCCAGTGTTTCAATGCTGGCAGCTTTCACAGTTCCTGAAAGGAAAATCCCATCAAATAAAACCTGTCTGCAGCCCACATAAAGCCCACAGGTCTCCAGTTGGTGACCTCTGTGGAAGCACTCAAGGAGACAGTCTTGGAAAAGCCTGGAACAAAGACCATGTCTTCCCCTGAGGAAGGGCAGGCCAGAAGGCTGGTCCAGGCACACTGACCCTACTCTTGCCTACACGGGCCCTGGACGACATGGAGGTATCCCCGGGCACTGGCTCCTCCAGGCTGGGTCCTGGAAGCCGGGAAGGGCCCTCCCTAAGATGTCCGCCCTCACTAAACCTGAGTCTCCACACTGGTGAAATTCCAGTGCCAGACCTGCCATTCCTCCTGGCCCTTTAGTGACACGGTCACGGTTCTGGGCCACTCGAGCTCTGAGCTTTCCGGGTCTTTCTGCTTTGCCACTCATTGCAGCCAGAGAAATGTGTATACGTGACGTTCCTGTTGCACGTACTCCCTCAGTCCCCACAGGTTGGTTCCCTCCCTGCCACCTTTTCATAGTATCACAAGCAAGCAAGTTGGTAACCTGCACAAAGTGACACACGGCCATTTACTCTCTGGCCCGACGTCACCTCTCTTGGCACAACGCAAATGAGCCCTCACTGCCTCAGCAGCCAAAGAACTTTTAGTCAATGTTCTCTGGAGGTTTTTTGTGGTGTTTTCTTTCTAATTGAGGTGTGAAAAAAAAATCCTAGGTTCAGTTTAAGTCCCGGATAAACACATGTCAGATTTTTTTCAGTGATAAAATCTGCATACTGATATTTTAAACAGTGTAGTCAAAACAAGGTAAAGTCTTCCCTTTCTCCCCCCTCTTTTGGCTTAATGAACATCATTTGTCCAGTACGAAATCTTTATGCTATATGTCCCATGTGTTGAAAATAAAGGTACATTAAATTTTGATAAGCTGTTTAAAAAAAAAAAAAAGGAGGCAGGAGACCTGTTTCCCGTCGGCCGCCATCTTGCTATGGGGTCTTGGTGAGTCAATCACTCTCCCGAGCCTCATTGGCCCCAACTCCCCCATGGACAAGAGGGCATACAAAAACCCCTCCTGCTCTACATGCCTGCAGAATGAGTGTGGAGGGGGGCGGTGAGGAAAGGCTGAGAGCGTTGCCGGGAGGAAGGGAGGCAAACACGGCAAGAACTCCGTAGCCAAAAACTCACAGGCAGACAGATTCTATGCTACCTAGACACAAAGGCTGAAAGTCCACTTCTAGAAATGAGGACAGACTGTGAGCTCATGGGGGCAGAGGGTCCTGCCCTCTCTAAGTCTTGGAGCCTAGAGCAACACTTGCACGGAGTCTGTAGGGGTCCCTGTGGAATTCCCTCAGGTGAGAATCAGCTGGAATGGACTGACTGAGCATTTCACAGCACTTCCATCCCCGCTAGCCTTATTTCACCCCCGAGAGGTAGTAGGATGGGGCAGGCACCGTTGCTCTCCAAACAGAGCTGGCAGACCAAGGCCCAGCGAGGTGAGGTAACTTGTCAAAGCTGGGTTGGTGGAGAACATCTAGATCCCAAGTCTCTCGCCTGCTGAAGAAAAATCTTCCTTTCTGAGCGATGACCCTCAATGATCCTCAAAGGTTTATCAGGGCAGAGTCTGGAAAAGTCAATTAGTTTTCCAGGGGTGATACCCCGCCCCACTTCCGCCTGTCTGTGAGCTGTACCCCAGGAGCTCTCACTGTGGTATAGGTGTGTCTGGAGGGGTCCTAGAGCCTCCAGGCATGTTGGGCAGGTCTGAGTGTCCCAGGCCCCTCAGGTGGACATGAACCATGTGGTGAGCGATCACTAACACGCAGGCACACTTGCACGCACGCACACACAAGCACACACACAGAGAGAGGAAACCACACTTGGTCTGGGCTGGCCCCAAGCTGAGGAAGACACTTCGAAGAGTGACTACACCTTCAGTAAATCAAGATGTGGGATTCAAACCACTTCCGCCCCTTACTTTGTGTTAGGAACATCACATACCTGCTCTCAGAGAGCGCTCAGCACCCCGAGACGGAGGAGTCACTACCACCATTACCTGGAGCAGGAACCCACACTCAGATGCCACGTGACTTATCCAGGGACAAGGCTCCTAAAAGGCCAGGCCAGAAGAGGCATCTAGACCTCGCATGCTTCACCTCCCAGAAGAGGCTGCCTCCCCAGACCCCAGGCTTCAAGGACCCCTGGATGCTGAGGCCCATAGCTGCCGGTCCAGGAAGATGTCCAGGCTGCTACCCAGAATTGAATGCTGTGCCATTTCCTGTGCTTTCATCTGCCCCATCAATTCCAGCTGAGTGTCCGGGACAATCCCCGCCCATTTCCTGGGCTCGTTTCCCCAGAAGGAGGTTCTGTAACACCCTCTAAGTGCTGTGGTCTTTCATCTAGTTAGACAACCCCTCGGGGCCTAAGGTTAAATAACAAGGTCCAGACCTACATTTCAGAGAGCGTCCCACAAAATCTTTGGTTGATGGCCAACAAGGAGCCCTCTTTAGGCAGAAGACTTTTTTCCATCTTTGAAACTACACCCCACCCCTTCCTGCTCCCCAACTTTTCCAGAAGCAAAGGCAAGAATCTGGGATCCTGGGGGCCTGGGTCCTTGGGGTAGGCACCGAAGTCCCTGAGCTCTCTTAAATCTGAACCCTGCTCCACAGTGGGGGAGAATGTATGCAGCTTCTACTTGGTCATCTCCTGCCACGGGGAGCTCACTACTTCTCAGATAATCTTCTTACCATTCAGACAACACTGAACAGTGGGATGTGCAACCTCAGAAGAGCTGGCATCTGCCTTCCTGCTCGTGAGGACCCACAGGAAAAGACAAATGTCTCCTCAAACCTGCAGCCGCACCTTGCAGCAAGGGCAACGATTTCTGGTCTTCGATGGACTGTAATCTCTCTGTGTGCTGGGGTTAGCCACTTCTGTCCTTTCTGGCCTCTATGACTCCTCTCTAAAACAGGGAAGGCCCCTCCAGTCTGTGCTGGTGTCTGTGTGGGGTCCGGCTTGGGCAAGGACTCAAGGCCCCTAGAAGCCAGCCCTGTGGAGACCACAAACAGACACTGCGTTGCCTGGTTCCTGAGCCGTTGTGCTGTTTCCATTCATAAGACAAGACAGCACCACAAGCATATAAACACAACCTAAGATGGGGAGGGACCCCATGCGCCACTGACGTAAAAGTGACGAGAGACGGGGTCCAAGAGGCTTCGGTGGAGAAAGAGAGCTCATAGCGTGGAGGCAGCACCGCAGGCCAGAAAAGGCTTCAGCTGAGACGTGAGAGACAAGGGCCCGCATGCCCCCTCCGTCATCCAGCAGCTAGCTGACCTTGGGCGTGGTGCTTGACCTCCCGAGGCCTGCATTTCTTCCTCTGCTAATGAGACACAGTGGCACAGGTGATCTGCAGCTTAAGAAGTCAGAGAATCAATACAGAAACATAGACATGGACCCAAAAACTAGCTTGGGGTTTGGTCAGTCTTAGTCAAGCTATCCACAAAGCCTGGTGGCAAATGGTACTGTGCAAACTCCAGTGAAGCTCTGAGAAGGTGGGGACCATGTGTTTGTCGTGGCAAAAGCCTGGTGTCTGGCCAGAGGAGGGGAAGGTTCAAGGGCTAAGGCGGCAGAAACAAAGGCCAGACTCCGGGTCTAGGATGTGCCCTTGCTAACTGGGGCCCTAGGCGCGCCTTGGAAGCTCTCCGAGTCATGGCTCCCTCGTTCTGCACACAAGGACAGTCCCTCCCACTGCACAGAGTTTGCCCAGCACAATAGCACATAATAGGAGCTCAGCAACAGGCCCCAGAGGTGGTAGCCGGCTCTACGTGCACCTGCACGCAAGGAACACAACTTCGTGGGATCCAGAATCTTCTTTAATTATTTAGCAGCCTATAAGGACCTTGAACCTGCATTGGGCTCAGAAACAGCTCTCTTTCTCTCTCTCTCTGTCTCTGTCTTTCTCTGTCTCTGTCTCTCTCAGACACACACACACACACGATAAAAGAAAGAGAAAACCACAGGCAGCCTGGGGTGTTCCTAGGCATAGGAAAAACATGTGTGCAACAAGTACAAAATGCCATAAATCAAACTGCAGGATCTGAGTCTGAGCCGGGGTCCAACCTCCCGCTCCAGCTGCGTCACAGGGTGGGCCGTACTCTCTGTTCCTGCAGCGGCCACCCAGTGCTGCCGGCCTGCTCTTCCGGCCACTCCCGTGGTAGCTGACCCCTTCTAGGGAGCTCGAGAATGCTCAGAATGGGAGGGAGAGAGGAGAAGCGGGCCGTTGGCCATTGGAATATTTGACTGAGCTGAGCCAAGGAAATGGATTTAAAACCTGCCTGTGGCAAGCTGCCTTGATTCCCAGAGTGTTCATGTTGGAAGGGATTGTGGAAAGACATGGAGGTGTGCACACAAGAGCCCCTGGGTTGGGGGTAGAGACTCAGACTCAAGAAGAACCCAGCCCCTCCTTGCCAGATGGTTCTAGCATGTTCCATCCCAGGAAATGAGGGGCTTAGGGTACTAGATACCCTCTAGGAGCCTTTTCAGCAGTGAGATGTTGCTGAATTCCTCTGATACCATTTAGCTAGTCTGCTTCTCACTGGGCTTCAATTCATTTCAAGAAAGCAGTTACTAAATGTTGATTGCATGCCAGGAACTTGTGCTGAGCACTGGTTGGGCCAAGAAGAAAAGACATGGTTCCTGTTTTGCTGCTGCCAAGGAGCTCGAAGTCTTCTGAAGGGAAGCGTATATCTAATCAAATAAATATAATCCAAGACTACACGATACCAGAGTAGCAATCCATTCCCCTGGGGAGACTGCAGGAGGTGCCATAAGGGAAAGTTTGAGTGATAAACGTTTGAGAGATGAGTAAGAACCTTCCAGAATCCTGAGGGCAGAAGGTAGGACAGAAACCAAATCAAAGGGAAGTGTCAGTGGATATGAAGAGTCATTCAAGTGGTTGCAGCATGGAGACGGATGGAAGGGCAGGAGACTGGAAAGACTAGCAGGGGACAGAGTGTGGAAGAGCAGGTGTGAGAGCCAAAGAATTAGTTCTTTATCCTGTGGGTAATGGGGAGCCATTGAAGATTTCCCGATAGGGGAGTTACAAAATCAGATCCGTAGTTTAGACCATGCATTTTGGCAGGATTATAGAACCCCTGCGTCAGCAAACAACAGCCCGTGAGCCAAATGTGGTCCACAGCTTGTTTTTGTATGGCCTAGGAGCTGAAAATCTTTTTTTACTACAACTTTACTCAGAATTTGCATACCACATAATTCACTTATTTGAAGTATACAATTTAATGGCTTTTAGCATACTCCCAGACTCCCACAACCTTTACTACGGCCGATTTTGGAACATGTTCATCTCTTCACGAAGAAACCCTACACCCTTTGACTACAACCTCCCACACTTCCCCATCTCACCCCAGCCCTACTTTCTGTCCCTCTGGATTTGCCTATTCTGGATATTTCCTGTAAATAGAACGTATAATATATGGCCCTTTGTGTCTGGCTTCTTTCACTTAGTATAACGTTTTCAAGGTTCAGTGATGTTAGAGCCTTACTTTTCATTGCTTTTCATGGCTAAATAATGTCCTGTTGAATGAACATACCACATTTGGTTTCTCCGTTCATCAGCTGGTGGGCATCTGGGTTGTTTCCACCAAAGAAGAATGGGAAGCATAGACATATGTGGCTCACGGAACCTCAGTAGCTACTATCCGGGTCCTCACAGACCTGATGCAGACCCTGCATAACAGGGAAGCAAGACGGCAAGTCAGAAGCCCAACTCAGGGATTCCGACAGTTCCCGAGTGACAATATATGACGGTGGCCTCAACTAGGGGGAAGGACACCTATTTCGGGTGGTAAAATCCACTGGACTTGATTGGATGCTTTCGGCAAAGGAGAGAGTTACTGAGGAAAACTCACTTACCATCAAGAAACTGAAATTCAGACAGATAGATAGAGTGAGTAGTCCGCGGTGAGGTCACTGGCTGATGGCCGAGCTAAGCTAAGAATCCAGCCCTCCTCTTGAATACAACACACCGACTTGAGCGATTTCTGATCATCGTTACCGGAAAGGCGGACTAAGCTGGCAGCCTTGACCTTACTGTATGAGGCTTTCACCACTCGGCTACTCAGCCGTGGGAATGTATCCCACACAGGCACGGTGCCTTACGAATCGCTGACGGTGTCTCCTGGAGCCACCCGGAGTGTGACTGTCTCACGTGTCCCTCAGAACACCTTTGCAGCTTCCCCTGACCGAGCCCCTTCCTTCTGAGTGAATGGACAGGCTCAGCTCTGCTGTCCTCCTCCACACCTCCAGTCCCGCCTCCAAAGCTGTGGATTGATGTCGTGCTCATCTCGGGGCTGGGGTACACTCCTGCTCGGGTACAAAGCAGAAGTGGCTGCAGGGTCCCTCCCAAGTGTGCCTGGGAGACGGGACCGTGGCTCCTGCAAAGCTGCAGGGCTCCAGGCCAGTCCTTGAGGGCTCCCAAGTGAACCAAGGCAAGGAGTTTTCTCTGCAGTACTTGTCTCCGGTAACTGTGTCTTCTGAGCTGCTTCGACTTCTCTGAATTTCCAGAGAATCCCAAACCCAGCTTGGCACAGTAGGCTCTCCTCTACCGTGCCTCCATACACCTCTCCAGCCACAGCCTCTCTCTGCTTCTTTCACATTCTTTGCTCCCCAAACTTACCATGCCCCTTTCCTGTGCTTTCCATGAGTTCCTCCCGCTCCTGGCATCGTCCTCCCCGACTCCTTCCTCCACCCAGAAAACTCCTGTTTATCCTTCAAAACCCATTCAAATATTCTGCCTCCAGGAAGTCTCTTTCCAGCTCTTGTTCGTAACCTCGGCCACACTGAACGGTGACATTCTTGTTCTTGTGTCTTTCTCCTCCACCAGGCTGTGCCTTTTGTCCGCCTCCTAGGGGCTTCAGGAGAGACCGGCCCAGAGTCGGCCCCCTCTAAGTATTTGCTGAATGCGTGGGTGAGCGGGCACACATTCTTTCCCCCCATCCTTCAATTTCCAGGGGAATTGCATTCTTGAAGCCCCTCTGGGTCTTTCAGAGGAAGCCGTTCTCAGACTCGCTGCTTTCCCTTCTATTGATCCTGGGATTTATGGCACTATTGTTTCCTTTTATAGGCTGTAATGGCCTCCGTTAAAACATGTTACATGGAAATAGGCTAATTAAGTGTGTCAAATAAGTCATCATCCCACAGAGTGGCCAGTCCTCCCTGGGCAGCGCTGCGGTGACTCACAGTGGAGAGAGGCAGGCAGGGCACAGGGAGAGCGTGTCCTCCTCACCCCTGTTTGTCAGGGCAGTGGAGGCCCCCTGCAGGCAAGAGGCTCCCCGCTTTGCCCTGGGGGCCTCCTGGCGTCAGTGACTCTGCTCACCTGCGTGGGTTGGAGTTCACAGCGCCCACGCTGGGACACTTGCTCTCCGCTCCTCTGCCTGTTCCGAGTCTGGGTGCTCAGGGGAAGGGGACAACTTCCACTGGTGGGCCTGATGATCAACTCTGGTGGGACACATGTTTCACACACCTCTGTCTGTTTCCCATCCAGCAAATCCATTCCCAAATCCATGCTTGTTTGTAGGAAGCCCAGCTGGCTAGAGAGGCTAGAGATGCTCCAGTTAACGAATGAGAGGTGAATGCCTAACTTTTGAGGAATTTCTAACGGGCCCTTGGGCTAGTACAGACCTGACTCCCAGACAGTGATGTTTGCTCTTTTAGACAATACGGATATCACTCTGGGTTCTTCTTGTCCATGAGGGAATGGTATTTGCTAGGATTCTCATGAGAAAGGGTCCCTCGAGGATAGGGGACGTGAACCCACATAAAAAAATTTTCAGTTTTGCTCCATCAGCGGTAAAAGTCTCATCACTTGCTTGAATCCACTCTTGAAGGCCCAGTCAAAATCTTTGTCTTCTCCTCCCTTGAACTTCAGGACCACGTCTCAAAATCTTAACCCTGTAGGATAATAGTTGGGCTCTGTTCTCCAAGAAGCTTGGAGAACACTGTGTGAACAGAGTCACACAGGCTTATTTTCTGCAGGACTTCTCAGAGTTGTCTGTGTGTTAACGTGCATTATGGACCTTCAAGGAAAGCGCGGCCGGTCCCAACTCTTTACTACCCCTCCCCAGTGTAAGGATCGTACATCCCTGCCCTTTGCTATGTGATTTTGCAGTACCTCCCCTAGACCAGGCCCTGTATAGTTCCAGTTCCCACGGACGTTCAACTTGGCCATGTGACCCATGGAAGATGGGCAGAAGTGGGGGGTCTCGGAGCTGAAATGGCCACGGACCTGGCAAGTGTCTGCTAGTTTTCTCTCCCATTTTTGCCATTGCCATGAAAAGAGCGCACCCTGAGCATCCACTCTCCCAGAATGCAGCTGATGAGACTTAAAAACAACCCATACTCTGAACCAGTGTTGCCCCATCCAAACTCTTCTGGCCAAGGAATGAGACTGTAGCTCTTGGCGGTAACAGCCTGTATCCGTTTCTTATTGCTGTTGTAACAAATGACCACAAACTGAGGGGCTTAGAGCAGCACCCATTTATTCTCTTACAGCTCCAAAATCTGTCTCCCTGGGCTAAAGTCAAAATACTGACAGGGCCAGTTCCTTCTGGAGGGTCCAGGGGAGAACCTGCCACCTTGCCTTTTGTGGCTTCAAGGGGCCACCGGTATCCCCTGGTTTGGGGCTCCCGTCTGTCTTCCAAGTGTGTCACTCCAACTTCTGCTTCCGTTATATGACGTCTCTTCCTCCTCACTCTGACCCCCCTGCCTCCGTCTTATAGGGACCCTTGTGATTACAGTGGGCCCACTCGGACCATCCAGAATAATCTTCCCATCTCAAGTTGCTTAACTGAATCACACCTGCACAGTCCTTTTGCCATAGAAGGCCGCATTCATAGGTTCTGGAGAGGAAGATGTGGATGTATTTGGGGTCCACGGTTCAGCTGACCTCACTGGCTGATACAAAAAATATAGGGTTTCCCTAAGGTTTTTGGAAATTTTTTTTTCCCACAGAGCATCTCAGAATAACTCTTCCCACCTTCTGAGGATACCACTTGAAACTGAACCCTACCCCTCTTATGGCATTTCTATTGCTAATTTGCCCTTATCAATAAACCGATATCCCGTTGCCTCCTGTACAATGATCAATTCCTGCAGATCTTATTTGGTCACTTCCTTGGTTTAGAGGTTCTCCTACTTTCCTAATCTATAAAAGAGGGATAACATCTGTCAGGGTCAAACTTATCAAATTCCCCCTGGTGATTTTAAGCCTGTCTGATTGGTAAGCAGCCATAATTTCTCAATAGACAGCACTTGCCTTCCTGGCCCACCTGTCTTCGCCGGCACGGAGCTCTGGCTGCCGCGGTGGGCCGTAAGTGCTGGTCAGCTGTAGAGAAACGGTCTCCCTGAGAACCACGTCCCTTCCCTGCTTTCCATTCTCTGCCCTTCCTTCTAGGGTGTCAGGTGTGCGGCAGGCACGGGCTTGGGTCTATTGTCCTGACGTCCCCAAATATATGGAAGTCCCAGGGGGAAGGTGGGCAGGAACTGTGTTGCATAAATAAATGAGCCTTATCACCACTCGGTTGCTGTGTGGCTTTCGGAACGTTCCTCGTTTTCTTGGGGCTTCAGTTCCCCTACACGCTAACATGAGACTAGATTGGGGGCCCTGTGGTCTCTCCATGCCAGATCCAAAGCACTTGAATCTCGGACTCTCCATTTTCCCACCATTTTGCTCAGCACAGCCTTTGGACCTCCTTGGTACTGACGAAACATTTGGTGAGCAGAACACTGATGCCCCATCTATGTGAACCATAGATCTCTATTTTTTTCCAGTTATTGCTTTGTAATGGGTTTTCCAGTTTTGCATTGTAATGGGTTCTTTAAACCAAAATACCCTTCAAAGACCAAAAGAAAAATTGACAAATGACCCAGACTCCAGAACAGACCACCGGGAGGGACCCAGTCATGATCATTGGGCCTTTCCGGAAACCTCAAATCCCCCACGTGAAGCCAATGCTGCCGAAGTAAATGGCACTAGCGAGTTCTGCATCACAGACAGAATGACAGCTTGCAAACCCACTGGAAAGCTCAGGTCCTGAAACCCACAAAACCCTTTAGTTGTGCCTGATCTTCTCATGCTTGCAAGAAAGCTCTATTTTGTGAGAGGAAGATGACCCAAAAAAGGGTTAAGTCCTAAAAGGTTCATTTCCTCTACACTGCCTGCTCTAGAATCTGGGATAATTCCTGCCATTAATATTTTAAGCAACTAATTTGACATTTTTCCATTTAATTAACTTGCATACATATGAGAACAGGGCTTTGAGAGTACCGTGACATTTAAACAAAGTCATTTAAGTTTTCCCATTTCTGGCAGAGTGCGGCTTTCTTCTTTGCCTTTTTCCTTTGTGCTCCATTTCTGTTTTGCATTCCCGATTCTGATGCTGGCTTATTAGCTCAGAGAAGTGACCGAATTTCCCCAAGCCAGTGTCCCACAGCCTCAACCTAGGTGACGTGGGTGGGCCTGGAACTCTGGGTTGCGGCTCTTTTAAACTCGATCCTGCTCTTTTCCAGGCCTTTCTACAAATGGCGTTTCAATCAGAGCAGGCTAGCGTCACAGGCTAATGTTTTCCTGTTGCCACACCAACCCCCGGTGGGAGTGGGGGAGGCGCGGCGGGAATGCAAAACATTTATCAAATGTAACCATCTCCACAGAAGAGCTGGGGTTTCAGAAGGCAAACAATAGCTCCGTGACGATTTTCCCTTCCAAATGACAAATAATTGCTGTCATATCATCAAATGATTAAGAAATAAAGGAAAACAGACAAATGGAGTGTATCCATTGAGGGATGGTGTGGGGGTCTGGGGAGAGGCTCGCTCAATGTTCCATAATTGAAAAATTGCACCCTAATTAGCTCCCACCCCGGAGGATTCATGAGTTCTGCGCGCCATCCAATCCGCAGCCCGCCAAGTCACAGAACTTGCAGCCATTAAAGTTTACTGCTGGTTTCAGAAGGGGCTGTGCAGTCTCCAGACGCATCCAGAGAGCAAGGCTCTTTGGCTTGCCCAACCCTCAAGAAGGAGTCATTACTTCATACTTTCATCTGCCATAATTAATCACAGATTTTCTCTGCCTATCAACAGCACCGGCTGCTCTCCCCAGATGAACCTGGGCACTCATGCCTCCGGCTTATCGGTGGTGGCCAGCCCAGCCCAGCTCACCCAAGGTCAAGGGAGCTACATTCCCAGGACACAAAATGGCGCCCCTCATCCCAGGTGCCAGGGGAGAGAATGGGTCCTGCATTTGAAATGAAATCCCATTGCAAACCAAGCTCAAGGGACTCTGGACGAATTCCACATCTTCATTTCCACCCACGTTTGGGATACTCTTTGGGGACTTCTAATGAGGCTGTCAGGAAACATAGCCCTGTAAGAGAGGCATGTCTCCATTCTCTTGCACTCCCACCCCCTGGACCTGGGTTTAAATCCCAGCTCCATGACCTCATTAGCGGCATGACCTTGGCAAAGTGACTCGGTCTGTCTGAACATGAGTCTCTCCTATTGTAAAATGGAGATCGTAGTCCCTACCTTTCAGAAGTAAGATGGTGCCCAGAGGATGCCATGGTCAAGGATCTGGGTTATGGTTGCTAGCAGTGCCTCGTGATCCCTATGTGGAAAGGGGGGAAAATGATCTTACCTCCCCACCAGGATTTTAATGAGGAATTGAGTAGAGAATGCTTATATGTGTGTAAAGTGCCTGGCATAAAGTTGGTGCCCAGTAAATATTTGAATTGAACTGAATCATACCTAATTGTTTCATTCATTCATTTAATCCATCAGCTAATAGCTGTTAAGTGATTACTTTTTGTCAGATGCTTTGTTAGGCATAGGATATACACAGGGGAATGAGACAAATTTGATTCATGCCCTTGGGAGCTTACATTCTAAGGGGAGAGCACGATGAAAAACAAATTTAAGAAAAAGAACATGCAAGTTGAAAAAAGTTCTGTAAGAAAATAGATAAGAACACAAATAAAAGCTAAGAGCTGGTGGCAATTTTTAAATGAGGACCAAGAGGCTAAAGATACAAGCATATAAGGAATGACAGGGAAAAGCATTCCAAGCAGAGGGAACAGCCTGGCAAAAAGCAGGATGAATCTTAACATCTTCCAGGAACTGAGAACTGGCCAGGAGTCAGGCCATTAGAGCACACAAGCCCAAATCTTAGTGATTTCAGACAATACAGTTTTATTCCGTCTTCTTGTCAGAACCAATCGGGTATTTGGTGGGTGGTCTTTAGATCAGTTATTCAAAATCCAATCTCCCTTCTGTCCCCTAAGGTCTCCTTGGAGTTACCCATTATGTCCTCTGCATGCAGCCAAGAGCAAAAAGAAAAAGCTCTTGGGACATTTGGGGGCCAAGGCCAGAGGTTGTATGGGTCACTTACACTCACATCCCATTGAGTAGAACTCAAAGATCTGGTCCTGCGTCCCTGTGGAGGAGCCCGTGGCGGGGGGGGGGAAGTATAGCCATTTCTGTGGAAGGATGATAACAGGTTGAGAGAACACACAACAATGTGTGCCACCTCACAAAGCGAGGAAGAAGAGACGGAAACCAGGTTGTTCAGGGCCATGGAAACTACGGGGCAAAGGGTAAGGTCCATGCGGAGAGAATGAGAAGCCATTCCAGGGCATTCCTCACATGCCTGTTTAGATCTTATTTGGTGAGAATGGGAAGCTAGTCAAAATGAATGGCATGACCGAATTTACACCATGAGGGGACTTCTCTGGCTGCTATGAGGAGAATGCATCTGCAGAGGGCAATGCTGGTCCCTTGAAGGTGCCTTGGATTAAGGTGATGAAGAAGGGGATGGACAGAAAGTGACAGATTTGAAAGACTTCAGTCCCCATAGAACTGGCTTCAGCCTCACTGGCTAGCCGGCACACAGGTGCCTTGACCTGGGGCCATCATGGGAGGCTCCAAAAAATGAGAGAAAACATGAAAGCACTGGGTTGACCAGCTGGCTGTAGAGCATGGAGGCATTCCAGAAGTTTCCACTGGAACTAAAAGCTGGCCCTCGGGCCCTGTGCAGCAGCAGACCCTCCACGTCCTGCTTCTGTCACAGTGAAGGATGTTAACATCCTGCCACCCTGGTTCCTACCAGTCCCAGGGCGGGCACCTGGGGGCAGCTGGGATGCGTCGGACGATTTGCACAGAGTGTGACCACTCACAGAGCACGGGCTTCAAGTGGTTTCAATTAATCCTCCCAACTGGGCTGGGAGGATGGCCCGAGTTACTGTTGACTCTGCTTCACAAACAACGAAACAGGCTCCTGTTGCTCCTGTCCACCGCTTAGAAAGAGCAGCAGGTTCGAACACAGGTCTTTCGTCTGCTCGTGTGCGACACAGCGGAGTGCTCCACGGACAGGCTGTGTCTAGACTCACACGGAGGCTGAAGGAGAGTGAGGGTCTGCTTTTTACGGCTCCTGCTTCCCGCCAACATGGCAGTGCACTCCTCGAACCGGATGCTGTCCAGTCAGCCCCGCAGGACCCCGTGTCCCGTTCTGGGGTGCCTTTGGACCCATCGCGGGCTTACAGACCAGGCAGATCTCCAGAATCACCTGGTGGTCCTTAAACACACGGCGTCCTGAGCTACCCCAGACATCGTGAAGCAGAATCCCAGAGATGATGGGAACCAGTCGGCTGTGTTTTGAAATTACCCCAGGCACTCAGTGACACGGTCCTCAGATAAGAGCACTGTGGCATCGTCAGTGGGCGTGCGGTGGGCTAGGCGAGGCACGGGGACAAACTGCTATTACCTAGTGAACTGGCAACAGAGCCAGGAGTAGACGATAGGTCTCCCACCTTTCTAGTCTCTTCTCCGCAGGACTGTCCTGATGCCCCGAAGAGGTCACGGAGAAGTGCAGCCTTACCAGTGGTCTGAAAAGATCAGAGCAGGGCAGGGACTTTAAGATTATCTTTCCAACCCAGGGGTTCCCCAATTTCTGTTGGACCAACTGCCCAGCTGCTTCGGAATCACGGGAGGTGTTTGTCACAACTCCGGCTCCTGGCCTCCCTCTGCACCTATTGTACCAGTGACTTGGGAGTTCGTGTTTTCTAAAACATCCCTGGTGGTTCTGCTATCAACCATGTTTGGAAACCACTGATTCAGCCTTCCCATTTCACAGTCCAGAAAGCTGAGGCCCAGAGAGATGCGATTTTCCTAAAACGGCCTGGACCATAAGCCAAGTTTCCTGGCTTAGTCTCCAGCTCCTTCCACTAGCCCTCACTCATCAGAAAGCCTGTCCACGCATGGGGGCAGGGGAGGGGGCAGGGGACCAACAGCGGCAAGAAGGGCCGTGGTGCTGAAAGAGCTGCCTCAGAGATACCTGCAGTTAGCTGACTGTAGCAGGTTTCCTTCCCCTGGTTATCAATGCTGCTTGTCCCTTCCCTTCCCGGTACTTCCCCTGCTCATCCTAACGTGATTAATTACTCACAGGAATAAATCACGCACACAGCCTACAGTCTATTAGGTAATCGGTGATGTGCTGGCTCAGGGCTGAGCCGCCTGGGCCCCCACAGATTGGATCGCAGGCCAAACATGAAAAAAACATCTTTTGGAACAACTGCCCCTCAGCCTGAGGCTGCAGCTCCAGCGGCCAAGCACCAACTGCCCTCCTCAGCTTCCACAGCCCCAAGCCCCGAGAAGGCCGAGCTCAGATCCAGGGATCCAGTCAACATGGAGGAGGGCTGGGGGACCGGAAACTGCATTTTTCACAACCTTCTGGATAATACCAGAGTCGCTGGTCCGAAAAACAAGGCCCTAGCGAGCAGCGTGGGCAGAACTGGGTGGTCAGCCAGCTTGTTCATACGTAGGTTCTTCTGTCTGCCAGCTCCTTCCGCATTTCCTCTGCCTGCAACATCTTTCCCTTCTGGAACCTGCTTAGAAAACTGTTTGCCAAGCACACTCTGGCTGGGGCATGCCTGCTCTCTCAAAGTCTTCCTTGACCCCCTGTGGCCCCCACTTAGAGCAGATGACATTTACCCCACACCCCACTCACACTCCATCATGGCCATACTTACTCCCGTGGGAGTAGTTCTCCCTACTTGTCACTCGATGGCCTGGGAACTCCGTAAAAACTGTACCAACTCTTTCATTTCTCCGTGTCCGAACCTGATAGGGCTCTACTGGCCACTGGGTCTCCATAGGGCCTGGGAAATTTTCAGAGATCCCTAAAAAAGTTTGAGTACCTGAAAACAAAATTATTGGACCCAATACACGAAGGAAAAGCTTTGCAATAGAAATTAATAAAATTTTAATGAAACGTCTCCAAAACAAAATATTACATCAACCGCATTAATGGTTTCATTTAGTATTCATAAAAATTCATAAAAATTTCATTATATTTGAAAACGGTGTGCAGGTTAGATTTTCTCACTTTGCAAGAATTCTTGAGTACCCCCATCACTGCTGAGAAATCAAAGCCAGGCACAGATCGAGTGAATTACTTGTAGCCAAATAATTTCAAAAGCGAAATTATAAAAATGATCTTTATTTTTCTTTACAGAAAAAAAATACACTTAGTATAGAATATGGGTGAATTGCAGTATGTTTGATCTGTGTGGGTTGGAGCTTCCAAAGCAAGTGTGTCTAGGTCTTAGAAAGTCTGAAAACAATCTTGACGTCTGGCCTGGGGGAAGTATGCAATAGATTTCTCCCAAATGAATGGATGAATAAATGGCAATCCAAAGTGGTTCTGAAAAGTGTATAGGTGGGAGGAAGGGAAGAAAAACAGGCAAGAGAAACATATAAAACGTAAGCCGAAGTTTGAAGACAACAACAAAGGAAGTCCTTGTTAGCCAGAAATCCCAGGCCCAACCGGGTGACAGAGACAGGCGATATCACCCCCTACTGGCTGGAGGAGTTGTCCACACACACTGGCTTCATTTATTGATCTGTCATTGTTGCTTCTCCAACGCCAAGAACATCAAAGCCGTTTGGATTTCCCTCAAAGAAAGAAGTCAGTGGTCCCTGAGGATCAGCCTCTGTCTCTCTCCGGGAAGGAGGCTCGAGAGGAGCTGTGTAACTGACAATGTGTCAGACATCCTGAAATGGAACCAAACCCATCTTGAACCTATTTCTACCTTCCTCCTGAACCACCTCTTGGTTAATGTGTTCCATATGTTTCTTTCCCTGATGGAAAATAGGCTTTGCGTTTATTTCAAAGGGTATCATTGGAAAGTCTGGGGCACAGGGCTTTGTTCTAAGACAAACGAGATTTGGGGACTTCTTTGAAGGAAGCAATCAGAGATAAACAGAAAGATTTATATACAAGATGTTCACTGCAGCATTATTTATAACAGCGAAAGAGTGGAAACAGCCTAAATGGCCAACAACAAGGGGCTGGTTCAATAAATTAGGATCTACCCATACAACAGAAGGCTACACAGCCATTAAAAGTCATGGTTTTGAAGATTATTTTATTTTATTTATTTTTTAAAAGATTTTATTTATTTATTTGAGAGAGGGAGAGAGCGAGCACAGAGGGAGTGAGAGAAGCAGACTCCCCGTGAAGCAGGGAGCCTGACGCAGGTCTCGATCCCAGGACCCTGAGATCATGACCTGAGCCTAAGTTAGACACTTAACCCACTGAACTACCCAGGTGCCCCTGAAGATTATTTTATAGAAGTATCCCACCTTCGGTGAGCCCTTTAGAGGAGCCAAGCAGCATTATCTGTTCTTGAGAGTCTTCCAACAGCCCCATGAAGAAAGTATACTACTTGCGTTATCTCCGTGGGACACGAAGAGAAACTGAGGCGCAGGCAAGCCAAGATCGCTTCGCTAGGCTGGGCACTGCACTGGCAGCCCCGAGGTGCCCGGCGACACGATGGGCTGCAGGATGCTGCCTCCCTCTCACAGAGATTCATGGGGAGTGGAGGCGAAGCAGTGAGTCCCTTCCCAGATCTGCACCCAGCTGTCACAAAGAAGGGGAGATCGGCTGCAGCCCGAGCTGTGGTGGGGTCTGGGCCAGGCAGCTCTCACAAGCAGTGCTGACAGAGGAGGAAAGAGCCTAAGTGAAAGAGCCCAGAGGTGGCAGCGTGTGGGGGAGTGGGGGTTAGCAAACATGGAGGGGGTAGGGAAGACTGGCGCATCAGGTGCATTGTCACCACGTGCTGGGAACCAACAAATACACCACAGGGGACTGGCCTGAGGCCCTGCGGTGCGCGCCAAAGCAGGGACAGTAAGCAGCGAAACTGCTAGCATTGGTGGGCCCGCCCACACGCCATGCTCAGTGCTTCTCCGGGGCTCTCATTAAATCCTGAGGACCGCTGCCTTTCTTTGAGTGATCATTATGCCCATTTCACAGGTGAGAAAACTGAGACCTGGCAAGATTTAATTCATTTGCCTGCAATTTTGACCGGTAAGCAATAGTGCTGGAGTTGAAGTGTGTGGTGCGGAGGCCACGTGCTTGACCGCTGTGCCACCTCCTCCCTCCCATGGGGGTGGGCTGCCATGCACGGGGATAGGAGCCCACGTTCGTCCCCCCACAGCCCATGCTGCTTTCTGTTCCATTAACTACGACTGGCCTCCCTTGCTATTCAGCGAATCTGTTCTGTAGGAAAATGAGGGCAGAGCCTCCTGGGTTTACTAGAACCCCTGGGAAGGCCAACACGAGAGATAGGAGAGGAGAACGATCCCTCCACATTTGGGGAAAACCACCAAATGTTTCTGGTTCCTCAAGCCAATGCTGTGAAGTCCAAGGGGAATCTGAAACAAAGGAATACCGCAGGCTCACCCCAGAAGTCCTGGGCACCTCCTCAGCCCCAGGCTTCTGGCTCCTCCCTGGGTAGCCTCCAGGCCCAGGCCTTCGGCTGCTTCCTCCAAGAGCAGCCACCTCCTGCCAGACCCCTGGGCTCTCAGCCTGCTCCCCAAACCTGCAGCAGAAGGACCCAGCCCGCCCCCACACACACACCCCAAAAGCAAGCTCCTCTCAGACTCTCATGGTCGGCGTTCACTGTCCACAATAGCAAGCACGGGGATTTTTCTGGGTTTCACTTTCGTGGTCTAACTCCCTTCTTGAAGAGGTAAATGGAAGTCTCTGTGGATTCTGGCTACTGTGTATCTGGAGGGCAAGCTCGCCCGAAAGCCCCGTGGGCCACCCTACCCATTCCCCCTGGGGTAAGGGTCTCCATAGAACAGACAGCCCTTGGGGGCCAATCTAGAGCCCGCCCCCGACTCACCCACAAGCACACCCCCCAACAGACCCACGGGACCATGTTCTGGAGCCGCGCTATCTGGGAGACACCCGCTTTCTTAGCCACAGACCCCCCTGCCCCGAGGCCGCGCATCTGCCACCGGGGCTCAGCCACAGGGCCTACCCCCAAAACCAGCCCCAGGAGAGAGATCCTGCCCTCCGCCTCTAGGGCATTTGGCGGTGAGGAGTGGGAGCCAGGCAGCGGGGCACCCCTGTACCAGAGAGCTGGCCTGAAGATGGAGAGAAGAAAGAGGAAGAACAGCCGTGAGATGAGAAGAGCCACAGGCCTGACTCCGCAGTTCCTGATTCTAGCTCCTCCGGGGCGGGGCTGAAATTTTCACCCCTGGGTTTTGTGAAATATCGCCATATCCTTTCCCCAAGGTCATCATTTTGCTTGAGTAAAATGTCCCTTGCACCCAATGGGCCGCAGTTAGAGCAGCCTCAGCTAGACCATCACAACAAGCGACTTGCTCGCTGGCATCTAGGACTTCTGCAATCTGCACGCCCCCCCACCCCCTCACAATTTGCCACATGGATGGCCGAACCTGATGAATCCTTTGTCTCATGCTTCTGAGTCTTATATTTAAGCTCAAGTCCAAGCAGGATCAAGTCCAAGTTTCCTAACACAGCGTTCAAGTTCACGGTCTACCTCCTGCAGGCTTCTTGCTCCCCGTTTCAGGTTCTGTGTCTTAGCTAGACAGAACTGCTCTTGGCTTCCCCCTGCATGCCTTTGCTCACTCTGTTCCCTCCACCTAACCTTCCCTTTCCTTGTGTCTCTGCCTTGGTAACTTGCACTCTGACTTCCCAGGCTGGGTAAAAGGGGGCTTGTCCTCTGGGTTCCCCTATGTCCTGGCCTCGCTCGGCCTACCAAAACTCAGATAAGACTGTGTGGTAACTGACTGCTTTCTTGTCCTTCCACTGCACTGTGGACTCTAGAAGGGCCAAGACCACAACTTCTCTGCTCCCCAGTGCTGTGTTCCTTATAAATTGGCTTCTATCTGCTCACTCACCCCACCTCACCCAGCCAAAGATGAAGAGTTCCAAGAGAATGTTCAGGTCACCTGTCCCTATTTTAGAGAGGATGAAACTGAAGTTCAGAGAGGTTCGTAGTGGTCCCAGGTCACAGAGCTTGGCCTGAATTAGAAGCAGGACTCTCTGCTTCAAACCCTGTGCCTTTCGCACTACACCCATCACTGATCGAACTGCTCTGGTCCTGCTCCATGTCAACGCCACAATGAGTTTTTTTTAAATGTGTGTATCTCCTTTGGGGCCATCAACTTTTCTGAGCTCCAAGAAGATTTCCAATGAGCATCCTGGGATCACAATTTGAAATTAGGCTCCCATGTTTCCCTGATGGCCTCTTGTGGGTGGGTTGCTCACCTCGATGTCTTTGTGTGTGCTGTTCTTCCTGCCCAGTTTCCCCACAAGGATCCTGCTCCTCATCCCTGCTCCTTCATCAAGAGCCACGTCAGTTGTCCCCTCTATCGGAAGCTTTCTGGCAGCCTTCCTGAGCTTGTTGCTCATTGCCTCCTTGCCTTGTGTCCGTTGAATCTATCCATTTCTCTGGGACAATCCCTGGCTACCAAGCAGTTTGGTCCCTACCCATTTGCTCTTATCTATCTCCTAGTAGACAGTGATCACTGTATTATTCAGTTCCTAGCCCAGAACCTGACTTGTAATAGGTGCTTAACTGAAGTGTGTTCAGAGGAAGAGGAAGGGAAAGGATGATGCTTGCAAAGCATTTCACACTGAGAAAACCCACTAGCTCCACGATGGGGGAATCAGACTTAACCCATTTGATTTCTCTATAGCTTCAAACAAAGAGCTGGGAACACAGTAAAGAATCAGCTAGCATTTTGAGACCAAATTCTACATACTGCAACTTTACTCTGCATTTGTGCTGATATTTACAAAGCATTTTTGCAAGCATAGACTTACTGAATTTTCATAATAATTATTGGGGGCCTTATATATTTTTTTTAATTTTCTATGGAGGAGCCACCAAAATCAGCCCCAAATCCCAGACCTTACCTGGCAGCAGCCTATCCCCCAGCGCATATTCCTATCTGAGGTCAGAGTCTGGCCGCCTTGACATGTGCACATATGTTAGAGGCAAGCTTATCCATTCATTGGCCATACGGTTACATGATGCTTATGGATACAGGGAATTCTTAGCCAATAAATGGCCGTGCTCCCAAGATCAGTGGCCCAGAGCAGATAGCTCAGCCACCCTCTGCCTTGTCATTCCATTCAGTGGCTCTGTCCCCTCCCAAACCTCCCACCACAGAGAAGGTCCCACAGCTTCCCAGTTCCTTGTGAACCAGGGTGGAGCATCGGTGCCTCTCAGATGTCAGCTGACAGGCCGAGCCAGCCTGTCAAAGGCCTGTCAAACATCTCGTTTGGCCTTCCTTCTTAATTAGGCCTCCACAGTGCTACTCAGCTGTCCCCTCAGCCCCTCCAGTTTCCAGGAGCGCGGCCATGCTGCCGAGCCACCCAATCAGTAACCCTGCCGCTGCCCCTGAGGTCTGCCAGAGAGACAAAGATGGTGTCCCCGGGAGCACCCGCCATTTCCAAGTCATCCCAGGGCTCGGGAAGCACTGCAGACTGGCACAAAGGGCTGAGGCCCCGAGGGGCACAGTCACCCTTGCAAGACGCCTCCCCCAGCTCAAGTCCGGCTTTCCACCTGCTCCCCACCAAGCAACAAAACAGCAGTGTCCAAAGCATTCAACCACACCCAACCAACCCTCTCTCTCCAGCTTCCCCTTCGAACTTACTGACCTCAGAGTTGCCCTTCCCAGATGGTGCAGAGCTCACGTGACAGAGCTCAGAAGTGGCCACGCACCAGGAGCTTCCAGCCCTCCCTTACCACAGAGGCCAACCTTCGGTCAACTGCCTCTTCTCTCAAGAGAGACCCTAGAGTGGCTGCCAGCAGAGGGAGAGGGACTGGCCAGTTGAGACCTGAGTTGGAAGCCTGGCTTTGCCACCTAATAGCTGTGCTTGTTCGGGCAAGTAGCCCCATTCCTCTGGGCTTCAGGTGGCTCCCCTCCCAGGGAGGGCGGTGGCTTCATTGAGCTATGCATTTCCTCTTTCTTTCCAGGCCTCTAGATAACCAGAAACTACAGTTCTGCGGCAGGGATAAAGCTTAGGGCACTAACAGTAAAGGTTCCTCCCTTTCTGCTCTGCTCGAACCCACAATAAAAACAGCAATATTTCTATTTAGTAACTGTTCACTTTGTGCCACGCAGCACTCTAGGTGTGTTTCCTTACACAATCTCTTCTCGTCTTCACAGAAATGCTGACAGGTGCATATTCCTATTGTTCCCATTTTAAAGATGGAAAATAAAGTCTCCAAAAAATTCCATGTGTCGTCCGCAGACACACAGCTGGAAACGGGGAGAGGCTAGATCTGAAATGGGGCAATTTATCTGCTGAACAAGGACATGTTAGAACTCTATTCTTTCCCGCTTTGGTCTGACCGGCTCAGCTTTTCCTTCCCCGTAGAACATTTATAAAATTCGATTGCATCCTTGGGCGCAAAGGAAAAATTTTTTAAATTTTAAATTAGAGATTTTATAGGTCACAATCTCTTACTATAATCCAAAATTTTCAAATAAAAAGTGGGTTGAAAATATTTTTAACTACTTGGGAATTAATAAACACAGTTCTAGATAACCCACGGAGCAAAAGAAATATTAAAACGAAAATTAGGGCTCCTGGGTGGTTCAGTCCAAGACATCCAAGTCTTGGTTTCGGCTCAGGTCATGATCTCAGGGTCCTGGGATCAAGCCCCACATTGGGCTCCAGGCTCAGTGAGGAGTCTGCTTAGGATTCTCTCCCTCCCTCTCCCTCTGCTCCTCTCCCACGCTCTCTCTAATAAATAAATACATCTTTTTAAAAAATGAAAATTAAAAACCATCTTGAAACAGATGAAAAGAAGAACGTTTTATTTCAAAACCTATGGGATCCCCAAGAAAAGCTCAGTTCAGGGGGAAATTATGGCCTGAAATGCCTTCTTATTAAAGAAGAAAGACTTAAAATAAAGCAGCCAAATACACAGCATAAGGAATTAAAAAATATAAGCGAACAAAAAAAAATACAAAATGGGAATTGATCAATAGCTGAAATTAATGACACAGAAAACAAGAGAAAGGGATACAAAATACACAGAACAGGTGCTTTGAAACCAGGGTTGGCAGGAGAGGCCATTGGTGTCTCGGGGCTGGTGGGGCGCCCCCTGCTCCCTGCGTGTCCCCCTTGTGTCCCGCCCCGTGGATCAGGAGCTGGCTCCTGGTGCTCGGGCGCGGTCCCCAGGCGGGGGTGGCTTCCTTCCACCGGGCCAGCGCGTGGCATCATCTGGTGGTTTGACTGCCCACCCGAGACTCCTTGGACTGAGTCGGGAGCACTTCCTCCCAGAAATAAAGCTCCTCCGTCTGGGCTTATTAGGCAAACGAGTCAGTTTTGTGTTTTCAGCAATGAAAGCTGCTGCGGTTTTGTTTTCTCTCTGTTGCCAGGAGTCAAGAGGAAGTCTGTGGTTAGACATCTTCGGGTGGAGACGTACACAAACACAGCGGCTAGAAATGAGCTCCTCGCATTCAGCCGGCCCTGCCGGGTGGAAGGAGGCTAATGAAACTGAACACACGGAGCAGGGGGAGGTGGGGAGAGACACAGAGGAACGCCCAGACCTGCAGCAGCCCTCACCCCTCCCCTAGTCCCTGGCCGGCCTCGGCTTCCCATTCTGACCGTGGGATCCTGTGGATCCATTTTCTCTTGCAAGGACGAGGCAACCCAGTTTGCCTTCTCCAGGTCCAGAGACTGAATTTCAAAGATCCCCGTGAACTGAGTGCTGGTCTCAGGAGACCTCTCGGCAGCGAAGCCGTGGCAGGTGCTGCCTGCCGCCGGTACTGTGGGTCCCAGCCTCTCCCTCTTTTCCAGCACAACCCGGGACTTATTCCTGTAAGCAGTTCAGGGCCATTCACCCTCGTTATACCTCACCCCCACACACACAGAAATTGGAAGTGCCTCAGGAGTCGAGGGGCATGTGAACCGAGCTTGGTCCCGCCTGCCAGCGCCAGGCATGGACACGTTCTGTTACTTGAAAATCCATCACTTCCAATCAAAGGCTCTGGGTTCAAGTCTTGGATTTCCCCCTGAACTTGCTATGTGCTCCAGGGTGGAATAAGTCTATGAAAATCTCCCTACCAACATCAGAATGGCAGCCCCTTCTCCTCCAGAGGCTACGATCATAAATTCAGAGATCTATGATAATATGCGATATATGACAATCAGCCCAGAGATAGTAATCTCTAAGCACTCAGGATGTCAGGGAGAACACGTTGTGCATGATAAAACACTGATGTCCTTATTATAGGGCTGTTATCTTGATGACTTCGGTCTGTCTCGAGGCTGTGACTCCTCCCTCAGCTCGGCCCTCCTTGTGGTTGACGCGTAAATTACAGATATGTTTCACATGCCTTCATGACCACTGGTCACCATTCGTCAACCTCATGAGAGCTGAGAACGTTGATTTCATGAGCATGCGTGAAAGGATGGGAGGCTATTTTATTTCCTAAGTTCTTCACTTTCTTAGTGACCAAAATTTATCCATTCATCCATTTTCCAAAAAAAAGAGAAAAGAAAATGAAAGGAAAGGAAAGGAAAGGAAAGGAAAGGAAAGGAAAGGAAAGGAAAGAAAAGAAAAGAAAAGAAAAGAAAAGAAAAGAAAAGAAAAGAAAAGAAAAGAAAAGAAAAGAAAAGAAGGAAAGAAAGGAAAGGAAAGGAAAAAAGAAATGGACTCTAGGCTGGAGACTCTCAGGGTTGAATGGGACTTAAAAATCATCTGGTCCACCCTGACCTCGCACACCAAGCCCCCCCCCATTCAGGTGGCATCTCATCTTCACGCCCCGTCCCCCCAAAATCCCTGATGGGCATCTAACCCCTACTTGCTCCGTTTAGAGACAAGGAGTTGGCTGCCTCCTGGGACCGTCCATTTCTCCTGTGAACACTGTCTGTGAGAATATCCTTCCTCCAACAGACAGGCCTTGGCAGCCGCAAGGATGTGTTCTTGGCAAACCTCTAATGCTGTGCACACTTGACTGTGTAGGATGGTGACTGGCAGAGTCAGTGGGGGATGAAGAAGCCCACAGGAGGTGTGATCGAACCGGAAGTGCCATCTGAGCAGCACGAGGAGGGGGAGGGAAGGCGCCCATCAGCCGCCCTCGGTGGCTCCAGAGACAGCTTTTTCCTTCGTGCCATTAAAGAACTCAAGAATAGCGATTACTCAGTTAACTCTGATGCTCTGAGCCATCGCTAGGATGGCAGGCCAGGCAATGCGGCAGGGACAACATTGAAATCTCGGGGGCTTCGTATAATGCAAACTGACTTCTTGCTGATACAAGGTGAAGTGGGGTTTGGGAGCCCCTTCCCCATTTTGCACACCATCCGGAACACAGGGCCTCCAAAGTCACTATGGCAGAGAGGGAAGGAGGAGGTACCTCAACTCTCAATTGCCTCGCTCACAGCCTCTATTGGTCACCACGAGCCACGGGCCCCAACCTGGCCGCAGGGAAGTGTAGGGGAGGGGCGCATGGAATGTGTGCTGGGTGCTGTCTCTCCGGCCTGCCTCCCCCCAGTCCATCTCAGGGTACACCATGAGAGAAAAGAGGGTTGATCCTGTGAAGAAGAGGTGCTCAGGGCATCAGAAATGAGCCACACAGGTGAGGGGGACCTTTTGGGGAAGGTCCTCTGCCTGCTGCCGGTCACTCATCATCCCTCCCTGATATCACCATGTTTGCCACATGCACCCCCTCCAAAACCGTGGTCCTGGTCTGCTCGGCTTCTCCTCAGCCAGCTCCTGTCAGAGCTCCATCTCGGCCATCCCAGGTTCCGGGGAGGATAGGAAGGGACAGACAAGGCTGGAGAGACCGGAGAAACAGGGAGCATCCTGGCTGCCTCAGTCCATCCCCGAGCCCCCCAACTTTGGAGGGAGGCATTTGGGTCGGCAGTAAGTGGAAAGAGAACTGAAGAAGAAGGAAAAGGGGGAAGCGAAGGAGGGACGAGAAGAAGACACGGATGTTAAGTCCAAGTGTGTCATGGAGATTCAGGAAGTCGAGAGGGATGGCATGGCCGATGGACTGGAAGCTGGGAGGCTTCGGGGCGCCTTGGGAGAGTGAAAGTTTCTAAAGAAGATTTGAAGCACAAAATAAGGAGATAGAGAAGTAAGGCAGGGACCTCATCCTTTTTCATCTCTTTGAGAGTTGTGCAGGAAGCCTAAAAACCCTCTTTCTTTTGCTTGCCGCATTGTGTGCCTTTGAATGTGACTTCGTGTAGATACTGGGTCACGAGGAATCCCCACATTTACGCGGGTTACGTGAATAAAAAATCAAAGTGGACCGAGTAGTGTATTCCAAAGACAGGTAAGGCAACAGCATAAAAGTCAAGAGGGGGCTACAGCTGTTGAGAAATACATGAATATGCTTTGGTGATGCCAGGGGATGGGAGAGTGTAGAGCGATGGCCAGGAGCTGCGCCCACGCCTGCCACCTCCCACCCCTGCTGCTGTGTCGGAGAGCCTGACAGGTTGCCAGCACCCCTTTCCCTAATGAAGGGTCCCTGAATTCCATCTCCTGGATGCATGCTGACTTGGGAGTGTCCCCTCCCTCCTCATTATACCTCCACTTGCAGAGGCTACAGTGACATTAGCTTTACTGGCTGCCACCTCCCCCGTTGAATCATAGGAGACTTCCTGTCAACTAAAAACCCAGCATCTTTCACTAGTGCTGTTGACCCAGGTGTCCCACATCCTGTGTGTGTCTGGTGGGTATTCGGAACCCCAGTACAAACTAAGGTCTCTATTGTCCTTCATCTTGGTATGCAATCCTTTGGACCCAAGATTCATCTCAGCCCTGTTGAAGTCCTTTTAAAATCCTGGACCTCACCCCCACTGAAATGTCCACCCTTCCCGCTTTCCCACATGCCCCTCGATGACAAGGCAGTTCAGGGCCATGGGTGAATCGGTGCCTCAGGCTTTGGAGTCAGACCTATGTGGGTTCCATGTCTTATCGCATCAATGGCTCCAGAAACTTGGGCAACCCCGTCCCCCTCTCCTGGTCTGCAAAAGGGGTAATGAGTACAGCCTATCTTTCAGGAATGCCGTGAGTCATAATTCTATTCTAATTATTGGGAAGGGTTGAACAGGTTATGGCCAAAGACAGGGTCCCTTGTCCTACCCCTCTATGCTGCTCAGCTAGCCTCATGTAGCTAGATTCATCCATTGCACTTTCACACGTGGATATGTTGTGGGGAAGAAGCCAATGCTGCATGAATTTTCAAAAGAAAACTGGAGATTTCTGAGACATTTCCTATCTACCTCTAGCATAGGATCCTCAAACCTGCAAGTCCAAAGTCACTCACTGCCCTTCAAAAGCCACCCGACTAGACAAAAGAGGCCCAGAGGCTATTTGGATTCACAGGGACCAAATGGCGCTTCCTAGCTCCCTCAGCGCTCCAAGGAAGAAGTCCAGCACCTCGGGCTTCAAGAGCTGCCTCTCCTCCTGGGGCGCAGGGCCGCCCCACACTAACCTCTCCCCAGGAGCTCTCCCCACGCTCAGGACGAACTACCCCAGCAGCCAGCCCGCTCCTGCGATAATAGAGGTCTAAATTGCGGCTGCTCTGACCTTGACCTTCAGCCCCGCTCCTGGGCTGGCAAGGCAGAAGAGAAGCACAGGACCTGGAGAAAGAAACACCTAAATTCAAATTCCACTCTGTTTTGCCAGCTACCAGCCCCAGGCAATCTCCCAGCCCTGTCTGATACCATCAGCAGGACCGAAAATTGGGACCGTTAAGGGGACCGTCCTCATTGGTGGTTGGAGTAGTGACAGGGTGGACTGGCTCCTCCTGCGTCCTCAACCACCCTCCCCCCCACCCCCCACCCTGCCTCGATTCCTCCAAAATGTCAGACTCTCTTTCCTTCTAATTTTTCGCCCACAGGGCACAGCGTAATGAGAAATGAAAATAGCTGGCCACCAGGAGACCTGACTTGGAGTCCACCCAATTCACAAAGTGATCATCAGGTCGCTTACATGAACGGTGCCTCAGTTTCCTTATCTTTATCATGAGGGGACTGAGTCAGCCTCCAGATCGCACGCCTGCAGCATGCCTGTCATGTCACGAATGCGCCTTGTTGACACGCGTTCAGTGGCTCCAAGGAGGCGTTATTACACGAGAGGGAGCAGGCACAGAACTCGGGAGCGTGGGCTGTGGCGAAGGCTGCTCACTCTCATGCCCCTGCTCTCCCTTCGGCCGCTGTGGGATCTAACACCCGTGCCTCAGTTTCCCCTCTGCAACTAGTGCGGGTATGAAAATTAAATCAGATCCTTCCCACAAGGGCTTCACCCAGGGCCCAGCACATGAGAAGACCAGCATGAGTGGGTCCCTCAGAGGACGTGAGGGGTCAGAACAGAGTAAGGTACCTAGCGCAGGACCGTGCGGCTCCAAGACCACGCCCCGGTCCTTTGCAGAACACTGTCTGTACGTGACCATGGAGGGCCCTCCGGGAGGATCTCTGTTGACCCTGGAGCTGGTAGGCTGGCAGCCCGGTGCCTGGGAGGAAAGGATATCAAGGGAGAGGTCTGACTCTCAGAGGAGCTAAAGCTTCCTCCCACACATGGAAGACCAAGACCCCAGCAGGGTGGGGACGCATAGAGATCATACACACACACACACACACACACACACACACTGCAGGAACCATTTCCTCTGCTCCATCAGCTCCAAGGCTCCAGCCCAGAGCACAGGGCTCCTGCAAGCAAAGCTTTGAATCAAAAATCCGGGTCTTGGGAGAGAGCACTTTGGGCTGCTAAGGGTCAGAGGAAGCCTCATAAAGAAAATAAATCAATCAGTGACTCAATCAATCCATGAGTAGGCCTTGATTTGAACCACCAAGTTTAATAGGTCTGTGAGAGCACGGGTGAGCGCACTGCGTGAGCGGGCCGCCTCTGCCCACCCCCGCCCCATGTCCCCTGCTTCTGCCTTTTCACCAAACCTACCCCTCTCGATCCCAACTCTTTGCAACCCCACAAGGAACCTCAGAGTTCATCTTCTGAGCTAATCAAAATCTTAGATTCCATATGACCTAAGCCCTTTATGTTCTATTTCAGAACACTGAAGCCCAGAGAGAGGAAGTGACTTATCCAAGGTAACACGGTGACACTTTCTAGTGTCAGAGCCAGAACCAGCGCTAGGAATCCCAAGTGCCCTTCCTCTTAAACATCAGCCATCAGGAGTTCAAAGACTTCTCCAACCCAAAGATGTGTCTTTTATCACAGAAACTTTCTCAGAGGTGAATTTCTTCATTAGGACCCAAAGGAATGGCTCTAGGAGAGCGATGCCTTAAGCGACATGAGCAGTTCTGGAAAAATGCCAGGATAGCGTCGTCCCGCAGACAGACCAGGTGGGCAACCAGCCTCCGTTCCCAGATTCGAAGCTGGCCTGAACCCTAAGTGCAGAGCAAGGAGGCGTGCAGAGCTAAGAATTTCACCTGCTTTGTTTCAGTTTCCATAGAAACCTCGTGGGAAAGGCAATCTGAACCCCATCGTGCAGAAAGTACAGTTTCAAGAGGCCAAGAGTTGGCTCAAGGCACAAAGGTGACAGCATCAGGGTCTGCTCTCCAGCCACCCCCCCCCAACCCGGCAAGAGGACACCGTCCCAGCTGGCTCGCCCACCGCTGACTCTCCCTTCAGGGCCTCCCAGGGAACATCCATCCTTCACCGGGTCAGTAACAGCCCATCAGAAAGCCCCTGTTGAATAAACCATGCATGCTAAATTATTGAAGGCACAGGAAAGTGCCATGAAGATTCAGGTCAACGGGAGTAGGGAGGAGGTAGATGGTAAAGGAATATTAATTGAATGTCCATGAGCTAGGCAGCCTCTTGGTCTTTACAGCAAACTCACACTAAGCCACGTCCTCTCCTTTTACAGAAGAAGAAAACTGAGGCTCAGTGGGGTTTATTGACTGCCAGGGACAAATAGCCACTGAGTGGAGTCCCACTGAGGTCGGGCTGACTCGTTGGCCCTCTGTTGCCCCCAGGAGGGGCTGGACCAGGAGGAGCTGAGGGGATGGAGGGAAGGCAGGAGTCAGCCGAGGGGAGGGTGGGGGCGGGCCAGGGAGAAGGCAGAGGGCTGGTGGGGGGGAGGCTGGTGAGTCTGATTCTTAGCAGTGCCTCAGTTTCCCTCATGAGCTTCACTTTCCCCTGACAATTTTTACCAGCCCTACTGGGGCATGAAGCTGATCCCTGGGGGCAGGGAAGCTGGTAGCAAAGGAGAAAGTGAACAACCTCTCCTTCCTGTATCCATTTCAGGGCTTAGGACTTTAATGTATAAATGTGGAGGGATACAATTCAGTCCATAGTACCAACCAGGGAAGGAATTTAATAACGCCACCATAGGAGGTCTCTAGCCTTTAGCATTCCTCTCTAGCAAACCTAGCAAAGGCTGCACCTTCCTTGCTCCACCTGAAACCCCATAAAGAGTAGTTTTGCTCTCTGAAAGCTTCCTGCAGAAGAAAGCCCGGTGAGGCATTGGAGAGGCCCAGCCTTCCCACCCCCCCACCCCTGGTCTACAGGGGAGAACCCTTCCTGGGAGCCCCCACCTTCTCAGGTCCTACCCTTGCTGTGAGGCCTTATGCTCACACCCTCTCTGCACTTTGATTCTGCTGTCTGCAACATGAGAGGGAAGAAGACATGGATGATTCCTCAGAACCTCCTCCACTCTTGCTTAGCATACCTATCCACAGGGCGAAGCAGGTTCGCGGAGCTGAAAGTAATCAGGTCCAGCTAATGAAGAACACCAGCTTCATTGCAAACTGCTAAGACACCCCAGACAAATGACTTAACCTCTGAATTTCCCTTTCTCCATCTGGACGTTTTGGTTATAACATGACCACCTTCATGGGATTTCCAGAATCCCTGGGATAGATTGCATCCTCCACCCCTCCTTGTCCTGGCGGCCTTTGCCTGTGACTTTGATAAAGACACGGAGTCTATCCCCCTCTTTGATTCAGAGTTAGGACATGTCACCTTTTGGCTGATGGGGTCAGCAAATAAAAGGCACGCGGAGGCTTCGGAGAGCACTTGAGGGATTGCTGTTGTTGCTTTCACACCCCGCTCCCCCCCGTTGCCGTGAGAATATGCCTGAGCTAACCTTGTAGAAGACAAGAAACCCATGGAGTGGAGTCAAGTTGCCCCAGTCATCCTACAGGAGGCCAACCAAGATCAACCAACAGCCTTTCTATCCCCACACCTTTGCGGAACTCAGCCAAGGCCAGAGGGAGCTCCTGGCTGACTCTAGAAATTAAGGAGCTAACTTGTTTTAAGCTTATTGTTTTAAGTCCCCGAGTTTGGGGTGGCTTGTTTTGCACTCCTGGCAATCCCCAGCTGACACCATCACGAGGCAGCATGCAACCGGTGCCCAGTGCGTGTTTATTCCCCCCATTGTCCCACTCACCCCCATCCCTTCGGACGCACACGTAATTCTCACCAAGCTAGCTGCAAGCCATCCATCGTGGTCTTGGTGGAGGCTGAGCTTCAATCTCATTGTTCCTCCCACCTCAGATGGATTACAGACGCTGACTGCTCAATTTTGATTAAATACTAAATCATAAGCTGCTTACAAAATGCCTGCAAAAAGCTGACATTTATGAAGTCCAATAAACTACTTGTAAGAACAGGAGTGCTAGATTGGGAGGAAAAAAAATAAAATCTTCATCCAAACAAACATCGGTTGACAGCAGACAGATGGTCAGAATCCCTTACTTGTAAACTAGAAAAATTAAGATTTGGCAAGGGTTGTCTGAAAATAACTAGCAAACATCAAAGTTTCGCCTTTCTGTGCTGGTGTTTTTCTGGGCCCGACTTCAATATTTGCACAGGCTACTGCACGGAAAAGGTGTTGCAGGCCTCCGCGTCGCTGGCAAGGGAAGGCTAAGACATACCAGCAACGATTTATGGGAAGCGAGGTTGCCAACATCCCAAAGAGTGAGCGCTTAACAGCCAGCAACTGCACATTCCCATAAATCCCCAGAACTCAGCATCGGGCCTTCCCTTAATCTGCTGAGGGGGAGGGAAAGGGAAGGCAGAATTTTCTAACTCGATTTTCCACTCGGATCGGCTTTCACAGGGGTGACTGTGAGTTAATCTTATGGGGCCTTCAGCGATCTTAATAGAAATGGAATCCAACCTTAAAACCACAGGGCAGGGCTCCCCTCACCTTTGTGAAATCAAGGAATGCGGGTGCTAGGAGGGGCTTTGGCTCGGGCCCAAACAAGCCCCGTAGGTCCAGAAGAAACTCAGGCTTTGGCTGCCCTGGTTCTCGTTGTTTTCCTGCCCTCTCCACGACCTCCGAAGGGCTCAGAGGGCGAGCGTGTGTGCCGATGAGGGGGGCTTGTGTGCTCCTTTGGCTGTGCATGGGGATCAACGAAATTCCGAAGACGGCCCACGTGCCTCCCCTCGATGGCACCGCCCCTGCTGCCTCAGGTACACGGCTGACACACAAGCAGGTGACCTTGAACATTGCAGAATCCAGAGCAGCATCTTGTGGTGGAAAGATTGTAGACATGGGGCCAGGGAACCTGACCCCCAACCGTCTCTGCTTCCTTCTGGCTTCATGGGTGAGACCTTCAGTCATGTTGAGCCTCGGGCTCCCCACCCTCCAACGAGGGGAAACCACATGTACTTTGCAGGGTTATTGAAGGGTGATATGGACAAGATGAGAAAGAGACAAACTCAGAAGCAGATCATGGCAATGTACGGTGAGTGCAATTTATGGGAATTATCCCCCGGGGCATTCTAGGAGCATAGAGAACACCTGGTCTGCTAGGAAATGATGCCTGAGCTATCTTCAAGGTTGAATAAGAGTTAATCAGCAGAAAAGGATAGGAAAGAACATTCCAGAAAAAGAAGACAGGGTGAGCAAATTATTGCCAATCAGCTTCGGTTTGAACCCTCCAGTGATGGGGGTTTGATGGGTATTCTGTTTGAACCCCTTCAGCCCTTCAGTAACTCACAGACTACGGAAGAACCCATTCTACCTAAGAAAGCTCAGGCTCTTGGAAAATCCTTTCTCATAGAGAGTCTCTCTGTGGCTTCCACTTATTGGCCTTATTCCCAACTGGGTGGATACTGAGGGCAGCTCTTGTGTCTTTACCTCCTCGGGTAATAGAGTCCATCCCTATCAGGTGTTGCTTGCGCATCAGGGAGTGAAGTCTACACCATGCTTTCCTTACTGGTATCATGGCCTGCTACTCCAGGAGAACAGGGGTCAGAGCCCCAGAGATGCTCCCTGAACCCAGCTGGAGAAGAAGACCCTGGGGTTGGAGCCGAATATCAGGGTAGAGGGCCCAGCTCAGGGTGGAGGGTCTAGGTTCAGCTTGCCTTCCATGGGCCCAACACGACCGCAGTCTGAAGCCCTCAATGGCAAACAGCATGGCTTCTTGAGGTCATTGGCAAAGAGGAAGGGAGGCTGTGAGGGAAGGCAGCTCACCCTGACCTTCGGGTCCAGCTCCCAGCTGGGCCATGAGGAGACCCCAGCACAATCTCCGCTCAGAGAACCATGGGTGGGCCGGCCCTGGGTGGATGCGTGAGGAGGTCCACCTGGCCCTGTAGAGGGCTCTCCAAGCGGTGTCATGAAGATGGAGGTGTGACTTAAGGAGTCCTTGAAATGATGCCCAGCCCTAAACTGTCCCCTCATCCGCCGGCCACAGACTGGACTCCACTGGAAGTTGTCCCTTCATGCAATACGGGAACACATCTCCCCAGCAGAGCCAATGCGGTACCTCAGGCTCCTCCTTCAGACGACGTCAGGCTCTTCCCTCAGACAATGGAAATGCCTCCCTCAGAGTGCTCACCTCCCATGACAATGAGACAAGTTAATCGAAATAAAAGCACTTAGAGCTGCACCTGGCATGTAGTGCTATATTATTATTATTATTATTATTATTATTATAAGTACTCAGTAAGTGAGTATAACAATAAAATAAAATAAAATCACCGTGTGTGATAACCCTGCAGTTCGCTTATGTACCTGGTACCTGGAAAGCACAGTGAAAGCTAGAAGTCTGTAGAAAGCAAGGTCTGTCCTCACCTCCTAGGACATTTGCCTCAGTGCCCACTTGACATTCACTGGCAGCAACCGCCTCTCCCTCGCCTCCCCTGAGAGTCGCTCATGGTCACTGAGAGCGGGGAGATGAGGGAGCACAGCCGGGTGACTTCCGTTCAAATCCCAGGCACTCCAGGCACTGCCCCTCCCAGGCCTAGCGACCACCGGTGGACACCGCCACCATATTTAAACACTTCCCTACCGCAATTCACCTTCCAAATCCCTCAGTAATGTTTCCTAATTAATCACCCTGTGTACTGCATTCTAAATTAATTAAATTAAAAGTCATTAAATCCAGGAAATTGAAATTAGTCTAATTAGATTAGAGGCACATCCAGTGACTGTGGTGAGGGGTATCATGTAAATTGGCCAATTTCAGGGTAGAAGAGATAAACTCAGATTACAGACACACTGTGAAGAGGTGAAACACCAAAGGCCCTCGGAGAATTTCCCCCAACCACCTCCACCCCTTGTTTTTAGTCTCAGTTTCTGGCAAATTCTCCCTTGAGCACACCACTCCACCAACCACACTGATTAATGTGACCAAGAATAGAACCAACTCAGTCCTGTTCGGGTCAAGCAGCCTTGACCCCAAGGCAACAACCAACAGGACTCCGGGTAGCGGAGGAGACCAGCCTGCAGTACTTACCTCAGCCATGCCCTCCCCAGAGTCCTAGACCCAGCCACCTGAACAGAGGTCATAATAATCAGGGTCTACCTGAGAAAGCCAGGGGGATTCTGCCTTTTGGTTCTGTACTGACCTTTCCACTTGGCCTAAGGCTGTGATCCAAGTAGACAGAATGTATTAGGGGCTGAACATGCTCCACCATGCCTGCCAGGAGAAAGCATAGGGCAATTCCATGATTTAAAACAACCCTGGTCAGTGAGCTGAGATTGACATGAGTGCTTCCCAGGGCCCAGGGCCAGGAGAGGTCAGCTAAAGCCAGGGACAAATCTCACGCCTCCTTTTCTAAGTGAAGGACCCCCATGGTAGGGATAACTAGACATAGGCACATGCAAGTAACAAGTCAGTTTCTATCAGGGAAGCCCTTCCAAGGGGTTCAGTGATGTACTGGTGGTGTCTACTTAGACACTTGAAGGTCTCTTACGATGATGACCCTAAGGTGTATGTCACTGTGTTTTCAGAAGGGACACACATTAGTATCTGGCTTCTACACAAGAAATACAGTCCCAGGGGTACATACAGAGCCCCAAGAAAGAAAGTATTCTTTATAATTATTGGGATCTCCCAAGTGGGGCCTTCATCAATCAGGGGTCCCCAGTTGATAGTACCCCCAGTGGCCCCTCAGTGGGGGGTCAGCCATGGGGTTCCCTATTCAGCTGCAATCAGTTAGTCTAGTCCTTGATTTGGGAGAGACTGCCTGAGGGCAGACTTGTTCTGTGTACCCACTCCCCTAGTTGGGTGACATTCGCCTGCCCCGTGGAATGATTGAGCAACAGCTAGGAGAATGGGGTGCGGAGACAGCCAGAGAGGGTGACAGGTATTTTGTGTGGGGGACACAGGAGCTGGGGCCATTCGTGCCTTTCCTGTAGACTTCTTAGTAAGGCGAAGGGAATGGGGAACAAAATTATGGTCAGAACTCCCTGGTGGGGAACAGCAAATCCAACAGGCCATTAAATTTAAGGCACTTCAAGAGTTTGGGAGAGTTGCCTCAGGGCATTTTCTTTTGCAAAATATCCAGGAATTGGTTCAGAAAGACAAATCCCATTAATGCCTCTCGCTCCCCAGTAGCTCACCTCTGAGCACAAATCTGAGGTACATCCTCCCCAGGGGCTGGATTTCAGGGGATAGGACATCACCCTTTTCCCAATAATCTCCAACTCATACTCTGTCCAGAAGGTTTGGGTGCAAGAGTGGAGAGAGAATTTTCCTTTTTTATTATTATTTTTTTTATTTGAGAGAGAGAGTGAGAAAGAGCATGAGAGAGGAGAAGTTCAGAGGGAGAAGCAGACTCCCCATAGAGCTGGGAGCCCGATGCAGGACTCAATCCCAGGACTCTGGGATCATGACCTGAGCTGAAGGCAGTTGCTTAACCAACTGAGCCACTCTGGCGCCCAAGCATTTTCATAAAACATATAAAGACACAATTATACACCCACTCTGGCCCATGTGGGCCACCTTAGGAGGACTCAGTGAGCCATGGACTCATCCAGGTGGTCGCTATCCTAACGCTCCAAGGTCATGGCAACCCAACAAGAGAATCCAGGTGACCGAGCCAAAGTTAAGTTTGAACCCCGTAGTTCTCCCTTTGGCTGCCCTGGGGTTGCTGTTGGCAAAGAAAACCACATCCTGCCCAGGAATGGTCCAGATGGAATCCTGAAGTTTCCAAAATAGATCTGAATAACCTCCCGGCCTCATCATTACTCAGGAACCAGCCAAGGAGAGAGGCTTCCTTTCTGGGTCAGCGGCAATCAATGTCCAAACTGCCTGACTAAAGTATGTGGACCAGGGCAGGCACAGTCAGCAAAGAAAGGAGCGGGAGGAAAGGAGGGAGGGAGGGAGGGCGACAAAGGAGAGACCCAGCCCAGGCACAGCCACATGCAACAATTGCATCTCCTGTATTCCTCTCGACAACACTGATATTCAGGTTACTTTCCCGTTTTCCCGCAACAGAGGGAGGAACTCACTGTATGGACTCAAAGGTCCACCCCAATCGTTTGGGCAGCACAGAGGGAACATTGGCCTTGGAGCAGCATGCCTCTCCCTCTGTCAAGACAGGAACCACTGGCTGTTTGGAGATGGCAGCTTTCCCATCTTCTACCCATCATGAGGTCAAGCCCCTCCCCGGTCCTCCTCACGGGAGGCTGGCATCCCACCAGCTCATAGAAACAGCTCAACCAGGGCCCCCAACAGCACAGGCGAGCTTCCCAGGTGGCTGCTTAAGCAGGACACGAAGGTACACGCTAGGCTTTCCAGAACTAGGTATACACAGCGTATCCTTCAAGGAAGGCTCTGTGATAGTAATTTTTACAGCTGAGTTGATAAGGATGAAGCAATAGGGGGAAAACGAGGCTGCCTTCCCGGGTAATCCCCTCACTGCTGACGTTGCAAAGGAAGAGCTGTGTAATAAGGCAGCTCGGTGTGGGCATTAAGGTCTGCTGCCCGGGTGGGCCTTTCTGGGGTGAAAGGGCCATATCCCACCTGCCTCGTGGCCCCCCAGACGCCTCGCGTGGTGCAGGCACGCTGGCGGTTAGAACAAGGGGCCTCAGTTAGTCATGAAAGCCCGCGTGGGTGCCTTGGCTTTGAAGATGCCAATGGGAGAGGACTGCGAGCAGGTTGAAGCAGGCGGGAGCAATATGCCTCATCTCTATTAGCTCCTAACCAACAATTAGCCTGACCTTTTTCTCCGAAATTATACCAACTGCAACTCTTCCACTGCTGCTTTGCCTAATTTGCTTCGCTGCTGGGGGGAAAACAAGTCCTGAAGAGGGATGAAAGCAGCTGGTTTCTCGCGACCATCAAAGGCAGGACTGGATGCTGCGTGGTGATTTTCAAGGCAATTCAGAATTAACTTCAAATTACCCAGAGCTGACTCCCTCCCTGCCTCTCTCGCTCGCGCTCTGCCTTTAGCCTGACTTTGTTCACAAAGCAGAACTGTTCCCAGCCTCCCTGTGCTCGGCTTTGAAGGCAAGCCCACGTTTTTCCACTTTGCCCGTTCGTCGCTCCGGGCAGCGGGTCGGGGCCCCTCCGAGGGAGTCAACGAGGAGGCGCAGACACCGCACGCTTGCTTGCTCCAAGAGGAGGTTCCGAGGTGCCAACACGCTTCCCCGCCAAAAGACAGGGTCTGGCGCCTGGTGGCTGGAGACTGGAAGGCATGGGCCAGGCGGGGTGGCCTCCGGGGCCTGCCAGGCTCAGCACGTCACCCCTGAGTGCGCCCCCCCGCCCCGGGGAAGACGGGGAGGCAGAGCTGTGCTAGAGTCGGCGGGGTGGGCATCCTCTCGGCGATGCTCAGGCGGCACCCCAGCCTGCTCTGCTGGAGGCACTCCCACGGGACGTCCTCTCTCACCGCCTCTGCCCGGCGGAGCTCACCTGCTGCCCCTTCCTGAGCATTCGGACTCACTGCCCGCCCAGCCCCTCGCTCCCAGGCGCACGCAGCCTGCTGTCTACTTGTTGGAGCTCTGGGAGTACGAGAACCGCACCCGCAGCCGGACACAGCGAGCTGTCTCCATGAGCTCCCCACCCCCCCAGCCCTGTGTCCTCTCCTAAAAGTCAGCTCCAGGGCCAAAGGGACCATACAACCCTCCGGTGGCCCCAGCGCCTAGCCCAAGTCCTCGGTGTCTTAGTCACAGAACCACATAACTGCTTGTAAACTGGATGATGGTTTCCTTCAAACGTGGCAAGAGCTTGTTTTTCCCCTTTCATGACTGAAGGAAATACACATGTTAAGAACAGTTCCCACCTCATCTCTGTTCCTACTTGCCCCAAGCCTGTAGACCGAGGCACCGAACTTCCCCTCCACGTCAGACCAAGCGGCTGGACAGTTTCCCGGGCCATTAAAAATTCCACGGTGAAGGGGCTTCTCTTTTCCCCTGCTAACTGACGCACTTGGAGAAGCTGGGCCAAGCTATGAGCTCCTGCATCCCTCCTGCCCGGTGGCGAGTTTGTCTTTGCCATAACCAGGCCAGCGAGGTCCCAGACAGCTCTGGGATCCTGAAGGAGGCCACGTGAGAACTTTCTTCCGAAGGACACACCCCACTGCGTGGTAAGGTTGTAGAAAGGGAGCTTTGATGAGTTCAAAGAGCCCCCAGGCTGCAAGAGGGGGGCTGGCCCTTTCAACCGGGCCAGACTGATGTCTCCACTAAGAATTTAACTAGGGCGGTCAGGGAAGGCCTAACTAAGGAGGTGGCATTGGAGCTGACGCTTGAGTACAAGACCGTGCCATGACAGGTTCGGGGAAGGTCATTCCAGGCGGAGGGAACAGGCTCTCTAAAGGCTCTGGGGCGAGACTAAGCTTGGTATGTACAAGGAATTTAGAGAAAACTGGTGTGGCTAGAAGATGGTGGGCTAGGAAAAAACAGAGATTGAGAAGGGGACAGAGAGTCATTGTGTGGGTCCCACTTCCCGTGATGGGGAGTTCAGGCTTCAAGTTTGACAAGAAGCAGTTAAAGCACTTTACAAAGGAGGGCGATATTTGGAGGTCATTCGGGTGGTAGGAAGAATGGGTGTCAGGGCAGCGGAAGAGTGGGGTAGGGACGGGGGTGGGGGCTGCCTGTGAGGAAGCTCTTCCGGTTGACCAGGGGAGGCTTGATGGCTTGGCCCAGAGAGATGGGGATGGAGGGAAGTTGGCAGATCCAGGAGAAATGTTGGAAATGTAGCCATTACATCCTCCAGCTGGTAGGGGCGCGGGGAGGAGGCAAAGGGAAGGACCAAGGGTGACTCCTGCGTTGAGCAGTGGGGTTGGATGGCAGGGCCACTTACCGGGATGGGGACTACTCAGGGAGGTCTCTAGATAAGGCTTCTAGCTTGCTGTAGGGGACCAACTGGCAGGAGCCACTGCCATCCACTCACTATTGCGGTGGCTACCGTGGTGCTCTGCCCAGATCCCCTCTTCAGAGCCAACACACCAGTCCTCCGGCTGATGGGAAGCTCACAGCTCATCCCTCATCAGAACCTGCCTTAGACCACAGTGACTGGCCCTCTTACGGGGGCCAGCAGCCGATGACTGCCTGAGGCGTGGACGCAAGGCCCAGCCTTCTCACCTCGGCTGGAGACCATTCCGAAGGGCCATCCCACTCCAGAGCCCCCTGCAGGATGGGCTGGGGCCTGGTTCACAGCTGCCCTGTGGCTGTCCTTCCCCCTCCGCCCACCCCTGGCCTGGTCGGCCTCCTTGCCTCTTGATTCGTGCACACTTGCTGCCCACCTTCTCACACAAGCCTTTCAGAGCCCGGTTCCAGAAAAACCCCGTCTCAGCCAACTGGTAGTATTATCACCATTATCATTATCACCAGATCATGTCGTGGGTCTTGTCCAGTTTGAAACCTCTCTTATGAGGAATTCTGGCCTTGCCTCTCAGACTTCTCTGATGCCTACTAGCCGAAGACTCCCAGCCCCCACATCTTGGTTCACCACCAACACCCCATCCCTGGGAAAGAGCTTCCTGTCCTAGAATTGCGGAGACAATGTTCCTAGTTCCTCTGCCTCTGTCTGCAGAAGCATACTTGTATAATTTGGGCGCTGGGTCCTACGCTGAGGAGGGACTGGTGCCGAGGGAGCTCTATACACAATACACCGGGGGTCACGGGGGCCCCCTGATAACCCAGGCTCACCCCCAGCCCCCACGGAGGGTGGGGAATATGAGGACAAGAGCACCACAGCCCCCTTCCCTGTTCAGCAGTCACGCATATACTGCGTCTGCAAAAAACGTGTTTTTGTCTGCACACGTGTGTGCGTGTGTGATGCTCTCCGGTAACAGAACACGCCCTGTGCTATAGCCAGACAGACACTAGACCCTAGACACGCGGTATAGTCGTACCCTGTGCAAGTTAGCATGCCCCATCGAGAAGGCAGTGAGGGGCTACAATCCAGCCCGCATTTTTCTGCCCGGCTGGACACCCCAGTGTGGTTTGCTTCTTCCTGGAAGCACCGCTTTCTAATTCTGCTCTCCAAAGCCGGTGCCCTGACACAGGTCCAGCTCTGCCCAGAGCAGGTGCTTTTCTCTAATTTGCATAGAGACCACGGGAAACAGAAGCAAGGCGTCCTAGTTATTATACACTTGTCTCTTGGCTCCAAGTGCACCCTTCTCTTCCCTACTTGGTGATCTGGGGCGGGAACTCTGCAAACTGCACTGCCCCCTCGCTGCCCGCTTCCTGCTGGGCCCGCTGCCACTGTCACTGTCACAGGGGCGGGGGACTTGGTCTACCTCATGGGCTTCTTCTTCCAGGTAGTACCGCCCTCGCAGCCACAGGTCATTCTGGTTGACCTCCATTCTGGTCACAGCCTGAGAACCAGCCACAGCGCGTGCCCCTCAGAGGCAGCAGCCCCCATCACCCAGCGCCCCCTCCTCCGAGTCTGAGCCCCCAGCTCTGGGTTCTAACCACCCCCATCTCCTCCTTGGTTCCCCTCACTCAGGGCACTAACTGCCGAATCTTCATGTGTCCTCAGCGAGCACCCTGCCTCTCCAGTCCCTCAAGCCTTGTTCCGTGGGTCCTTTACGGTAATTTCCATGGGCTCTGTGTCCTGGATGACTGCCGCGGAGGGCGGAGGGAATGGTAACCTCTACCTACTTTGAGCCACTCACAATCAGACACCCTATTTGGTTTTAGGTACTCATTTATTTATTCAACAAACGTTTGTTTCTACTGTAACCCCTGTGTAGTCTATATATTATGAAGGATTTCGTTTTATAGACGCATACACAGATGTAAATGCTGTTGATAGCTCTGGGATATGTATAGAACATAACCAGGAGAACCCACGGTAGGAGGACAGCTGCAGCTCATTCACTCTGGCAATTGAAGGTATGCGGTGGGGAAGAGTACTTTCCACATCACCTTCTGAGTTTTTTGAAAATAAGCCACTTCTGACTGTTCTACTTGAAAAGCTGATTACCACTCATGTGTTCAGTGCCATCTGAGTGCCAGGCGGAGGGGAGGTCCTGCAGACAACCAGATGTTACCCTCCATGACTCTTTCCCTGCCCAGCCCAGGCTGACACTGCAAACCAGCACCGATACATATCTGGGCTTTCCCTTCTCATCTCAGAGTCAGGGGAACATTCTCGGAAGATCAGAAGTTGATGGCAGAATCCCCACCAGCGGTAGCAGCCCCCAGACCGAGTGACTTCGCTTAGCTAAGAAGGTGGCAAGGAGACAGGCAGGTGGGAGGGCCGCTTTGCAATGTCTTGTGCCTGCGGCGGAAAACCAGAAGCAAAGAGAAAAACCAGAAGCAAAAAAAATTTTAGTAGGAAGGGACCTCAGAGGTAGAGGTAGAAAACACTTTAGTTGCAGCCCTGTGTGCAACCCGAAACCCTCGTCACTCCCCCCCTCACGTAGGAACCAGGCCATGTGAGCCGAACTGACCTCAAGCCCAGCTCTAGGAGTGGGCCTGATTGCTCCAAACCCACCGAGACCATCCTAAACCCCCTGCCTGGTAACTTAGACTGAAGCCCACCAGCTGGAAAACCTCTGCTTAACGACCATGAGAAGGGGTACTCTTTCCAGGGCCATGCTCAAAATATTTAATTTAACCTCCAGGTCAGGCTCTGAGCCACTGCAAGCAGCGTAGGCTCAATCAGAACAAAACTAGATCGAAGCAATCCATTTGGTAGCTGTGTTTAATGCCTTTACATAACTCCACCTCCCTTTCCCTGCTTGCAAAACACGTGGCTACGGTTGCTGCTGGCAGCCCTTTTGTGACCATGAGGCTAGCCACCTTGAAGATTAAACAGGCTACCCAGAGGAGGACTGAATTAAGAGCCCTGGCCAGACTATGCCAAGGACCACAGTCCTTCACTGCACCACCCTACTTGTGTGAGGTTTATCTACCTCAAGACTGATAGTTCGGTGGGTTGAGTGGTTGATTTTTGCATCCTCTCATCTACTCCCTGACTTCATCCATGTTTAAACTGAGATCCAGAGCAGGGAAACGTCTTGTTCAAACTCTTGCAACACCAGGACCTCAATCTTTTGTCTGGCAGCCTGGCGTGCTTCTAATAAACCATAAAACCTCTTCTACTGCACTGTCGGCAGCAACCGGGACTCAATAAATGTTTGTTGAATGAATTAATTACTGAACATGAATGGATCAGAGGGAAGTGCTGGCAGGGGCACAGGATAAGCAAGGGTTTGGAGTGAGGGAGGGATGACACGGAGGGGGACAATGAGGAGAAACACCCACGAGTTTATTCTATTTTAGTCACATGAACACATTTGCCATACAAAAGCCTTCATTAAACTCGAGGATTTCTGTGGATACATCTCTGCTTGCCACTAGGTCCAGAAACAATAAATCCCCAAAGCACAGAAAGCTTTTTGAAGTTTATTATAAAAATAACTAAGAGGGCTCTATAAAGATCTCCGCATGCCAGGTCCAATCAGGGACTTGTGGTTGAGCGGAGGGGCGGTCTCAGTGTTGTGCCCTTGTTCTCAGAACAGAGGGTTTAAAGGCTGTCACAGTGCAATTAGAAAACATAGCTGTTCTAACCTCTGAATTCACATGCACTGAAGAAGCACAGGCCCTCTTCCTGGTCTGAGGGTACAGGATGGACCATCAGAAACTCCTGGGCTCGAGTCTGCCCGTCACTCAGGAGATTTGTGGTGTCACAAGGATGACCGATTCTCCCCAGAACCTGAGTTTTCTTTGTGCATAAAATGAAAATAATATAGGCCCACTATAATTGATCTCAGGACCAGATAGCTCAACATTCAGCAACGTGGGGTTCCAGAAAAAGTATATGGTGTGTACGAGTGTATTACGAACACCCTATAATCCAACACACTAATATTTCTGTAGGGAAACAGATAAATATTTACAGTGTATAATGAAATAATACAGTAAGTAGTTAAGACCATAAGTTAACCTCACATCACTGTAGCCTTGGACTTGCCACCAGGTGAGTTATGAAAATCTTTGGCTGTCAGGACGATTTGGAGTTTGGGAACTGGGGATCAAGGATCGAGGACCTGAACCAGCGCATACATCATCAGGTTGTCAAAGGACTGAGATAAAGCTCTTCACCAGGGGCACCTGGGAGTTCAGTCGGCTAAGCATCTGCCTTTGGCTCGGGTCATGATCCCAGGGTCCTGGGATCGAGCCCCCACATTGGGCTGCTTACTCAGTAGTGAACCCGCTTCTCCCTTTCCCTCTGCCTGCTCCTCCCCCTGCTTGTGCACGCTCTCACTCTCTCTCGCTCTATGTGTCAAATAAATAAATAAAAATGAAATCTTTAAAAAAAAAAAAAAAAGCCCCCACCAGCACCCATTTCCCACCGGTAATAACAGGGAAGACCAGCGCGTGCTCTGAGGCTGCAGGCTGTTTCCGGCTAGCATCCTGTTTCCACTGCAGAAGCATTTCCAGGAGTTTCCCGGGTTGTGCAGACACCCAGTGTGGGATCTCCTCTGAGCCTGGGCAAAGGGAACAGTGCATCCGCGGGAACAGGTTCTAGGGCCGATATCTCTGGGCTAAGCCATCCTGCACCCCACCCTGCAAGGCCGGCCTCAGCACCTGCTCCCTCAAGCCCCACCCCCAAGCTTAGAGGCAGAAAAGGAGCTCGGAACACGATGCCAGGACCCACTCCATTGTCTGCCTCTCACCAGCTCCACAGCCGTTATGAATCTGAGGGAGAAGAACCCGCTTTCATTCCCCTCCAAACACACTGGCTCTGCCCTTGGCGTCGCCCTCCCACTCTCCTGAAGCTAACAGCTTGGCGGGTGCTGAGAGGAGAGAGAATACCTGCTCTGGTCCCAGGTACTGGGACAGTCCATCTGACAGGTGTAAAAAGCACCTTTTCGTTCTGCTGTCTTAGCTTACATTTCCCTGTTTTCTTTTCAGGTTGAGCATCTTTCAGAAACGGATGTATTGCCCAGCCCTCTGCTACCTGCTCCCCATTCAGTGGCCCAGGCTACTTGGTTTTCCTATGAACATGCAGCCCTCCCGGTGTATCTGTCCACCTGGAGTAGCTCAGAACTCTCCCCTCCACTGTTTCGGACACTATGCTTCTGGTCATCCAACCTGACAATTGGACACCGGGCATGAATGCTTGCAGAGCAGTGCCCCAAGCTGCCATTCCCCCGAGGTGTCTGATGAGGCTACATGGAAGTGGCTAATGAGACCCATTTTAGGTTTGAGGCCAAAGGTCCTCCATCACCCAGCGGGCCAGGACAAGGATGGCACAGCTGAGAGAGTGCAGTGAGCCTTGGGGAGCCACAGCCTCACAGGCACAGTGCACAGTGCAGGGCAGACTGGAGAGCCTTTCACGCTATTCTTCAGAAGTCTCCGAACTCAGCACTGAGGTCACCCAGGTCCCCAGGTTAGACCTGTGAGTGGGCCCAGGATAAGCATGAGGCACCAGAGGCACCTAAGGGGGGGGGGATCTCCCTCAGGGGCCAGCTTGTGCCTTGCACAACATGGGAGAGGACACCCCCCACCCCCCGAGTTCGCAGCCTGGGCCTTTGTACACCAGCCTGGGGCCCAGAGAAGAAGGGACGGTCCCCTCATCTGTGAGAAGCTGGGGAAGAAGTGCTGACTGGAGCCACTCTCCCTCCTTTGTGGCTTTCTGAACCCGCACCTCGGCCCAGTCATTCTCAGGAAGCCCCGTGGTGTCTTTATAAAGTTCTGTGTCAGCCAGCAGGAAACAGAAACCAGTGTAGCTCTTTGAAACGGAAAGGGCTCCCAGATTAAAAACAAAGCAAGACCCAGGGAGGGCTGGAGGGGCCTCGGGCTGCTGCCCACGGCCTCCAGGAGTGTCTGCAGACACCACTGAGTTGACCCCACCGAGCTGCTGTGTCTGGCCCGGCCAGGAAGGTAGAGGATCAGGGACTCTGTGTGTTCACTCGGGGGATCAGGAGCCAGGGTTGCAAAGCCATTGCCACTGATTGTCTTGGCTCCAACAAGGCAACCGCATAGGGTACCTGGGTGGCTCAGTGGGTTAAAGCCTCTGCCTTCGGCTCAGGTCATGATCTCAGCATCCTGGGATCGAGGCCCGCATCGGGCTCTCTGCTCGGCGGGGAGCCTGCTTCCTCCTCTCCCTGTCTCTCTGCCTGCCTCTCTGCCTACTTGTAATCTCTCTCTCTCTGTGTCAACTAAATAAATAAAATCTTTAAAAAAAAAAAAAAAGGCAATCGCATAGACACTGAGACACGGCAGCCAGTGAGCCCACATCTCCCAACCTTGCTAACCCACAGACATGGGCTAAACGTGACAGGAAGCTGGCCTCACTTGTGCTTTCAAAGCTCAGCTCAAAGCATCCGATTGGCAGCACCAAAATCACTATCAGAACTCTAGCTGCAAAGGAGTCCGGAAATTTGTTTTTTTTTTTTTTTCATCCTTCCAACCTTTGGGGCTGAGGAAGGTACCCTAAAAGAAGGGGACAGTGCCTATTCCCCAGGGAATTCCAGTGCTACCTGTTAGAGTAGTAAATGTGCTGCCCCATTACATATGTGTCAAAAGTTATATGTGTAGATAAATACTTTACATAGAGCCAGAAAGCCATATATTTCGATGTCTTCGCCTACAGACAAACCATCCCTAACCAATTCTTTTGGGGGCAACGATTTAAATGGTGTGCTAATACTCAGATCTCCATAAAACTCTGAAATGGCTTGGCGTCTGCTCTCCAGTTCCCCCATTTCCCTTCCCCTTTACCTCCGTACCCACATTAGGTGTGAATCAACAGCAAGATGTAAATCAAAGGAGAAACCAACAGCACAGCTGTGCCTGCCTCCATGTGCAGCCCCAGGTACTCAGAGACTGTGTCTCATAAGGGCCATGAGGTCCAGTCTCTCCCTGGCCTGGGATTTGTGTCCTTTCTAGATAAGTCAGTCAGGATGGGGCTGTTAAATCAATGCAGCAGATGGGTCAGTGGTCCATGGAAGGAAAGTGTAAAGCTCCACGTCCTTCACCCATACTCCCTCAGACTCCTGCCTTCAGACATAAGTCTCTTCCAGGAGCCCCGACCACAGCACTATTGACATTTGGGCAAGATCACCGGGCTGTCCTGTGTATCACGGAATATTCAGGAACCTCCCAGGCCTCTACCCACCCGATGATAGTAGCACTTGCCATCCCCGAGCCGGGACAGCCAAAAATGTTTCCAGATATTGCCAAATGTCCCCTAGGAAGCAAAACTGGCCCCTGGTTGAGAACCAGTGCTCTGTGTGACACATACTGTGTATACAGAAATGTATATATACATACAAACAATTAAATATTTATATGTCCTTATTTTAAGTTGGCATCTGGTATAAACTTTTCATTCAATCAGCATATGCACAAAACAGAAATGTAACATATTTTCTTCCTTTTCTCTTAAAAATTAATGTCATCTGTGATAATAGTGACATTTGTCGTGATTAAATAGAACCATCTTATATCTTTCTGTACAGTTGGCATGTACCTTACCCAGCAATGACAAGTGGTCTTGGAGATACTTCATTTATTTCCTGCAGTCCTTCCCACCATGACTCCTGGCTCCTTGAGCTCTGAGAACCCAGATGGACAAATCCAGCATCCAATACCGTGTACGTTTGTCTCTCTCCAGCCACGGTATCCCAGATATTCTTGTGCAAAATAGTTCAGAAGAAGAAGAAGGAGGAGGAGGAGGAGGAGGAGGGGAGGAGGAGGAGAGAAGGAGAGGAAGAAGAAGAGGAGGAGGAAGAAGACCACGACAAGTTGAAGCCCAGGGAATCCCCATTACACAAGGTTACTTTCTAAATTGGCCCCAATTCAGTATATTAGTCAGGAGAGGCAAGACTGTGGTGCAGTAACAAATACCCATTATATAAAGCTGGAAAGTAAGACTTACAAAACAAGTCGTTTCTCTACCCTGTGCAACTATTAAGTGGCAGAACCAGGATTAGAATTTGGGTTCCCTGACTCCAAAATCAGTTCTTCCTGATCCCCTGCAAGAACTCCAGAAGGCCTCGGGGAGCAGAAGATATCTGTGATGCCACAACAGGGTGATCGTGCTTCCCACACTTCTGGACGTTTCTTTAAGGGTGACTTTACCTCGAGAAAGATTAGGATTGTTACATCAGGAATTCGAGGTGTGAAGAGAAACAGTCAACTCTTTTCACTTCAAAACAGGTTTTTGGTACTCAGAGCAAAGACAAGTTCTTGAAAGCTAAGACTTGTGATTTGCAGGGACTGCTTTTAGGTTCTAAATGCCTAACTTTTGGCATCAGAAGCAAAGCTCTGAAGGAAATGGGGCATATGAGGCAGATTGGGAAAAGGACAGATGGAAGCCAGGTCAGAGGTTACCCATGGCTACGCAAGGTGGGTGGGGATGGGGGGTAGGCAGAGAGGAAAGCAGGACAGGGCTCCACCGAGATGCAAGGCTGGGAGATGGAGCCACATTCCTGAATCTTCTTGATGTTCAAATCTCGGTGGGAGAGGACATAAGAGAGCCAGAGTCTCTGACAAGTTCGAGGAATAAAAAAAGAAGAGCCTTTGGGTGACAGCGAATGTTGGAGAAGGACAATTGTCCAGTGGAGGATCCCAAACGTGTGGACCCAGACTGGCACGGAGAACAGATGGGCGTCTCCACGCCTGTAGAGAACAGTGGGGCTACCTGAGAGGCAGATTCCCAGGGGACTGACAACAATAGGAGAAGACATCTGTGGGATCAGATGAGGACACAGTTGTGTCCCAGCCCATGTCAACAAGGAGGGAACGACTGTTCAAAGACCAGACTGGATGGCAAATCTCAGTAGACACCAGGAGAAACAGATGGTGACAAGTGTACCTTACCAGAGCAAGGACGCAGCAATGGATGACAGTGGGGATGGAGAACCACATGCCCAGGAAATATCCGGAGACTCCGTCTGATTGGCCCAGCTGATGTCACATGGCCAAGCCCACTGAACCAATCACTGTGGCCAGAGGCCAGCATGTTCCAATTGGTGGAGGCTCAGAGAGCTGTGACTGAGTCTCAACCAGACCTATGGACCAAAGTGAAGGAAGGTAGAAGCCTAAATAAAATGGGCTCTTATTAGATGGAGAAATGGGTCCTAGAGAGAGGAATGAATTTCCATGAAAGAAGGTATTTAAAAAAAAGTCTCAGGGGGATGCAAACATTATGGTTGCTCAGCAAGCCTGCATTCTCAGTGTCCTCCTTGGGCTCACACTATCCATAAGGGGAGCAGGGGATTGACTCCATTTTCCACTGGAGCACTGAGACATAGCATGGAGACATAGATCTATTTGTCAGATTGGCCCAGATGAAGTGTGGCATTCCTCCACAAGGCTTCCCCTTGAAGACAAGCCAGACCAGGACAGACTTATTCTGGGAGAGTGAAGACTGTCACCAACCCACCAGGACCTCACACTTTGGTTGGGAGACCAGGACGGGAAGCCTGTTTCAGTCAGGGCTGAAGCTGTCGTGTCTGATCTTGGGGAAGCCAGCTCTGTGACCCTAAGAGGAAAGAGAAGGGGCACTGGGGCAGAGTCCATCTCTTAAGATTGCCTGGTCACCTAGCCAGTGTCCTAATCACCGAGGCTCATGGAGATGAGCAAAATTGCCCAAGGAGACATTAATCTTACTGGAACCATGATTCGAATCCATAGTAATGTGGCTCTCTTTCCACAGCTGCTATTGCCTACCTAGGGCATCATCCAGCCCTGGAGTCTCGACCCTACTCAATTTTATAGAATGCTATAAGGGTGTCCCTTCACCCCACACGGATGAGGAAAAGGAAGCTATGGCAGGCTGCCCAGTGTCACACAGCAGAGTAGTAGAGCTCGCTGGTCCCGGGAGAACCCAGCTCTTGTCCTGCATGGCCCAGTGCTCTGTCCTCTGTCCCTGACTTGTCCAGCATCCCGGGGCCAACCATCTAGGGTACTGGTCCGGAAGTAGACAGGAAGCCCCAAGCCAGGTGTTGAAACCTCTATGTCCCCATCACCGGGCCAGATCCCAGGGCCGACATGCATGTATCTGAATATACTTCTTGGAAGAATGAACCCGGTCTCCAACCTCGAACCCCAGAGTGTGGTCTATGGACCAGCAGCATTAGCATCACCCGGCCCCTTTTAGAAATGCAACATCTCAGGTCCCTCCCAGAATCCGAATCCTTATTTTGACAAGATTCCAGGGGATTCCTCTTTATATTTCAGTTGGAGAAGTGCTGGTCTGCACACCTTCATCTGAGACTGGGACTTTTGCCAGCCTCCGAGGTTTCCAACGCACCGACTGTTTCTGCACTTTGCTGCTGCCATAAATACCCTTCTGACGGCCCCCCTGGTTCCCAAATACACCAGGCTCTTGGGGACATGAAGATGCTACTGACTTTCCAGTTTCCAAGGAATGGAGTTTGAAAAGCCACGGTCCTTTGTTGTCACCAACGGTCAGAAAAGGAGGGGCACAGAGGCATCGTGGATGTTCCTGCTCTGATCCTCCCTCATCTCCCGACACGTGATGCCTGCTTGCCTTTCCCCATGTTTGTAACACTGTGTTTGTAAACAAACGCCCATATGGACCTATCAGGGAAGTCCGGGCAGGAGCCCCGCATTTGCTGGGACTGGCATCTGGGCTTTTAGGAAAGGCTGCCTTTCTAGGTAGAGACCTGCTTCCCCACTTTCACTGTGGTTCTTCTACCCCTCCCCACCATAGTGCAATTTCATCGTATTTTTTTTTAAACAGATATCAGTCCCTAATTTTTGATAAATGGTAAAATCCTCCTTTCTCTTCTCTTTCCTCCTTCTCGACTGAGTTTCTAATGACTGGTACACACATATTATGGAGAATAGCAGGTATTACTCATATAAAATCTTGATGAAAAGTATGAAAGAAAATAGAAAAGCTTTAACCTCACTGTTTAGCACAAAACTCTCAATGCGAGTAATACTTTTTTTTTAAGTAGATCTTTTTTTTTAATTATGTATTTATCTGACAGAGAGAGAGAGAGAGAGAGAGAGAGAGAGTGAGAGTGAGCGAGAGAGCACAAACAGGGGGAGCAGCAGAAGGAGAGAGAGAAGCAGGCTCCCTGCTGAGCAAGGAGCCTGATGCGGGACTCGATCCCAGGACTGACCCGCTCAGGCGCCCTGGTAGGAATACTTTTTCATTCCTCAACAAGGGAATGTTCCATCCGCGCCGTGAGTCCGTGGAAGTACACAGATGTCTGTTGACATTACTTGGAGGGTGAGGTGGGTGGGACGAGGCAGGCTCATTGGACCGTACATACTACCATCAAAAAATTAAAATTAAAAAGAAAACAAAGTACTGTGCCCCCTCGTCGTGTCTTTATTTTTTGTTGACGGGATTTAACATAAAATACTGCTGACCCAGCCGAAATCTTCAGAATCTGAAGTCGACATCAGATCCCCATGCACCATATTTTTGACTTGCAAATGCCTTCCAAGAATAGCTGGAGTGTCCTTATTAAGCCCGGCTTGTGATGCTTCCGTACCTCGCGCCGTCTGCTCTAGCACTGTATAATTCATGGACTTGCCTTATGAAGTTCGGGAGAGATCGAAACCATGACCAGCCCGTGAACTCAAGCTGACTCTTCCACTATTTTAAAAAGAACACGGCACAGGCTGACACCTGACCCACGGCTCAGCCGCACCTGGCAGGAATGCCGAGCAGGCTTTCCTTGAGCCGGGTCCCAAGTCTGGCTGTCCACATGGACTCTGGGGCTCTGGGATTCAGTGAAGGGACACATACTCCCCACTGATGCTGGGTCATGACTTGCATACCTGTGATCATGGGCAGCACGGAAAACCAGCCTGTGGGTCCGCAGTACGTGGAGGTGAATTTCCTTAATTTAAGCAAGAAAGGGCAAGCCCCATCATGATAATCATCACCATAGTTACCGTCTGTGAGCTCCGGCAGCCTGCTGGGCACTGGACCCATCATCTCCTGTAAGCCACACAGCAAAGCAGTATTTATTATCCCATTTTACAGAGGAAGAAACATTTCCGGTCCAGAGGCTGGCCTCAAGCCACATAGATAATGACCAGAAAAGCCTGGATTCACACACAGGTCTGTTGGGCTCCAAAGCCGATGTTCTTAGTCTCTGCTCCCCAAAAGGGGGCATGTAACCCCCAAGGCCCGACACGGCAATCAGCCCACGGGAAGAATAGAACAAGATCGTTTTTTTACATTTTAAAATCTCATTTAAAATGTCTGCACTTGTGCATTTTCNGTTAAAATCTCATTTTAAATGTCTGCACTTGTGCATTTTCATTGTATACATAACATAGTATTACGTTTGAACCTGCATAACAAATAAACGAATACATATGCATATACTGGTAGCTGANAAATACATATGCATATATTAGTAGCTGATTTTTTTTTTCCTGGATAGTGAGGCTGCAGTTGAAAAGTCTAGAGCCACTGCTCTTGGCTCCTCCCCACACTGACCCCTGCCCCGGGGATCCAAGAACAAACTCTAGGCAGCCAGCCTGGTCCTCTCTCCTTACGACCCTTTCTGAGACCGGGAAAGCTTAACTTCTCCAGCCTGCCCACTCCACCTGGCAAGCCAAGAAACTGATGGATGGGAAATCCAAAGACCACTTGTTTTTGTTTGTTTGTTTTTTAAAGATTTATTTATTTAGTTGAGAGAGAGAGAGCACAGAGGGAGAGGGAGAGGGATATGCAGACTCCCCGCTGAGCAGGGAGCCAGACGCAGGGCTTGATCCCAGGACCCTAAGATCATGACCTGAGCCGAAGGCAGATGCTAAACTCACGGAGCCACCCAGGCACACCCCAAAAGCCACTTCTAATTTGCAGTGTGACCTCCAGCCACCCAGGGCATCACCCTGGGCCTCAGCTCCTCATCTTTCGGCCTTTATTATAGGGATATATTCTTACTATTTATTATTGCGCCTTTAGGAGTATATGGTCTTGCATCGGGAACCTGAGCTCCATTCCCAGATGGAAATGTGACCCCTTTGTGCACTGCTGCAGGAGACTGATCCAACTTCAGGCCAAGGGGACACAATCCTGCTGCTGTCCCTCCAGCCAGGGGTGTCATCTGGCCAGTGATGCCCCCCCCCTCGGGTCTCAGGAAACTTCATTTGTGCATGGAGTGGGTCTGGTCCTGCTACGGCTTATGCAGGGGATCTAGTGAGCTGAGTGTTGTGAACACCCCTGAACGGTCAGAAGAACCTTCTAAATGAACCTCATATTCCTCTGCTCCTGCCTTCATTTATCCAGCCTGGCCAGATGACAGGGCCTCCCATTCCCACGGAAGAGACTTACCGAGCCCCTCTGGGGCTAGGCACTGGGTCCCAGCACAGAGAAAAGCCCCATGGTCTCTGTGGGGAGGTTGCCAAAGTAGTGGGGGAGACAGAAAGGAGGGAGAAGTGAAGGAGTGAGGATCATTCCCTCTGCAGATCAAAAAAGGGGACCACCTGCTTCCAGGGAATGGACGCCTGCAGATAAAAAAGAACGTCCTTCATCAAGATCAGGTTCGGAGCCTCATGCGTGGGTGTACAGATACACATATGGAAGCTGGAAAGACTCTCTGACCCCCTCCGCTCCTCTCTCCAGGTTACGAGTGAGTGCCAAGAAGAAAGCCCACAGCTACCAGCACTCCTGCCATAGACAGGCTCAAACTCCTCTTTGAGAGGTCAGCTTGGTTTGAGCACCCAAGGGAGCCCCTGCCACCTAAGACCAAGGATGGGGGAACTAGTCAAAAGCCCAGATCGTGCAGACAGGCGCTGCCCATCACACCTCCTGATGGCTGATTTGAGTGGCCTGGTCTCCCTCTCCCTGCCCGCCACCCCCCCACCCCCTCTTCCTCCCTGCCTGGGAGCTTGGCTGTCGCCATCGTGGGGATGCGGTGCTCTGGTCCCCCTGGCAACGCCCACTGCACCCCTTCCCCCGCTGTGAAGCCAGGAGACCATCTCGAGGGCTCCTCCGCAGCTCCCGGCGGGCCAGGGGGAGGCCAGCGCCTTCACTGAGTTCCCTGCCTCCCTCTGGGCGGCTGGAGGCACCAGGGAGCCCTGCCTGGCTCTCAGGGTGAACAGCCGGGAGGCAGGACATGGTCACACCTGGAGGGCAGCTTTCATAGCTGCCACCCGCAGCTAGTGACACAAAGCCAAACAGGCCCCTGGGTGCCCAGAGCTAGAGCACGGGGAGCAGAGCAGGCAGGCTTCCTCCAGGATGGGAGGGCCAGGTCCTAGCAGGGAATGGGGGACACACAGTGCACCCTGGGAACTGCTCTGTATTGGGCACCTGCTCTGTGCCATGCCGTGTGCTTGACACTCAGAGCTCATCACCTCCCCCAAATGTCACACGGTGAGCCTGGGGCTGGGGGTTACTACCCTCACCATGTTAGAGATGAAGACGCTAAGGCTCTAAGACGAAAACTGAGAACCCAAGGTCACGGTGCTAAGAAGTGACAGAGGAGCCATTTGAAGCCTGCCTGCCTGCTCCAGGGCCTGTGCCACCTCTGCCTTCTCAAGGCCTAGAGTCTTTGCTGACTACCACCAGGGCCAGGCCAAGCGTCCGCCACGGGGAATACGGACAAGGCCAGAGTCTCTGGAGTCGGTGGGCTTAGAACTGAGAGGCAGAGACAAGCACCAAGGAATCAATTCTAGAATAACAAACCATGGATTGACTAAGAGAGAAAAGCACATTGAACTTGGGAGTCAGCCCACCCAGGGTTTGGGCCTGAGACTTCTGAACCTTGGCACCCCCATCTATAAAATGAGAGGTCCAGAGGGACCCCATGAGCCCCTGCGCAGTACTTGGCAATGAGTGGGCATTCCGTGAATGTTTCCTTCCTCTTTTCTTTTTCTGTCCCTCAAAATAAGTTCATTAAGACTGTGGAAAAGGAAGCACTCCCGGTGGGCTTCCTGGAGGAGCTGACCTCTGAGTCCCCACTGGACCTGCAGCATCTGATCTCAGTAGAGATGAAGGTATTATATTATTTGCCCGGTATGTCACTGTTTTGAGCTTCAGCTTCCTCATCAGCAGAGCGGGGATAATCACAGCCACTTTATAAATAACCTTGCACGTGAAGGTACCAGCAGTTCTCCTGGAAGAGAACTAGGAGCCCAGAGATTGGCGTTCCAGGCAGAGCTCTGCCCCACCGTGACACGACCCTGGGCCGACTTCATTTCTTCTTGTACGAAATGGGGACTGTTAAGTCACTGGGTAAGTCCTGTGGTCTCTCTGGGACTCCTGCTTCCTCAGGAGCTAAATGGCCTACGGGTAGCTCTTCAAAGTTTCCTCCGGTGTCTAGAGCCCCCTGAGGCTCCGATTCTAAGCTAGGGCCCACCCTGTCCCAACGGCCTCCCCACCCAACATACGCTGTGAAAGACCCTGCAGCCCTGAGGAACAGCGTTCGGGTCCAGGGTGGGAAAGGAAATGCTTCTGGGCCATCTCCTGTTCCCTGAGGGCCTTCGAGAGAAACAAAAAAAGGGAACCAAGAGCAAAGAAGAGGTCTGCCTTGAAAACAAAATCACAAGACAAACCCTCCCGGCTAGCTGAGGCCAGGGCTGCCCCGTCACCTGCAGAGGGAACTCAGGGCACTTCCTGCCTGTGCTCGGAGCAACGCTGGCCAGGATGTTGGTGGAGACAAGCCCCAGGCAAGGTAGGGTGCTCTGACCACGTGTCAGGTCACACATAGGAGAGCAAACGTCAACTTTTGATCAAGGGTGAAGAGCTAGCGGCAGGTGACAAAACCAGGTGAGGACCCACAAACAGGCCCTGGGCTCCTAGGCATAGAAAGCCTCCCTACTCTTACATGTCCCACTTCCAGGGTACATTTTCCTCAACAAGTCACCCTCACCCCGCCCTCACTCAGTGGCCAGTTAAACCCCACCCTTCCTAGACAGGGATCTAGAAGTCACACATACCTTCAGTGGGGCTTTCGGGTGCGGTGGGCTGCCAAGGTTCAGGGCTCGGGGTGCTCAGCTCCTAGTCCCTGCTGTTGGCTGGGGGGCTCCGCAGCGTTGGGGGTGTGGAGAATGGCGGCAGAACTTCCCAGTCTCTAGAATGGAGCTCTGCTTTGCCAGAAGCTTCCTCCAGGGTCCCTCCCCATCATCCCTTCCAGGGTGACCTTCATCAGGAGGAGGGTTGGACAGGAGCCAGCTGATAGGCTGCACCCCCCAGCCTGACCCCACCTCTCTCCCTCTCTCCCTTTCTTCCTTTCTGCTGCCCCCCTAGACACTAACCAAGCACCTACCGCATGCCAGCCCCGTCTGGGTGACTACATACATGGTGATAAATGAGACACAGCTATCTTGTGCTCTAACCCTGTGCTCCGACCCACTCTCCTCCTGAAGCAAGGGACCTATGGAGGGCAAGAACAGAAAGGGCTCTCGACCTGTGAGCCTGACCACCACCCCCATTTCACAGATGTGGTCACTGAGGGCCAGGAAGGAGCCTGGCTCAGCCGACGCCCCTCTTGAGAGCAAGCCCTATGCCTTCCAGGACCGAGAGGGCCCCCTGGGGCCGCATCGACTCCATGCAGTGGATGTCCCCAGGGCACCTGCGGGGCACGCAGCCCTGCATCAGCCCGCGGGGACATGTGGGGAGTCGGGACTGACCTGGGGGGAGGGGGGGCGCAAGCACACACAGAGCTGCCTCATTCTGCAGGCTGCTGCAGCGCGGGGGAGGGGGACACAGAACCCAGGCTCACTCGCCTGCGGGGCTGTCCCAGCCAGACTTGAGGAATGCCTACTCACCTTCCCATTTCAGAGACCAGGAGGCCACCATTTGCTCACTGTCCCCAACCCACACATTGACATGGAGCCAGGAGCTGATGGGATGGGGGGGGGGGCCCTGCCTCCACATCCTTGCTCCTGAGTTGACAGAGTGAAAGACAGGAAGGCTGGGACCTGAGACACCTGTCTGAGCCTCTGGCCTTTCATACTCTGACCCTGCCTGGCTGTCCCACCTTCAGCCTCCTCCCTCCCCCAGAACCCTCACTTCTGCCCCATCCTGGGCTCCAGTCATTCAGGGACCAAATGAATGGACCCCTAGCTGTGGGATTCCAGGACAGCAGAGCAGAAGAGGGGGTTGGGACAGAGCAAGACTAGCAGGGTCACCCCTCACATGGCAGGAGTGATGAGGAGTGTGCCATCTCCAGGCCTGAGGCTGAGGCCCAGAGAGGTACCACACCTCACCCAAAGTCACACAGCAAGAAGGGGCAGCGCTTGGCCTGGAGCCCGGGCCTGTACCATCATCTCAGACTTCATCGACTCCTCCAAGTGGGTGGCCCCCTGCTGGCTCCACTCCCTGTCTGGATGTCCAGGCCTGCTGTTCCTGCAGCTTGGAGAGAGAGCCTGCTGGGGGTGGGGGCGGGGGGAATTGGTGCAGAGGAGAAAACAGAAAGTGCCAGCTGATTCATATTTCTAAATGTCATGTTATTCCAGGAGCGTTCTCGCTTTGCCACCACCTTCATCCACCCCCCTGCTTGCCATCTTGAAGGAGGAGTGGCCAGGGGAGGCGGGGGTGCTGTGAGAGCAGGGTCTGGGGGGCTGCATCTCCGCCCCGCCCCCTGGATGAGTGGAGGGGTGGGCACTGTGCTGGGAGCCTGGGAGCCTGGGTTCAAGCTGGGGCTGTGGAATCTGGTGCCTGGGGCCCTGAGCCTCGTTCCACCTCCTTTGTACATTTCCCTATGCAAAATGGGGGTGGGGCCGTGCTTCCCAAGACCGGCTGCATATCAGATTTGCCTCAAAAGAAAACAAAACAAAACAGACTCTCTTGTACTGCACCCCTAGAGATTCTGATGCAGTAAGTCAGGTGAGGCTGGGAGTCCATATTCGATCCGTGTTCCCTAACCCTCTCCCAGCCCAGTGGCTCTGGTACAACCTGTCTACACAAGCGTGCTTGCAAGGCTCCCAGCAACGAGCGTCCATCCAGATTTTCATTCGTCTTCGGTACTTATTTACCTCCTCCAGAAAGCTCTCCCTGATTTACCCACTCCATCTGCCACTTCCAGTGCTCATCACTCCTGGCCCTGCCTCCTCACCCACGCTCATCTTATTGCTCCCAGAAGGCATTTAGTCATTTGTGCCTGTGTCTGCCTGTGTGTCCTATGTGGATTCAGCAAGATGAACTTCCCACGCAGCATTGAGAAAGGTGCTCAGCCCTTGAGCCAGCGAGTCCCAAGCTCGTGGCCTCTGTGAACTCCCCCAAGGTGAAGTGTGCAAGCACTTAGCACAGGGCTTGGTGGAAGAAGGTGGTCAGAGACCTCGACAGGACAACTGGGTTAATGCCGGAAGGTTCCCAGAGGGCCCCTGACTTCCCGAGTCAGCCATGGGGTATTTGGACACCTGCCGCCTGGTATGTGCCTGTAGGCAGAGGACTCGGGCAAGCCTGGGTCCTCCACAAAGAACAGGTATTGCTCAGAGTTCTCTAGAACCTTTCACATGATGCCAGGTGCTGTCCTATAGGAAACGGAATTCCCAGGAAACAGAATTCCCCACAAACGGTTCTATGGGAGGAGCAGGAAGGCTGGGGCTGCTGACAGCGGCGCATAGGGTCAGGGGGACCGGAAGGGGAATCCCGAGGCTCTGCAATGCCAGGAGGCACTGGAGCCCCACACCTAAAGAGCCAGGGGCAGATGGCATTGCCAGAGCCCAGTGGGAGCTGGAGCGGTGGGAGAGGGGCAGCCCCCAAGATGCAAACACAGAGGGAGGTGGCCATTCCCAGAGCCACAGTATCCCGGCATGGAGAAGCAAAGGGGGACAAGACCCATCCTTCTCCTCCCACCTTCCCGTCTCATTCTGGTATCTTCCATTGACCAAGCCCAGGCTGCAGCCAGAGGCACCAAGCAGCCCCTAGAGATTCCCCCCACCCCCACCCCCCGGGGCTCAGAGAAGGACAGAGAGAGTTTTGCAGGTTGTCGAGTGGGCAGGAGGCAAGCGGAGAATAACCAGCTCCTCAGGCAGCCTGGCAATCTCCCAGCTGCTCCACACCCCGCCCACCTTCTCCACTCCGCGGGGCTGCGGGGGGGACGTGCCCGACACCGCCCTCGGAAGACCAGCTTCCAGCCCCATCACTGCCACGAGCACACAGGGCGACGGCAGGAAGTCACCTCCCCACTTTAGGCCCTGCTCTCCTCATCTGTAAACCCCAGGGGCTAAGCTAGCCAGTCCTTTCCAGTCCTGACCTGAGGTTTTCCTCCCCTGCCTTTTCTAGAACGGAGCCCCGCTCAGCGGCAGGAAAATGGGCTCGGAGAAGCAGGAAGCTTAGCAAATGGAAAATTAATTCTGGACGGTAAAGAGCAGAGGCTGTTGTTTGTGATGTATAACTTACTCTTTGTGTCAAACTGTGTACTGTGAATATCAGTGGGATGGCAAGAAAACCGAGATCTATTGCTTCGAGTTTAATCTGTTCCCCGCGTTGGAGCGGGGAGAGGGAGGGGGAGGAAGACTACCACTTTAATCACAGGCCCAACTCGAGATGTCAAGCTGCTCTCGGGTGTGTTAGTAAAATGATGTTGTATTATAGGCCTCCTAGACAGCGCACCACACTGCAGCTCTATCTGCCGAGCCATAAATTAGCACACCTACTTTACGCTCTTCAGGTAAAACCAGTAATTTAGCTGAAAAACACACACGCACGCATGCAGAGCTTGGGGGGGGCGGGGGGCAGGGGGCGCTTAGGAGAGGGGGCTGCTCCCCTTGAGCAGGGAATAGCTGAAAACGTGCAAACCGGAATGAAACGACACGTCGGCGGCACCTCCTGTCATTAGTGTGTGGGCTCCTGGTGCGAGCCCCGAAGCCGGCCCACCTTCCCTTCTACCTGCCTCCGTGCCTCCCCCACACCCCTCTTCACCATGAACCGTAAATTACATGCTGACACCTTTAATTTGTGCAAAGTATGCCTGGCTGCGCCTGGCATCAGCAGCCGGCTGCTATAATAAGGTCAATCTATATTCATTGTCGCAGCCCTTGATGTGCCAGATAACACGAGGAAGCAGCACTGTGGTGGCTTCTCTGGGCTGGGGGGGGAGGGGCGGGGCAGGGGGGGCCCGCTGCCGCTCAGCGCAGCCTGGCACCGGTTGGTTCATTACTTATGCGTGGCATGGGCGATGTTATGATTTAGCTAATGACCGTCAGGTATTCATCCTACTGCTGCCTGGAGACGGCCGCGGTGCACGCCGGCCTGCCTGAGCCAGGGAAGGAGCCCCCACACCCCACCCGCGGACACCATGGAGAGACCGCTCGGTGGGTCTGACTGTCCTGGCTGGGCCGTGCTCCCCGGTAGTTTATGATTCAGGACTATAGAGCCACTAGCCTGGTGGAGGAGAAACTGTCGGGGGTGCCCCGGGGTGGGGGCAGAGGCACGGATGTGGGCTGTCCCTGGATCCTGGGACCCAACCAGGGCTGTGTGTCTCAGGGATGGGTCGCACAGCACGAGCCCAGGCACTGGAGTCCTGGGGTTCCGGATTCTAGTCCCAGCTCTACCTCTTGCAAGCTGTGAGAGCTTCAACAAGTCGCTTAACCTCTCTGGTCTGAATGGATGGGCCAACAATTCCAACGCCGATGAGAGAGAGTGTAAGGGAACAAATATATGAATACAGTTGCTGGTGCGTCGGTCAATGGAGCTCCCATTATTCAGAGCCCTAGTGGGCCCATCACAGAGATCTGTTGGATGAACGTCTGCTTTCAGGTGGGGAATTCAGACCCAAAAGTTGGCTAAAGGATGGGGCTTGGGCCAATGGCTGAGCTACTTGGTCAAGACACTTCCCAGATCCTAAAATGTTTATGCTGAAGAAGATTCAATCACACTGAAGAAGCATGAACCCACGGCTGGGGAGGATCACAGGGGCAGAAGTGAACCAAGCTCTGGGCCTCCAACAGGCCAGAGGCAACGGACGAAGCACAGGTTATGGAGGTGAAGGGACATAGAGAGGGGTCAGCCAGACCCTGCTAGCAGTGACAAATGGAGGCGAGGAAAGAAACGGATCCATCCTAGGAGGTCCACCAGTGAGCTGGGGTCCCAGCGGGTTTCTGCCTTCATAGTTTTGCCCGCTGCCCTCAGGACAAATGACCATCAGTCTCCAGGGGGTCACCCTTGGGATGACAGGGCACCCTCTCCCCTCTTCATGGTGCTTAGTTAGGAGAGTACAACACGGTTCCCCACTTTGTCCATAGCCAGGTGAGCGGAGGGAGGCACACAACCAAATTCAGAGGCCTCTGGCCGATCCTCGTTTCCCTTATTTGCACAACAGAGCCAATAGTGAGCCCAACCGCACACCCACATGGGCCAGATGAGGACCCGTTTTCCCTCCCATCAACCAGCTTCGGGTCTAAGGAAGGGGGTCACCTCCGTCCCGCTACAACATAAGCAGCCAGGCTAGACACCGTGGTGATCCGGAAACACGCGCGCGCTTCCTACTGCCCTGCCTTTGTCCTTGCCGCTCCCTCGCTCCCTCCCCCAGGAACTGTCTTCCCTTCTCACTGTCCCCAGGGCCAGCCCATCCTCCCAGGTCCTGGTCAGATCCTGCTTCCTCCCAAAGAGTGCTCTGTCCCTCCTCCGTGTCAGGACTGCCTTCCCCTGCCCACAGCACCGACCACCCTTCCTGACTGTAAGTGGGCTCGTGATGTGTCCTCTAGTGATTTGGCCCCAGATAAAGAAGTAGTGGGAAGGTGAGCTGTACTGCTCAGGCTAAGCAGCGATAGGCCCCTGTGGGTCTCCCCCCGCTCATCTGTAAAATGGATAGGCAAAGGTGATATGGGGTGTTCTCGGCAGCCCCAGGCATCACAGTGCTAGGCGAAGCTTCCAGTAAAACTGGCTCGGAAGGGATGACAAGGGTGAGGCCAATGGGCATCTCCATGGAAACCAGTGCCTCTAGCTTGAATTTCCCCATCTTGACAGCCTAGGGACTCCGAGTCCGAATTAATTTACTTTAAAGAATGCAAACGTTCTCTCCCACATAGGCTGGTGCCTTGAGGTTTCTTCCCAATGCCTGGTGAAGTCACCTGCCTTGTCCCACCTCTGGCCCGCACCCGCCGCTCCTGCCCCCAGGCCAGCACAGGGCTGCATCTCCGCACATCTCACTGTGCCTCACAATGACCCATGCACCTGCGCCGAGAGCACCTGCCAAGTCACGGAGCTGCCGGTGTTCAATCGCCCTCGAAATACGCTGCATCTCTGACCAGCAAAACTTGGACAGAGTGGAGGGCGGGGCCTCCCCAGGCCAGTGGGCCAACAACCTCCCACTGCCACCTGCTGGGTTCGCCTGGCTGGGCACCCCCAGCCCATCAGCTGCAGGTGAGGCACGACCGGAGAGCCGCCTGACTGGCCGGGGGCTAGACCTGCACCCTCATCCCAGAGCGTCCTTATCACTCACTAGCTAGTGACCAAGACGCCCCTTTGCTGCTGAGGAACCAGAAGCAAGAAAGGCATGGGGTTGGTACATTCCTTCGCAGAGCAGGATCTGAGACCTGCACAGAGACAGAGGTATCCAGCAACCCGTACTCAGCACCAGGGACTCGGGGCCTGTCATCCCTAACACCCCATTTCCAAACTTCTTGCCCTTATTGTCCCACCACACACCACTTCCCCACCCCGTCCCCTGGGGAGGCTGCTGTCTCTTCTGTACCCCTCATGACCTAGGGCTGGGAGGTAAGGCAGGTCCCCTCTGATCCACCCTCCCCTTCCGAACACCCCAGCTCCTCTGAATTCCATGCCAAGTGACTTTACCTCTCACCACCACCCTTGCAGCAGGGTCACCCACTGTCCCCCTGGGTTATACCCCTCATTCGCAGCAGACTCGTGGGCCCCCTTGCCCACTGGCTTCCTCTCCACCCCCACTGGGCGACTTCACGTCCATTTTGAGGATCCATCCAACAGGGGGCCTCTCTGTTCCTCAGCCACCTGGCTGGCCCAAACCATCCCATCCACGCAGCAGCCATGGGCATCACACCCCGACCTCACCATCTCCACAATCCCCACTTCAAGTCCCCCACCTGGGACCACCTGCTACCGGCTATTCTTCCAGACCACCCAGCCCTCTGGCCACCAAGCACCGCTGTCCCAGGATCAATACTCATCTGCCGCCCTCACGTGCACCCTGCACCATGCTCCTCCCTTCCTTCTGCACACTTAGAAGCCATGCCCAGGCTCGGTGCCCTCCAACCGCGCACCTGCGTGATGCCTGCACCCTTCAGAAGAACACAGCTGCAGAAAACGCAAACCGACTTTCCTCTACATTCGTGGCCTCATATCTCAAAGGAGCACTGCCGCCGAGCAGCTGCCTCGGCCGGCACGACCCTGGTCTCCCAAACAGATGCCTTATCCTTTCTCCTCCCCACACACCCCTCACCATCCCCACCGTCAGTGGCCTCAGACCTTGCTCAGAGAGAGTAGCGATCAGAGAGAACTTCCTCATCCTCCCATTGGGGAACTGGCAGCCCTCCGGTACCTGCACCCCACCCCACCCCACTCCCCGCTCCCAGGGAGAGGACAGAGGCCACTGCTCTGCCAAGGACCCCTGCTCCACATGGGGCCTGGATCCCACCTCTCTCACCTGCTCCAAGACCTGGGTGTCTCCTCTTTCCGCACCCCCGCCTTCTCCCTGTCCCCCAAGTCACCCTGGACAGGATCCGCATGCTCTAGGCTTCCCTCTAATAAACAACGTGCTCCGTTCATCACCACCCCTCTCCCTAGCTCCCATCCTGGTTTTCCTGCTCCCCTTCACTGACAAACGTGCTAAAGAATGGTCTGCAGCTCCTGCCTCCTTTTCTCACTGGCCATTCCTCGCCCACCGCTAGAGTCCTGCTCCCGCGCCCCCTGGCTGGGAACTGACCGGCAGCGGAGCATGGCCCGCGGGCAGGAGCAGGAGAGGGAGGGAGCTCAGGGGCAAAGGAAAGACCCTCACTGGGAAGGGCCTCGGGCTCGATCAAAGACATTGGCCATTTCCTATAGCCATCTTCAGATTTGTGTTTTAGAAAGGAAGTTCCGGTGGCACAGGGTAGGAGACCAATTAGGAGGACAGGGAAGGGGTCCAGGGGAGAAAGCAGGGAGGCCTGAGTTCGCCAGATGCCAGAGACAGAGGAGGAATGTAGAATCACTGTCAGGACTAAGGGGCCAAGCATGGCCAGCGCCCGGTACAGAACACTCCTTATCCCCCATGCTTTCCCATCATGAAACAGACTAGACTGGGTGACCCCCGATTGGTGACCGTCCCTCGCCCCCACCCCCAGCGGCTGGCACCCCGCTCTCAGGCCCGCTACCACCTGCCCCTCGCAGCTGGCACGTAGTCGGTACTCAGTGTACACTTGATCGAGGAAAGGGTGGACCACAGAGTGGCGAGGCCGGCTGGAGGGGAGCAAAGGGCCGGGCTGTGGAGGTGTAAATGCCAACCTCAGAGCCCAGACTTTGTCCTGTCAATACTGGGGAGCCCCCCAGAGGGCTGTGAGAACAGCAGGGGCCCGGCCAGCTCTGTGTGTGAGCTAAGCCCATCCAACAGCTGCAAAAGCTGAATTGGAATAGGGCAAGACTAGAGGGGGAAGACCTGTCCCCAGCCAGCTCGAATCCTCCAGGCAAGGAAAGATGAGGTCTGATCTTGGAAAGAGGACTAAAGAAAGGCCAGCCTTAGAAATAGCAAGGAGGTAAAATTGGAGAGGCAGGATGATAAACAGAAATACAGTTAATTGGTTGGTGGCTCAGCAGCTGAGTAGATGGGGCAGTGGGTGGGGCGGGCTGTAATGAACTTCACCGGGGTCGTGTTGAGTTTAAGTTCACTGTGGAGCATTCAGGAAAAGATGGCACTGGTCTGGCATGTGCAGGTGGGATACTCAGGGTGGGGTGGCCCAGAACTAGAGAGAGAGACTGGGGAGCCATCTGCCAGGAGAGGCAGTGGCCGCAATGGCATGAAGACCAGAGAGTCAGCAGGAAAGGTCATGGCGAGTGAGAGGAGCAGGAGCTCCAGGGCAGAGCCATGGAGACTGCCCGCCTTTGAAGGTCAGTGGAGAGAAAGGACCCACAGAGAGACAACCGAAGAAATAAATCAGGGGAACCTAGGACAGGGTGGTATCCCAGACACCAAGGAAGAAGGTTCAGGAAGGACGGGTGGTCATGGGGTCAGTAGCAGCAGCGGGCTTGGTTTTCACTGGTTTGGCTGCCTGAGGGTCCCTGATGACCTCGCCAAAGCCAATGCCATCGAATCAGGGGTGGAGGGAGTCACACTGCTGTGGGCTGAGGAACACAGAGGCAGCTCAATTCGTTAGTTAGTAGCTTTGTTACAAATCGTTACACCTCCTTCTTCCAAAAAGAAGCAACTTCTCAACTGTAAAACAGAGATTACAATACATCAAAAGATACAGCATAGGTAAAGGATCTAGAATGAGGGCAACCATACAGTGCTGGTCAAAACAGGTTAGATGGACTTGCTTCTCATATGAACAGGCGTATAGCCAATAAAGCTGTTAGGATAGGAAATTAAAATTCACGTGCTGACACATATACCAAAGCATCGGAGCTGGGACTTGAACAGATAATTGTATACCCATGTTCCTAGCAGCGAGTTTGCAACAGCCAAAAGAAATGGGAGCCACCCAAGCAGCCGTCGACAAATGAATGGATAAACAGAAAGTGGGCTACACATCCAGGGGACTTCCACTCAACCTCGAAAAGGAAGGAAATCCTGACCCAGGCTGCAACATAGAAGAACCTTGAAGACATTATGCTCAGTGAAACAAGTCGGTCACAAAAGAGCGAAGAAGGGTGTCTGGTTTCACTCATAGGAGGTGCCTAGACTAGTCAAATTCATCGAGACAGAAAGCAGAATGGCCGTAGCCTGGGGCGGGGGTGGGGGGGGTGAGCAGGGTGGGGAGCTCATGTTTAATGGGCACAGAGCTTCAGCTGCAGAAGATGAAAAGAATTCTAGAGGCGGGTGGTGCTGCTGGTTGCGCAATGAGAACGTACTTGATACCACTGAACCGTACGCTGAAAAATGGTTAAAATGGCAAGTTTTATGTTGTGTATATTTTACCACAATGAAAAAAATGTACAAAGGGAAGAAGAATATATATTGCAGTGTGGGCTAATAAAATGACTAGGATTGAGCATTTCATTATGTTCTGAGCTTCTTGGTAACCCAGACATAAAGGGAAACTTTTGAGGCTTGATGTTTAATAAATGGAAAAAGTTACAACGGCAAGAGATTTCAAGTCCACCCACCCCCAGCGCCGGCCGGGACTGGATTGGAGCAGGCATTTGTGTGAGAGTCTTAGGAGAGGCGATAATAGCATCAAGGACAAAGAATACTGACGACGTTACAAAGACGTATTCATCGCGGAGCCATTTCTGGCAGTGAGTCTTGAAGAAACGTGAGAGAAAAATCAATAAAACCTCACTCAAAAAGGCCTTTCCGGTGGGAACGAAGTTAACGAGGTCTAGACATGAAGATTTCCAAGATGGGACTTAGAATTCCCCCGAAAAACAAGTGTGTTCAACTTGGTGGTACCTGGAGGACTTCCAGGGGGAGGCATCCACAAGGCAGTTGGCAATCTGCTACCAAGCTCAGTGGAGAGGTCCTCTCTGTGGAGGTAGGGGTCTGAACATCGGCGGCACAGAGCTGCTGTCTTAAAGCCACGGGCAAGAATGCAATGGCCGGGGGGACATGGAGTCCCAGGAAATGCTGCCCCATGATCACCCCCACTTCCCCAGGGCCCACCCACGTAGGAAGCCGCAGGCAGCAGCTGGCAGCACAGGAGGGGAGCAAGAACTCATGTCCTCTGACTTTCTATCAGCATACACCAACTGTCCTGGGGCCCTTTTCTGCGCCCGAGAAGGAACACAGTGCTGGATGTCAGAAGCCCTGGGTCAGAATCTCACATCAGCTCTCCTGTTGTTATGGCCTTGGGGGTGACTTCCACATGCTCTTGCAACCTCAGGATCCCCATCTGTGAGTGGTGACAACAATTTTGCCATGCCTGTCTTCCCCGCAAGGTTACTGACAGCAGAAGGGTGACTTAAGAGGGCTTTGACTTGTGCCTACCCCATCTTCTCTCTCCCTCTTCACCATCTCAAATAGATAGCAATGCATAAAGAAACAGTGCCCCCTGCCTCCACCAGTGCAAAGGCTCCTAGTCAGGACCTGCCCCTAGTGGGGCTACCAGCTGGGATGAGCCCCAGGAGAGCAGAATCCCACCGTAAACCACTGACACGAGTGAGTGACCGTGTGTCCATGCCCCAGAGCCAATCCCAGCTACCAAGGCAATGGGATGCACCTTCTCGAAGCAAGGAGGCTGGGAGGCTAGCCAGGGGCATGGGAAGACGGCGCAGAGTGCATAGGTTGAGCCTGTGGCCGTTCCACCCAAGGAAGCCCAGAAGCCATGGGATGGTCATCAGCAGGTAGGGTGGACTTGGAGGACACAGTGGGACCCTTTCAAAGGGAATTCTGAAACTAAAAGTAGTGAAGCCTTTAACAGTGAGATGACTGCTGGGCATTAAGAAGAGACGGAGGAAGACTGGAGGTTCCCAGGCATGCCTGAATTCGCATGGCACCCAGTGACCCCGGCCAGGCCTGGGTGGGATCCTCCCCCCACCCTCCCCCCACCCTCCCCAAGTGCAGCCCAGGGTGCTTGACACAGCAGAGTCTGCAGAACTCAGCCTTGCATGACGCTGCAGGGACATGCTGGCAGGACCCCGTCAGACACTCAGCTCTCAAAACCGCAGCCTGGATGGCTGTGCTCAGCAATCATGTGTTTAAAAAGCAATAAGACTAAATGCTTTTCCGTTTCCCCTTTGAGAGACCATGTATGATAAATGATAGGCAATTTCATGGTTGGAGTTTCAATTTCCGAAAATATTAGTGCTATTCCCCAAGCTCCACTTCCAAGATAAATTCTTTTTGGCAGCCTCCTCCGTTGTCTCCTAATTCCCTGATTCTGAATATGTTTGGAAGTCTGGTGTAAATTTCATGGGCTCAGCCCCAGCATCCCCCGGCCTAGAGTGCACTGGAAAGCGGTAACCCAGCTGCCCCTTTTGCAGGTTCTTTCACATTTTCTTCAAGTCCCTGGGTATTTACGAAGCACCTCCGGTTTCCCAGCCCTGTGCTAAGTGTTATTATGGTGGTTGTAAGGAAGCTACAGTCAATCATTCGATCAACAAACACTGATGGTGCTTCTGGTCTCTTCAAGCTCAAAGCAAGAACATTAACTCAGACAGTGCCTCTCTAACACTTCGTATTGGTTCCAGAGTCTCTCCATTTCACTGCTGGGAAAACTGAGGCTCAGGGCTAACCTAGTAAAATAAGAGTGGACTACTCAGTAGACAGGGTGAGATAAGAGACAGTGAACATCTACTGAGATCCTATGAGGTCAGGCTCTGGGCTGAACGCTTGTCCAACCCTCAGCACAGGAGGCTAAGCTGTTTCTCCTCCTAAAACTCAAAGTAGGTGATATTATTCCCATTTTATAGATGTGGAAACTGAGGCTCAGTGGAGCCAAGCAACTTACCCAAGGATTCTCTTTCTACGAGACCACACTGCCTCTCCTGATGTCACAAGGCCAGATGGTGTCCCAAAAGCCATCGTCAAACCATGGAAGGACCCTGTTTAAAAACATCAAAACAACAAGCCAGTCAGTTGGAGACTAATCTTCCTTTGCTCCTTTATCTCCCATTTAGCCTAGGGTTAGCACAACCTAGGCTAGCCTAACCCTAGGCTCCCTCCTAAATTTCTCAGGCGGGTGTCCTCAGTGTGTCACCAACACCAGGCCTATGACCTGCCTTCTCTCATGTTGTCATCCTCTCTTCTCCACCAAATCCCCTCCATCATGCCTCAGTTTAGATCCCTATAACCATCTCTTTTCTCTCTACATTTACTCACCCTTTAAAGGGGTTCTCCATGACCAGGATGGCATCTCCTTCTCCTATAATCTCACAGATCCTTATAAAACGATTGAGCACAAAGCAAGTATTCCAAAACCTTAAGGAAAACAATGAGGCAAGATGAAATGAAATGGGGCAAAATGAGAATAAATCTCTCAGACTAGAGCAAGTCAAATGAACTGGAACAGAATGCAATAGAATAGAACCAAGAAGAAGAGTACGGTATGGATAGAAAGAAAGGGAAAAAACAAAATAGAATAAAAGGGGATGGAGACGAAACAGTTAGAAGCAGACCAGGACAGGTTGGCACAGAATCAACCAGGATGGAACAGGTGAGGTCAGAACAGATTGGAATAAGGTAGAACAGAACAGAACAGGGTAGAATAGGGTTCACCAGATGAAAACGGAGTACAGGAGACTCAAACAGGTCTGAACAGAAGAGAGTGCAGTAGAATTATAGGCCTACAGCCCGCTGTTATACAACTAGGTGAAACTAAGTTCATTCTATCCATTCAACACATATTTATCAGGTGCTAATCTGTGCTAGGTAATAAAAAAGCAGACATGGTCCCTCCCTCCCAGAACATACTGTCCAGTGAAAACGACAAAAAAAAAAGATATATATATATATGTACATATAAGCATTAATAAATACATAATTACAATTTATGAACTTCCATGAAATACCATGAAAGAATGGGCAGGTGGCCATGATGAAGAATAAAAGGATGAAAGTAATAATATTAATAATAAGAAGGGCAGGAAAACTGAGACCTAAAACTGAGGAAGAACCTGAGACACTTGAAGAACCAGGGAAAAGCATTCTAGGTAGAGGGAACAGCATGTACAGAAGCTCAGAGGCAGGAAGGTGTTTGGCTTGTTCTGGGAACTGGACATTCAGTGCGAACAGAGTTCAGGGTGCAAGGCCCAGGGTGACAGGACAGCAGGGGCAGAGACAGGCATGTGCTGATGTCATGCTGGGGGGATGGGTTGGATTTCATCCTAAGTACAGTGAAGGGAGTTTCATACCTCTTCCTTGGCTGGTGTCAAGGAATGACTTAGGGCAGGGGGACCAGGCGGTCATCTCCTGAGGTCGTCCAGGTCATGAGGCTGGTGGCTTGGCGCAGAGGGACAGTGGGACCAGAGTGGGGGAGATGCAGCTGACTAGAGAAACATCTGAAGGTAAGCCCGGACGCTGGATTTGCAGAGGTTTGGACCTGGGGTGAGCAGAAAGGGGAATCTGAAGGAGCCGCTGGCATTTGGCTTCTCTTTCCCGAGATGAAGCTGGGAAGAGATGTTCTGGGAAGGAAACATCAAGTTTCCTTTCGGGAATCCTGAGGTTCAGACGCCTGGGTCATGTCCAAATAGAGATGTCAGGTAGATCTGGACATATAGGCCTGGAGCTCCGAGGAGGATCTGAGCTGGAAATACCAATCAAGAAGTTGTCAGCATATAAATACCATGCTCTGCCTCGGGATCAGATAAAATCATACATGCAGGAGAGCAATGCAGAACTTCATCAAACACGTTCCGTGGACTACTAGCCCTGGAATCCCTCCGGGTGCTTGTTGAACATACAAATTTCTGGGCCCCCCCAGGGCCACCGAGACAGATGTCTAGGGGTGGGGCTCAGGAGCCCGCCTGTTTAGCAATCAGCCCTGAGCGTTTGCATGCTGTCTACCGCCTGTGAAACCCCGGGCTACAGACAGAACAGAGGGCGCTAGCTCTCTCACTGAGAAACGTGGACATTTGTACCTCCAGAAGGAGAAGCCAGCAAAGGTGACAGAGAAGGAGTAGCCAGAGAAACAGGAAGAATCAGGAGAGGCTGGTGTCTCAACTAGATGAAACTAGATAAACTAGTTTCGGGAGAGGTGAGGAGATACCAGGACCACGTGATCAAGTGAGCCCCGGTCTGCTGAGCAGGATGAGCACCGGACAGCCCCCTCCCTCCCCTGTGGCAGGGCTCATGCCTCCCTCCGGACACCGCTGGGCCCCAGGGGAGCGGGGAGGGAACTGAGCAGGCCAGAGGCGGACACTGTGACGACAAAGTGGGGGAGTGCAACGGGCGACAGCAAGATCTGTTAGCCAAACCGATGAACGTTTGGGGACAGAACAAATTACTTTTTTTTAGAGATTTTATTTATTTATTTGACAGAGAGAGAGAGATCACAAGTAGGCAGAGAGGCAGCCAGAGAGAGAGGAGGAAGCAGGCTCCCTGCTGAGCAGAGAGCCTGTTGCGGGACTTGATCCCAGGACCCTGAGATCATGACCTGAGCCAAAGGCAGAGGCTTAGCCCACCGAGTCACCCAGGTGCCCAGGGACAGAGCGAATTTCACACGTGATTTTCATCCTCTCTGGTAGCTGTCCCAGGAGGCCTCTGGCTGGGGAAAGCAGACACGCTGGTGGTCAGGCGGTTCTCCGCAGGTCCCAAGATGGCTTTCTTTCCCCACCTCCCTCCCACCGGACTCAGTATCTCTCTCCCACCCCTGAGAAATCACCCTGACGCTCCGAGTCCCTCCCGCAGGCTTGTCCCAGCTGCTGTCTCCCCCTTCTCCTCCCAGAGCCCTTAACAGGCTGCAACCAACCGGTCTCAGAGCTGGAGGCCCCCCTGCCCCCGGGGCCTCACCTCCAGCAGTGAGTTGCTGAGGTCGCAGTTTCTTACACACACATACCAAGGCAAGCCACTTCCTGGCATCTCACGGGTCATCCTGACCACTGGCCAGGCCGCTGCCTGGTGGACCCAGAGCCCTGATCCTCAATAGGGTGAGGTTATGAAATGGGCACCTTTTGAAAGACACATTCAGCTTTCATATTCATAAAACAGAAACTGAAAACCTACTGCTTTCATAACGCAAACCTCAAAAAGCAAGCCGGCAACATTTCCTTGTTGGTGAGGCTCCTGGAAACAGAGATTTTCAACTGGAGACAAACCGCTGGGGGATCTTTCAGAATCCAAGTCGGTGAGATGTTTATGTTTTTCAAAAGGTTAACTACTATGGGAAGACGGTGACAGGAGTGAACTCCCCCCTCCCACTGGCTTCCCCCAGGTCTGAATCTGATTCTGTTACAAGTGTACTCCCCCGGCCCACTACCAGGAGGGGCCACACACCTCGGAAGACCTGAGGAGCCCCCGTCATCCATCTGGAGGCAAACTCCTGGCAAGGAGCAGCCGGGAGAGACTTCACAGAAGTCCCTGAACCTCTCAAGAAGAATCTGCGGCAGCAGAGGGATTTTCCCCAGGAGAGCAAACGACAACAGAGCGCCTGTTTGTTTTCGATGCAGGAAGGAGCCGGAACATCTGCTCCAAGAAGCCACTTGAAAGATAATCAGGCAGCAATGTTGGCAAAACAGCTGTGTGGCAGGCAGGGAAGGGGGCGGCCAGGAGTTGGGAGGGTGGGGGGAGTGGGAGGAGGGAAGCTAATGCCTGAGCTAGGCGCGCAGTCGCGAGTCCCCTTGAAGATCCAGGTTCTTTTGATAAGGAAAACAGGTGGGGGAATACGTATTGGAAAAAAGCTCATGGTGTCTGTCCTGATGATGCGTTACAAAATTGGGTCACCTGCATGGGGGCCCGCCCCCGCCCCGCCCACCAGCGCTTGACTTGGGGGCATCCTTCTGCCCGGCGGAGAGCAGCTCACCGCGGGGGGTGGGGGGTCGCTCTGCTGAGAGCCCCGATTGGATGGTCGTCCTGGAGAAGTACTGGGTTTGTTCCAGGTTTCCTGCAGGATTCAACTCAATTTCTAGGATGAGACTGACTCTGTTGAATGTTTCCTGCGCCTGTGATCCTGGGAAGCAGCGAGGGTTAAAGAAACCCCACCCTCACCCCTTTTTGTTCCAGAAAAGGCCACTGCAGTTCACTACCACCCTTCCCCATATGACTTAGACGGGACTCACCTCTGCCCGCTTGTTAACCTGTGACCTGGCAGACACAGATCCTCCCAATTCCCATTCTTTGTCTTGTAAATGAGTAGCTACTAAATTTCACATGTGATTTTTATCCTCTCTGGCAGCAGCCCCAGAGGCCTCTGGCTGAGGAAAGTGGACATGCCGGTGGTCAGGCAGTTCTCTGCAGGTCCCAGGATGGCTTCCTGCTTCCACCTTCCTCCCACCAGAGTCAGTAACTCTCTACCACCCCTGAGAAATCACCCTGATGCACCAACTCCCTCCCGCAGGCTTGTCCTGTTTTGTTCCCCCTGGTCAAATGGAACACAGTGTTTATCAACAGTTAAATTTCTTTCATTTGTCTCAGCGCCCCCCGGATGTGAAGCCCACTCAACCAGAATACAACCCTTCCTGAACTGCCCCTCTGCTGGGCTCAGGGAAAAGCATTCTCCTATGTACTGTGCCTGTGATTGAGTCCCTTCTGAATGACAGGACATGAAGCTCCTCCGATCACCTCCAGCAGTCAAGTTGCTCAGTGCCTGAAGTGCCACCAAAGGAACCCCTCTTTGGGACTAAGAGCTGACACAAAACCTCAGAAGACCCAGGATTCTATCTGCCACACACCTAGTGGACAAAGAGACAAACCACTCCTCAGTGAGCTCATACTGGGAGTCGAGCTCAGCGGGATTGGCTGATGCCTATGCCGAGGGCCAGGCAGGGTGGGGGTCCCTCAGCCCCAGGGCCTGCTCATTTTTCTTTCCAAAAAAAGGTTCAAGTAACCCACAGAAAGGCAATAAAAAGAGAACAGAGAAACAAAAAACAGAGACAAAAAACAGATAATTCAAGATAAATATATAAAATCTATTATATTTCTATATACTAGCAATGAACACATAGACACCAAAATTACCAAAATTATAAATATGATACCACTTTAATTGCTCCCCCCAAGAAGAGATATTAAGAGTGTAAATATAATAGGAGTTCTATGGGGAAACTCTATAGTGTGGATGAAAGCAATCAGAGATAATAAATGGAGAAACATACTGTATTCATGGATAGGAAGACTCACCATCGTAAAATTGTCAATTCTTCCAGACTGACTACAGATTTAACACAACTCCTATCACAGTAAGATTTTTTTTGTAAACAAGATTATTCTAAAATTTATATGGAAAGATAAAAAATGAAAATAGCTAAGACAATTTTTAAAAAGAAGAAAAAATGGGAGGAATCAAATTTCAGGCTTAGGTGGTCACTGTAATCAAGACTGAATAGTAGTGGCAGAAGGATGGCCAGCCAGATCAATAGAGCAGGTCAGAGAACCCAGAAACAGACCCACACAATTATGCTCAATTGATTTTGTGCAGTAAAGGTAGCCTCTCCAAGAGCTGGTGTTGGAGCCCATAGGCTTGCTGGGTCGGCTTTCAGACTCTCCTGTATTTTTAGAGAACCCAAATAATGCATGAAGCAAAAAGAATATAAGAAACGCAAGGTGATTTCGTAGCTCTACAAAATTAAGGGGCAGCGGGAAGGAGCAGAGGAAGGAGAGAGTGATACAGAAAAACCTGATATTGAGAAGAGTGTTAGTAGGACTCCGTGAAGTGTGTTTAGACAGCAAGAGGCCATGGAGCTGCTACAGGTCTAAGAGGTTGGAAGGAGAGACAATGGAATTTTAAGGAGGGTCATAACGTGAATCTCCTTTAATGTCCTGGAAGAGATCCAGTAAAGATAGCAATCAGCTCTATTGTATTTTCTATTTTTAAAAAAAAAAAAGATTTTATTTATTTATTTGAGTGAGAGAGTAAGAGGGAAAGAGGAGGGGTAAGGACAGAGAGAGAAGCAGGAGCAGGAAGCCCCGGGCAGGACTGGATCCCGGGACCCTGGGATCATGACCTGGGCCAAAGGCAGACACTTGACCAACTGGGTCACCCAGGAGCCCTGTGTTTTCTAGATTATGTTTTAACGTGATGGCACAGTGAGACTGGGAACTGTGGGGCCCAACCTTACACTCGAGTTACATGTTCTCACGTCCTTCTCCATCAGCTCTGCACAGAAGCCAAGCTGCGGGGCGCCTGGGTGGCTCAGTGGGTTAAAGCCTCTGCTTTCGGCTCAGGTCATGATCTCAGGGTCCTGGGATCGAGGCCCGCATCGGGCTCCCTGCTCAGCGGGGAGCCTGCTTCCCCCTCTCTCTCTCTGCCTGCCTCTCTGCCTCCTTGTGATCTCTCTCCCTCTGTGAAATAAATAAATAAAATCTTTAAAAAAAAAAAAAAAAAAAGAAGCCAAGCTGCGGAGCTGTGGACAACACGGGTAACACCCCTCCAGGCAGGACCTAGACCCTCAAACCCACCTGCCTGCAAATCATGCTCCCATTCAGCTCTTTACAGTCCCTAAGGGTGGCACAGAGACGTCCAGTTGGCAGTGGGGAGCCCTTTCTTTGCAATGTTAGCGATTCAAAAGTGACACGACAGAAGGTGCTTTAGGAAGGCCGATTGGGTAGTGGTGTGCAGAAGAGGTTGATGAGGGGAGAGATCAAGCACGTGCGTGGGCTATTCCCCGGCACAGTGTCTGGGACAGAGTAGGTTCTCAGTAAATATTTGATTGAGGGCTGACCCAAGATTTGCTGATGTGCACTAGGATTAAGGCAATAGAAACGGAAAAGAATTGACAGAAGTGAATGTGGGGCCCTTGGAGAAGACATGACCATGGGATCTCAGGCACTGGAGCCTGGTGAGACCTTTGGCCGCAGAGAGAAGGGAGGGAGACCAGGCATGGACAGATGACCACAGTGAGGGGTCCTCTGAGGGTGTGGTGCTGTTGGGCTACCTGAGTAAAGCTATCCAGTGCGTGGGTGGACATGGGGTGCTGGGGTCCAAGATGCAGTGTTGGGGATCCTTCCCACCAAGGTGACTTCTGGAGCAAGGGAGGCAGAATGAGAAGGTTCCTGGCAGACCACGCCCCCCTTTGCGTTCCGTGAGGGGAGCAAGAGAAGTTTCCAGTCCTGGATGCACGTCCTGCCCGCACCCATGCCTCCTCCCTCCTCCTGTCCAGTCCCCAGGAGAACGAGACCCCCAGGAGGCCATATACAAGTGTTCCTCACAAGGACATCTGTGCCCAACTGCAAAGCCAGCACCTCTGCACTGCTCCCCGACCCTCCTGTTCTCTAAGCTCAGTTACCCCAGCCCTGGACACCCCACCTTCCCCCTTCCTCCCCCGCCCCACCTTCTTCTCTCCCTCCTCCACTTCCCTCTGCTGCCTGCATCCTCCTCCCTCCTCCCCATCTCTGTTCTCGCCTTTCGGCTTCTCTCTGCTTCTGCCCCCTTCTCTTCTGCTCTCTCTGTGCTCACACAAATTCCGCAAGCACGCATGAATTTTAAGAGACCAAGAGCTAACTCAGGGAGACTCACAGAAAGGGCTCTAGCTGCCTGGCGTCTGCAGGCCTCCTTGGCCACGTTCAGTGGGTGATATATTACGGAAATACATTAAAGGCCCGTCCCGCTGACAGTCAGCTAAGGTACTATGTCAAGGTACCAGCCCTGGGATGATGTACGTCCCCCATAGATCAGGACACCATTGCTCTGATTACACTCCAGCACTGCGTGTCAGAGCACCACGGGGGCGTGATGGAGGGTGGGGATCCATCACCAGCCGATGGCCCATTCCCAGCCCAACATTCATAGTCAGAGGTGATTTAGGGGCCGCTCTGGGATACCTCCCAAGATGCACACACAGCAAAAGTGGACTCTTTCCTTTCCACTGAAAGAAGTTTAGGGAGAGAAACACTTGTAGAGTATAGCGTCAAGGTCAAGGGTTTGGGAATCAGACAGCACTGCATTCAAATCCTGGCTCCTCCACTTAAAAGCTATATGACCTTGGGCACATTTTCCTCCCTCCTTGAGGTCATTGCCTTGTGTGTAAAATGAGGGTGATAATACTGCCCTCCCAGGATTCGAGTGAAGCTCAAATAACATAATACAGGCAAAACATGCAGCACAGGTTCAGGGCCCTGGGACCACCCCACCCCCCACCCCCTGACTTGTTCAGGGTGCACACAGCAGGAGCTGCAGGCCCCAGTCTCCACCAAGCCCCAGTCTCCTACACATACTCTTCTCTGGCACCCTCTTTGCCTTCACCTCCCTCCTTCCCTCCCTGATGCCTCCGCGGCCAGCTGGGGAGGTCCCCAAGGACACCCATCTCAGGTCGGTGATCTAGCCTGGCTTTCAGGATTGCCCATCAATCCTCTCCCCACTCACTCTTCACTCAGTCGGAAGGTGTCAAGCATCCACTAGGTGCCAGACCCTGTTCTAGGCACTGAGGACACAGAAGCAAATGAAACAAATGAAAAGGTCTGCTATCACGGGTCAACACCCTTGCATCCACTGGGTAATCCTTCCATCTGGGGTCAGGAGCCCTGCCTGCAAGGAGAATGGCGTCATGACAGCTTTCACGGGGACCGTGGCTATCCATTCCCTCTTCTGATCCTGAGCTGCTGAAGCCCAGAGAGGGATGGTGAGTTACCTAAGGTCACGCAGGGAGTATAAGGTTGAGTCAGGGCTGGAACTCAACCGTCTCAGAACTTTAAAGCTTACCTTTAGCTCTTAATTGAGGACTGGCCCACTTCCATGTTTTTCAGGTAAAGGAGCCCCTGGATTCCTGCCCTTAGGGAAATTCCACCTCCCTGGAGAGAGAAGCTACAGGTGCATGAAGAATTAGAACTTAGATCAGGTTTATGTGGGATACCTCTTTCATCCTCGTATGGCCCCAGGGTGGGGGAAAGCATTATGATTCCATTTTACAGATGGGAGGACTGAGGGCAGGAAATCAGGTCACAGACCATGTCAATTCAGCCTCTTGTCCACACTGCGTACAGAGGAGTAGAAAACTGAGTCACTGCACACACACACACACACAGAGCTTCATTTTTAGTATTTAACATTCCATGGAAAGCATATTCCCATATTTTTAAATATTTTTAAAAGATTTTATTTACTTATTTGAGAGAGAGAGACAGTATGAGCACTGGGAGGGGAAGAGAGCAAGGGACAAGCAGACTCCCACTGGGATATGACCTGAGCCAAAGTCAGACTCTTAACTGACTGAGCCACCCAGGTGCCCCTTAAATACCATTTGATATACGCTTTTAAAAATGTATTCTACAACATAAATGCACGCTATTTTATCAACCCTTTGTTGTCATACGCCTTAATGAGTTCAAATATTCAGGTCTGATAAATAATATTGTGATGAATATTCTGATACTATCTCCAGGGTTTTCTTCCAATGGATTCCTAGAAGTAGAGCAGTTGGGTCAAAGCTACAAAAACAGTTGAAATTCTTCTAGATAGATTGTGCCAACTTATATTCCAATTTCATCACCTGGTTGCCTAAATTTACACAGCCAACAGCAGCAACATCCATCCCAACAATCAGACAGGTAGAAGCAAAATCCTGTTTTAGTTTGCATTTCTTGGGCAAATAGTAAAATGAAACATTTTTTCATACATTAGCCATTTGTACGTCCTATTTTGTGAATGTTCTTTATCAATTATTCTACTAGGATGTTACCACTTTTTTTAAAGCTTTATAAAAGCTCTTTATACATCAAGGCCATTAACCTTTTGCCATATCTGTTGCAAATATTTTTCTCCATTTGTCGCTTCCTTTTTTATTTTTGCAGTTTCTTCTTAAATACATATTGGGAGGTTTAGGGTAGGCAATTGCTTTTGTCATTTCTTCGATTGTTTTTGAGCTTAAATGGGTGTTGTCTAATTTAAATGTTCGCTTATGTTTTCTTCTATTGTTATGGGGTTTCTTTTGTTTCATGCTCTAATTATCTGAAATTTCCTTTAGAAAAAGGTAAAAATGACTTGTCTCCCAAGTAGTCAGTTTTCTCAACACCAATTGTTAATCCAAGTCTTTCCTAGTGACTTGTAATGCTTCCTTTGATCTCGTGTTGCTTTTATGCCCATAGTAAAGTTGAGTTTACAGTTAACGGTTATGTCCTCTTGATGTCTGCTATTCCTAGAGCTGGTACCATTTAAAGGTACAGTTGCTGTACCTACAAAATAAAACTTAATATTGTTAAAGCAAGGCACGCCTCTTGTTCTTAAAAGTACTTGACCTATTTTTAGTTTGTTATTCTTTCAGATTCATTTTAGAGTTGTCTTGTCAAATTACCAAAAGTTTCCATTGAGATTTTTATTATATGTTTGCCAGATCAACATATTAATTCAGGAAAACCAAATGTCTTTTCGCTGTTCCTTTTTCCCCAAAAGCCAGTTGTGTTCTCCACTTACTCGAAAATTTTCTTACACAAAACTAATGAAGTGTTGTGGCTTTCTTCATGAAAGTTCCACACAATTCTCATGGAGAATCATTCAGAGGTAGATTATGTTTTTGTTTGCTTTTACCTTCCAACTGGTTATTATGGGTGTACAAGGAATTGGTTTTTGTATATTCATCTGGGGAGGAGGATATATTTGTATATTATCGGGGAAGAGAATATCCTCACCAGCAATGTTCCCAGTGATGAGTCACAGGAAACCCAGTGAGAGCAAAAGAAGAGCTGTTCCCCCCAGAGACTCAGCCCTTCCCTCATTCTGGATGCGGGGACAAGAAGCTGGCGATCCCCAGGCCTCTGGCAAACTCTTAGAAGAGCTATGCACACACCTATTGTGCCTTTTAATCTCAGTCTGAGGCCAAAGGAAACTGTTGGTGGATCAGGCTGGGTCTGTGTGTGAGCGGGGACCAGGGTCCACACTGCTGGCCAGGAGAGCCCGCATCCACACAGGGGCTGCCTGAGTCCCACCCTGGCTGCCCTCGAATCCCGCATGCAAAGAACAAGGAGAGACACTCAGGGATCATGGGGCTCATGGGCTGGCCAGACACTGGCTCCTGGGAAGGGCTGCAGGAGGGAAAGTGTTCTTACCCCTGTGTACCGCCCACAGTGGAAATGTTGGGTGCCCACCTGCGCCCGGCCCTCCATTCCCGCCCACACCCCCTTTGGACTGTGGAACTTTTGCCTCTGTGTTTTGCTGAAATATGTATTTATATGCACTCATGAAAGAGTGTATTGGGCAGAGGAAATGGAAAACTTGGGGCCTGATTCACACTTGCCAATACTCAGAAAGTCCCAGAACAACCCCCACGGTGGGGATCCACCCATCCACCCAGCCTCATGATGGACGTCCTGGTTTGCTAACGGTGGCCATGTGGATGGCACAGCCATGGGGAGCCCTGTGGCATGGCCCCCCTTATTGTAGCCATGAAGGCTCAGATTTCAACAGAGCCTTGGACCCCAGATGTCAGCTATGCAGAGGCTTCCAAGTGCTTTTTAAGCAATGGAAATCTTTTTTTGATTAGAAGCCCTTATGAAACCCTAGCCATTAGAACAGATATAAATGGAACTGCCTTCAGTTGCTTTGGGGTGTAAAGCCCTGAATGTCCCTACAAAAGCACGCACACATGCGTGTGCACGCACACGTGCGCACGCACACACACGCACACACACACGGAGTCAGTGTGCCATCCTGCGAAGGCACCGGAGACATTTCTACACACTGCTAGGATGGTGCCAGACACAGACCTCTTTTTAGGGGTGGGTAAACTGAGGCCCAAAGGGACGACAACTCTGGGTCAAGATCAAGCAGCATCTTAATGGTAGACGTAGGGCTGGAATCCCAGCTCTGTCTGTCATCCCAAGACCAGTGCAGAGACAGAAGGGCTGTGCTCATGGAGTTCAACTTGGGAGTCGGGGAGTGATGAAGAAGCACGACTAAGGGCTGTCAGGCTGTTCACTTGGACGGCGTGGTCTTGCCTGGAAACCTGCTCCTAATCACAACACTTGTAAGAATGCACCCGAGTCCTGAGTTACTCGTGGAATGAATTAATCCAGGCGAGCCTGAGAGCCAAGGGTCGAGGCTCCAGCTTCTGCCCTGCGTCTCACTTTGCCAGGGACCTTGGGCCAACGACTGTCTGACTTACGTTTGACTCACGATCTCTGGGATCCCTTCCAGCTTCTGTGCTCCGCATCCAGGCAATGCATGAAGCTTTATGACCTCCAACTGATGCCAGACTCCTCTAAGGAGCCGAAGGTCTCTATCTGGGGAGCGACCTCAAAGAGCAGGTGGAGGAGTCCAAGACCTGGGTGTGTGCGAGGGGCTGAGACCTCTAAGGCCGTGGGGAGACGGGGCGGGGGGGGGCAGGGCAAGGCCATCCCACTGTGCAGGAAATGAGGAAAGAAACTGGGGATTGTTCAAAATGAGGAAAGAGAGAGAATCAGAGAAGGGGGGGAGGTTGGGGAGCAGAAGATGGTCCAGAGCTGGGGCTACCTGGAGTGGTGGGCTGGCCAAAGGGGCACTTTAAGAATGGAAACACCTGCTGTTCAACTCGAAGTTGTTTGCAACGATGTGATGTAAATCCTTCCCTCATTCCCACCCCCGTCCCACCCTGTGTCTTCAAATCAGTCTGTCTCACCCACGAATGCTTTGTGCCAGCGAGCTGTTCCATGGAAAATGAGAAGAGGCTGAGATGTCCGTCTGGGCCCACGTGCTCAGAGATGAAGACAGTAGGTGTGAAGAGCCTGAGGCAGCAGGAGACAGGAGGCTGTGTGTCCCCTGAAAAGTCTCAGAAACCTCAGGGTCCCTGGGTCTCCGCAGAGAAGGAACTTTGGGGGGCTCTAAGCCAATCTCACCTGGATCTCAAGAGGCAGAGATCCCCCCACGTAACATGTAAGCTGATTTCGGTCTTACAAAATATTTGTGTTGTACCTATCACACATCCAACCATGAGCTCTGGGCTGTGGAAACTCCGAGACTCAAGAGGCAGGAGACGTGACATTTCACTGTGTCTGATCAGGACCTCGGGAGCTGGTTAAAGATGGAGGTTCCCTGGTCTGATGCCATGTACTTTGACTCAGCAGGACTTTGACAGATCCTGGGATGTGCTGGTGACATGACCCCAGCCCTCAAGGAACTCACAATGTCACTGGTGACTTTAGTAACAGGATTCACTCTGGCCTTTCTCGGGCCACTGCCAGTTCCTGTTGGTCAAGTGTCCCCAGGCCCAGCAGAGAGCAACCGGTGTTAACTGAGAGCCATAAGTCTTTACCTCAGGATCCCAGATGGCCAACACCACTGGCAGAGCAGCTCTTGTCTGCCACCTCGAGCCCTCGGGAGTGCTGTCCCTTCTAGATGGAAAAGCATTGGCTTGAGCTCTAGGACCTATGGTACATGCCTGGTTCTTGTGTCCCCAGTGTCCCAGTCTCTTTCCAAGACCTGACTCTTTTCCTACCTGGACCACTGATTCCACCTGTCCTTCTCTGTCTCAGCGGGCCCCTCTGGAATACCCTTAGCTAGCTTGCCCTACAGCCCTTCCTCTAGGACTCCCCCCTGAACACAGTTTTGTTGCGGGCAATACGACAGAGTGTTGGAAGACGGTGAGAAGGGTGTCTTCAACATAACCAAGCATAGCCCCGGATGCGGGAGCCAGACAGGGATCAAAGCATCAAAAGATACACCCAGGAAGTCAGCCTGGTGAAAGGGAGAGGGTTCTAGAGGCTAGGGTGGGGACAGGCTTCCGAGAAGGAGGTAAATGGAATCACGATAGAAAAAAAAATTAAGGAATCAGTTTCATTTGTTCATCTACTCACTCATTCATTTGTGCAACAGACATGTGCAGAGGCCTTTCTGTATAAGGGTAAAAGCATAATTGAGCTCAACCTTTATCTTAAGGAGCACACCATCCCATAGGGGATGGCATGGGCCTTGAAGGTTGACAAGACTCTGAGCATCAGAAGTTGGTAGAAAGGAATTCCAGGCTAGAGGAACAGCTGGAGCAAAAGCAGGAAAGCTTGGCTCAAGAGCCAGTCGGTTGGGCAACCTGGGTAAAAGAGAAGGACATGGAACTATGTTCTAATTCAAGACCTTTCCTGTGCCCTGAGCCGGGCCCAGGCCAGGTGCTGGGGACTTCTGGTGAATAAGACAATCTCTGTCCTCTATTGCCAGAACTTACACCATCATTCTAGAAAGTACAAGGAGGCCACATGACAGCCAGCTGCCCTCACAAAGTGTTGTAGACAATCAGCATGGGCTACACAGCAGACCCAGGTAGCCTTACCTCCCAGCAAAGGACAGGATGGCCACTGCTATAGGGACAGGCGGCAGGGAGGGCCCTAGCCACCTAACAGGAGACAAAATTTAACAGGGAGGAGATTACCTTCCTGCATCACTGGTAAGTCCCTGGCTCTGCGTGAGGGAGGCAGAACCTTAAGGAAAAGAGTCCCAGAAAAGCCAACGGCAGGGCTGGTGCTCTTGAAGACATGCTAACCTAAGTATACAGGCATGAAGCTCCTACGAAGGCAAGGGAGGGTAGAGTCCTGAAGTGCATAGCTTGCCCTTGCAAAAGGAACCCGGTCAGAGCAGGTCGGGAGTGGGGACCCCTCGCTCGGATTTACACAGTGAAGCCTTCTCAGATCAGGGCTGGGGACTCAGGAGCGGTTTTATTTCTTTCTGGTTTTGTTGCCCTTCTTTTCATTTTGTTTTGTTCTCAGTGAGGTCTGAAACATCAAGGGGTTCTAGACAGTGATGCTTCCCGCCAAGCAGGCAGGCAAGAAGGAAGCGAGGAAGCAGCCAGCTTGTTGGTGGGGCATGGGGCTTGGGAGGAAAATGTCCTCACCTGGGAGTCAGGAAGTCTGGCCCCAGCTTGGCTCCCACAAGCTGTGTGACCTTGGGCAGGGCCCTTCCCCTCTCTGGGCCCACTCAGTTAGCCACTCTCCTCTCCGTACTGGGTCAGGGTCCATAGTTATAAGAATAAGAAATTATTACTTTTAGAGAATTAGCAGTGGGGGGAGTGGGATGAGAGCTGGGGCTGCAGACAGAGGATTTTTCAGGAGCAAACCCTGCTCTTTTGTCAGTGTAACCAGAGGCTGTTAGGCAATGGCCCTATGGCAAGAGGAAATGCCAAGGGCGGTTCTCCTAGAAACAAACTGTGGGGGGCTGTGTATGCATTTCCTTTGGCTTGGGGATGGGGCTGGCTTTCTAGTGCCCACCAGCTCAGCCCGAGGCTGACAGACAGCCTTTGCGGAGCCGGGAGCCTCCTAAGTGCTTGGGAGGGGCTGAAGGAAGGAAAATCAGAGCAGGCCCCACATACGTAGCTTGCCTTCAATGCAGTTCAGGGAGAGGGAAGAGAGAGGCTCGGGGACTTTCTCTTTGCCAGTCAATGGCTTAAATAAAACTCCTCTGGGGGTCCCCGGGGTCATTTACAGCTGGTGGAGCAGAGCCTTCCCCAGGGGCTCGCCTAGTCCTGCCCGGCCTTCAGGGCTCCCTGACATTTACTGAGTCTGTCGACCTGCCTTCCCGGCCCCAAACCCATTGTGTGAATTAGATTTTTCTCAAAACAAAACGTTCCCGGAGTCTGGACAAAGGTCAGGAATGCTTGCCTTTGAAAAGTCTCTCCATTGTTTCTCTCTGCTGCCTCGTTTTATGTCCTTGCCAGAGCCCGAAGCCTTGATCTCCTGCTCAGAGGGGGTCTGGGTGACGGCCAAGCCTGGTGGTGACCAACTGTCAGACCAGTGAGGCCAAGCCTCCACAAGTGACTTATTGCACTGTCTCTTCCCTGCGGTCCATGTAGAACTTTGGACTGGGGGTCCAGAGGTAGGCGGCAGGGAACTCAGCCGGCCGTGAGGACGGAAGGTCTAGGAGAGAGGGCGGGGGGCGAGAGAGGAGAGGGAGAGAGAGGAGGAGGGGAGAGAAGAGGAGAGGGAGGAGGAGGGGGAGGACGGAGGAGAGAAGGGCTGGAGGAGGGAGAGAAAGAGGTAGTGGGAGAGGGACGGGGGGAAAGGAAGGGAGAGCCATTTACAGCCCAAAGACTCAGTTTCTTCCCCTGTAAAAGGGGAACGCTGTCACCCTACATGAGGCTTGTGAGACTTAGAAGCATCACTTGGGGGAAATCCCAATACAAAGCTGAGACTCCAGAATATCAAAGAGGGGAGAGGGAGCTGCCCTTGGCCCAGGACCCACCACTCATAATGGAGAATGGAGCCCAGGGAGGTCTGAGTCCACAGTCAGTACAGGCCACACCAAGCAGCCGCACTCCAGCCTTCCTGGAGGCAGTGTCACGGAGTCTGAGACTTACTCATGGTCTTTCCAGATAACTCGGTGACTTCCACCTCCGGGTGCTCAGAATTCCCCACAGACCCCAAATAATAACCCAGGGAAAAACCAGCTCAGGCTGGGTTTCACCTTCGGAAATGACCTGGGGAGAGACCAGAGGAGGAGGAGGGGACACCCGTGAACCCCAGGTCTCTCTTCAGGGTGACACCACCTCATCACCTCAGGCCCTGGAGGCTGCCCCTGCACAGTCTTCCTCACCTGCCTCCCCGCAGGTACACACAAGGTCTCACATGGTTTTCTGTCTTCTTGGAACCTTCCCGGTGCTGGTGCAGGAGGCTTCAGGCCTCGCTCTTACCGGCTACTGGCTAGGGGTCCCTGTAGTCACCTGCTGGGCAGGGAAGCAGGGAGCCCAGGGCCCAGCTCTGGGAGGCTGAGAGGCAGGATCCGGCTTCAGAGTCTGTCCTTCAGCAGCTCTAGTTTCTCTGAACATATGCAGGAGGAGCCAGGAGATTTCCTGATCAAGGTAGAAATTTACATAATTTGTGGATCTCCCAAGACATAACACCTGTAGAGTCTTTTAAAATGTGTGGTCCGGAAGATAAGGGCCCCTTTCCCTCCACTAAACAAGGTGGCTCAAGACAACTTTCAGTCCTCAACGGAGTTAGTCCCCTCTTACTGTCTTCATTTTTCAGATGAGAACACTGAGGTTTGGGGGACTCACCACACAATTATTTCCTGGCAAAGTGGAGAGTAAGAGCTAGGTCTATTTGATATTGGGACAGATAAGACCTGATCAAGTCAAACAAACAGGCACTTTTTTTTTCAAGGATTTTATTTATTTACTTATTTTGAGAGAGAGAGAGACGGGAAGGAGCAGGGGAAGAGGCAGAGGGAGAGGGAGAAGCAGACTCCCCACTGAGCAAGGAACCCGATGTGGGGCTTAATCCCGGGACTCTGGGATCATGACCTGAGTTGAAGGCAGACTCTTAACCCACTGAGCCACCCAGGAGCCCCCAAACAGGTGCTTTTGTTAGGACCGTTGGGACCCTAAAATCTCTAGGATATTCTGGACCAGGGTGTACCACTGAATATTCTGTGATGATGGAAATGAAATGTTCTAACTATGCTGGTCAACACAGTAGGCCACTGGGAAGGTGGCTGGTATGACCGAGGAACAGAATTTTTAGTTTAGTTCAATTTTATTTCATTTAAATAGCTGCCCATGGCTAGTGGCCGCTCTATCGGACAGCATGAACCACACAATAGTTCTGGAACCCTCTTTAACCTTGCATCTAAGCCCCTCCCCTGCCTGTCCCAATGTCTCCCCGACAGTGACTAACTTGTTCAGGTCCCCATGGTCTTACACTCCCCACTCAAATCCCATGTCAATCCCTGTCTCTGGTCCCTTGGTTCTGGTGACCCTCCCTGCCCCCTACCCTAGCTCCTCCCCCTGAGTGTGATGTCAGGTTCTTTGCTAACTTCAGACTCCTGTTGCATCTGCTGAAAACTCCCCAAGCCAGCCCCAGAACCCTCAGAATCTTCACCCTTACCTTAATATTCAGCCCCCACAAAATCTACCAACACCCCAGGTCCAGATCCAGACGCCCTAGCCACGGGGGACAGCAGAGTGGGTGGGAGGAGAGCAAAGGGACAAACTGTTCAAAACAGACACAGCCAAGAAACCCCAGGGTATTTGGTTGTTTCCATACGGGAAATACAAAGAAGGTAGGGCACCCGCTGGAGCTTACACACTAAGTCGGGGGACGTGACACACTGAAAACACCAGAGAGAGAGCCACAACCTTGCAGCACACCTAAGAAGCATTACAGCTCCTCAAGGCCAAGGGTGGTCCCGGGGCTCAGAGAAGAGGGAGACCTCTCTGGGCTGCACTCCCCACGGGGACTCCCAGGCGAAGGCGGAGGGCTGCCCACCCTTTCCAGCCTGCAGCCCCTCCACCCAGCTTGCAACTCTAAGGGCTGCATGAAGGACATCTTTCCTCCATCTGCAAGTTGGGATTGGCCAAAGTGGAGCGGCAGGAGATGGACAGTGGGAGGAGAATGCAGGGCTCCACATTCCTCTGGCTCCATCTTTGCCAGGTGTGGGCTGAGCCGTGATCAGCTTCTTCAACTGAAGGCCATGACTCCTGCCGGGTGCCCGCACTGGCAGCCATGGCATCATCATGGTTCTCTTGTGGTTCTGCGGGTGCCTCTCCAGGCCCCGTCCCGCCACTCCTTTAGACAGTCCCTCCCTCACCCATTCGGATGCACCACCCTCGGCTTCTCACCAAGGTCCCATGGATCCACGGTCTCTGCAGGGTCTTCCAGGATGGGTGGGATTGAGGCAGGCAGAGAAGAGAAGAAACTCAGCAAAGCAGGAGAACCCCAGGGCAGAGAAGCAAGACAGAAGCGCCAAAGTCTTGTTCAGAACAGAGACCAGTGGGCTGAAGAGGGGCTCTGGGTGGGGGAAGCTGGAGCTAAAGCCAGACTGTGGGGGCCTCCATCATCATGAGCTGGGACTGTTCACCTGGAAAGCCAAGGGACCCACGTCAAACTGGATGAGGCAGCGTTTCAGGGGCCCCTGTGCACTGACCGTTCCTATGGAACCAGCTGTGGCTATCACATAGGCAACTGGCTTTTCAGAGTCTCATGAGCCAGGGCACCTGGGTGGCTCAGTGGGTTAAAACCTCTGCCTTTGGCTCAGGTCATGATCTCAAGGTCCTAGGATCGAGCCCCACGTAGGGCTCCCTGCTCAGTGGGGAGCCTGCTTCCTCCTCTCTCTCTTCCTGCCTCTCTGCCTACTTGTGATCTTTCTCTCTCTCTCTCTCTGTCAAATAAATAAATAAAATCTTTTAAAAAAAAAAAGAGTCTCATGAGCCACCTGGGTGGCTCAGTCAGTTAAGCATCTACCTTCGGCTCAGGTCCTGATCTCAGGTCCTGGGATGGAGTCCTGCATCTCTGAGCAGGGAGCCTGCTTCTCTGTCTCCCTCTGCCCCTCTTCCCTGCTTGTGTGCTCACTCTCTCTCTCTCTCTCTCTTGATCTCTCTCTCAAATAAATAAATAAAATCTTAAAAAACAGAGAGTCTCCTGAGATAGCCGTTGAGCACACAACTGGCTTTTAAACACACATGGCACTACTGGTTGATAAACAAAGCTGCCCTTGAGTCAACTGAGTAAAATTCACTCATGTTCAAGTATATCTAACCTGTATCCAGTGACCTATGGAATCATATTTCTGTTTGCTAGACAGAAACATTCTAATCCTGCCTCTTCATATCTTATTGGCCAAGCAAATTCAAGGACATATTACATAGTACATAGTGTAGATATTTTGCAGTGATCACAATTCTTGTCAATTTCACCTGCATAATTCAGATCTACCTTAGTTTGGTGGGGAAATGTTTCTAATACATATTTTATTCCAGATGCCATTTGAATAAAGTATGGCATATCCCAAATGCTACATAATGGCATTGGGGCTATTCTTTGACACTACTTGGCAACTTCTAGTAAAGTATATTGACCTATGCCGTCTTTAGAGCTGAGAGAATGTGGGCACCTCGGCCAGCTTCTTTACAAAGATGGAGCTGTCCGAGCAGCTGTTACTCCCTTAGCTGAAAGGGATATAGAATTCTTGAAATGAATCATGCATCTAGAACTATGGTAATACCTTAAAAGATGGGTGGGAAAATTCTGACTATATTTCTCAGGAAAGGGAGGGAGGGAGGGAGGTTGGGAGAGAGGGAGAAAGGGAGGAAGGGAGGCAGGGAGGGGAGGACCGGGAGAAAGAAGGAAGGGAGGGTTGGGGGAAAGAAAGAATGGTGTTGGGTGATTGGATGCTTGGTCCCTCGTTCACGTGTTCATTATTTCTGGAGAATTCCAGCACTCAAAATGCACCCTTTGCTTGAGTTTCAACCATCACCGGGAACACTGAGCCAAGGGGAGAGGTGCTGATTTCGCTAGAGGTCAGCCTTCAAGATGACCTTCATTGGCTCCTGCCTCTCAGCATTGAGAACCGTTCAATAATNTTTCTGAGTGTCGGGATGACACTAATTTGATCTTTGGCAGTTTTGTTTTGTTTTGTTTTAGAAAAGGATTTTATATTGTTTATCTTTTTTTCACAGGTCATTGATAACATTAATTACCAAGTAGACCCAAAATTTCAGGGTTAAGTGCAACTGCTGACTTGTTTGTACTTCTTTTCCACTATGTTAATGAATTCATGTGGACGGAATGTCCACTGAGAAGAACACAAGGAAGGTACCAGGGACCCATTAGAAGCATCCCCTGTCAAATTACTGCTTTGTGAAAATCATCAACAAGTGACACTGACAAAATTCGAAGTGTCCATGTATTTGTATGGAATGGTCCAGCGTGTCTATAGTGTTTTTCTGCAGACTGTTATCTGTTAATTTTATTTTTGACAATTTCTGCCCCAGTATCTTAAGCAGAAGAGCCTTTCTCCAAATTAAAACCAATTAAAAGCTATTTAAGGAACACTCTGTGACAACAGCATTTAGCAGAATTAACACCACTCACTGCAGAAACAAGGCAGCAAAACTTGCAAAACTTATCGATGATTTCGCTCGTGCCAAATCACAATGATGATGCTGGAAGTTTGCTTCCAATTTCCAAATTTGTCTGTGTTGACTGAGTATGGCTTGGTGCTAACATGTTTTACTTTATAGTATAAGTTTTGAAGTTTATTTATATAGTTTTTTTTGTTTTATCAGGAAAGAATGATAGTAATTAATATAGTTTCTTCTTTTATTGTATGTGGGGAAGGCACAACACTAAATGTCCACTTTGAACCTGTTTTTACAGATGATGCCATCACATTGAAGGGGACTCTAAAATAGTTGTATCTGTGTGGTGAATAGCAAAAATGAAACCATTACAGTTGTTCCGAAGGGCCAAAGGGGGGAATTGAGGGTTCCATCTGTTCTAAGCACCAGACCATGCATTTTACTACATTGTTAATTTTTATCTTCCCAACAACTTTGAAAGGCAAGAATGTTTATCATTCTCTTTTTACAAGTGAGGGGGCTTTCACTCCAGGAGGTGAAGTAACTTGCTCAAGGTCACATAATGCAGCCAGACTCCAACCAGCTCTGAAACACTCATAAGTTCGAAGAGGAGTCTTTCCCACGAACCCAGGATCACGGGATGCTGCCTGCCTGCCTAATGACCGTCTGAAACAGTAGAGCCTGGGGTCACTGAGGCAGAACTTGGCCTTCTGACTTGATCCGAGGGCACATTTGGCATCAGTCCAATCCCCTGGCGCAGCTCCACGGGTTACCCCATTTGAGTTGAGGGTGCTTGCAACACTAGCTCTCCCATTAGGCTTACAAATTATAAAAAGGGCCGGCCTGGTGCAGGGGAGAGACTTGGGTGTGAGTCTCAGCTCTGCCATATACAGACCTGGGGCTAGGCACCCAAACCCCACTGCACCTGCAAAAAATTTTTTTAAAGTGGGTGGCAGGGGATGGAAATAATCTGTCCAACATCAAAGGCTGTCTACAGGAATGAATTAAATGATTTGTGAAAAATCCTTGGGGAAAAAAGCATATACACAGAAGGTGCTTGAGGAATGGTGGTTGCATTGAAATGAAGCCTGGAGTGTAGGGCCATTGCCTGGGTTCAGAGTGCTACCTTAGATCCTGCCGTTCAAAGTGCGCTTCATAGACCGACAGCATTAGCATCACCTGGGAGATTGTTAGAAATGCTGAAACAGGCTCTAGCTCAGGCCTCCAGACTCAAAATCTGCATTTTCGACAAGGTTCAAGTGTGCACATTCCAGTTTGAGAAGCACCACCTTAGGCCTCCTGGTCTGGCTCTCTAGGTCTCAACCATCAAAGAAGGAAATTAGTATGGTTTGCTTTTCAATTACTACTTACCAAAAAATAGAATCCAAAGGGCCTTTGAAGGTCATCCAATCCAGAAACAATCTATGCATGACACAGGGGCCTGCCATTCTCTTCCCAGTGACCAGGGCAGACATCAATAATCAATCATAATCATCAACAATCACTCACAGTCAATGAGGGAACATCTTCCCCAGCTCCGAGGTAGCAGCATCATGCTCCACACTGCACTCCAGAAGGGCACTCTTTCCCTTGGAATGAACATGGATATGAAGCCTACTTACCGCCCTCATGCTTGCCGTGTGGTCTAACCCCTCTTTTTTCATAGGGGGACACTACCTCCAGGGTAAGCCTGTTTTCCCAACATTCCATCCCATTTCACATGCTCCCCTACAAAAGCGTTGAATAAATCACACGGGCCACACTGATTAAACAGAAATCGAATCCCATCAAGTTTAAATGATGTCCCCCCAAGTGGAGAATCCTAGTCCTCTGGCTCAACTCTTCTCTTTCCGTCACGGTCCCCCTCCGTCCCACCATCTGCTTTGGAGACCAAGGGAGGAAAGACTTGAAACCTCACAAAGAACCCAGGATGCCGCCCTGATGCATTCCAAAGCTGAGGCAGAAGGACAGGAGAACGTTTTTACAAAGTTCAGAGGCTTTGAATGGCACCCCTGGGGGCCCTGGCAGCCCCACCCTGTCTCCTGCTGGGAGTGGGAGCTGGCATCTTTGGAAGGGCCGGCCTGTCGGCCCTCATGCCCGTGGCCCTCACCCAGTCTCCCAGCTGCCTCCTTCAGACACAATGAGTAGAGTTCCAAAATAGGAGTGATATTCTGAACTTAATTTTTGTTCACATGTAATAGGAGACAGAGGCCCCCACTAAGCTATTGTGCCAATTAGCCAGCGGGAAGCAGCCCATGTTTCTGGAAGGCAAATCATTAAGAACTGTAATACAGTGTAGGCCTATAGACTGGCTGGACCCAATTTTAAGTGAAAATTAATGGCAAATTCTTGTAACCACATTAAGGGCCATTGTCGTTCATTTGAAATCGGTTAAACATGAAAACAGTATGAAAACCATCTTGAGTTTATGGAATTTAAATATTTGTCCATATTTTTTGCCAGTGCCCCGGAGAGACTCAGAGACGTTGGCAGATGTGGCGTTCTATAAACACGCTCACAAAGGGGGGTTGGGATAAGGAACCCGATCTTGTTGGGTCAAGCTACTTGTCAACTTTTCCATTTCCTCAGTCAGAAGATAATTAAACAGTAAGCAGATGTGAGGATCTAATTGGTTCAAGGAAAGATGGCTTGATGACTTAATGGTGCTTGTGATTCCTACATACTGTCTGCACACAGCCCTTGGGTTAGTACAAGAAGGAGAAAGTCACCCAGTTAGCTTCTCTCGCAGGGAGGTGGAGGTTCTCCCAGCAAATCCGTCTATCTGCAGACACTCTCCATTATCAAGAAGCAGGCAAGAAAGTTTCTGAAACCATGCTCTGGGCCTCTCAGACCACAAGCTTTGCCCTTTTAGAAGAAGAAAGGGGGAAAGGAGAGACAGAGAAGAGGATGGGGATTTGGGAAAGGAAGAAGGGAAAGCGGAGATGAGGAAGGGGTGAGAAGAAAGAAGGGGAGAGAAAGAAACGAAGTTTCAGAGGAAGGTGGTGTCCGGGCAGGTGGGGGCGGGGAACGTGAATATGCTGCACCCAGTAGGGCACGGTCTTCAGGGCTAAGCCCTTTGGTTCCATCACCTTCTCCCTGTGGGACCCTGCACCATTTGGGGACATCCACAAATTCATTCATTCCCTTATCTGACATTCGGATATCGTAATCCCTGCCCTGGCTCTGTCACAGGCTTGTTGTGAGCGACCGTGAGAAACGTGAAGGTCCCCAAATCGTAAACCGCTGGACAACTGCTTTAACATCCCCCGAAAGGGCAGAGGAAATGGAATGAAAGAGAGTAGAGACGAGGTGAGGTCTGAGGACGAGAGAGGGCGAGAGAGGACCATTCTCTGGTTTTTTTGTGTCACGATCTGTGATTGTGATCCCCCCGAGGCGCCACACAGACTCGAGTTTACTAAAGCAGCTCTTTCAGAGGCTACAACAAAACGCCCTGCAATGGCACGCATGCGCACATACACGCGCAACCTGCATGCACACGCGCAACCTGCATGCACATGCGCACACGCGCGCACACATGCACGCGCGCGCACGCGCGCACGGGCGGCGCTCTGTGGGACTCCAGCAGGTGTCCAGGGAGCCAGGGGTTCAGGTGGGCACCAGGCTTGACCACCTCTCACCGCACTGTGTTCCAAACTTCAGTTCACTTACACTCGGGAAAACGCATCGGTAGCAGCCTCTCCCTTCAGGATGACTCTCCTCCCCAGAGGATTGCCGACACCCCTTTCAGACTGACCCCCATTAGGGGACAAGCATGCCAGCGCGGCCAGTACTCCTTAAACCCATCCTTCTTGTGTGATGATGTTTAAGGTAGTCTGCTCCGAAGAACCCGTTTACAGATGTGGGGTTCGCACTTAGCCTGTTCTCCCGTTGGAAGACTACCTTGCTGTGTGGCCTCAGACCAGCACAAAGCCGCTCTGGGCTTCTGTCTTCCGATCTGTGAAATGAATTTGAAGAGCTTGATCCTAAGAACCTTTCTACTCGTGACTTTCGAAGTGCTCACCGTTTGCCCACTGGAAATCGTCGGTATGAGGAATCATCTCTCGCCCCTTCCTCCCTCCCTGCCCCCGCCCTCCCTCCCTCTGCTGCTCGCCCTAGGGGGAGGGGGGACCTGCAGGCACTGGGTCAAGGACTCCTTTGCCCTCTGGCTTGCGCAGGGCCTCAGCCAACACGGGTAAGCTGCTGCAGATCAGAAAGAAGAGGCTGAGGTCTGGGTGTGTTCTGACTCCTCCCTGGGAGCTCTCACCATGCTGACTGTGCCTCCCCCTGGAAGGTCCCAGCGCCTGGATCTTCTCTTTGGACTCTGTCCTTGCAGGTTCCCTGACAGTTTCTTCCCCTTCTTTCTTCAGGACTCAGGGCGGTAACAGCTCTACTGTGACTAACCCCGGAGACTGTGTTATCCCTTGTGGTTCTCCCACTCCCAGACATCACTTTAGCAAGTGGTCCTTTGTAAACAAACTCTCCTCAGTGGGGGTCAGTCACAGCAGAGTGAACAGGTCTGATGGGGCTGGGGGGCGGGGGGGGGGCATGAGCAGAAGGATCAGGAAGACCTCCAAGGGAAGAGGCAGGCCTTTGCAAGTTTGCACTGAAACCTATCTGGAAGGATAAGAAGTTTAGATAGGCAACAGAGGAGTGGGAGGGGGCATTCTCCCAAGAGAGTGGTGAGGAGGCCGCCATGATGCTTGTCTGTCTGGAGGGAAGAACTTGGTAGAGAAGGAACAAGGGTCATGGTTGGAAAAGCCAACGAAGCCTCAATCTCAGGGACCTGAAGGGGAGACGGAAGCCTGGGATTTTGTTCTAGGGGAAATTAGAGACTTTGAATGGTTCCGGAGCAGGGAAATGACCCCATTGCACAGAGCAGTTTGAGGAATGTTAATCTAGCAGTGGGGAGCAGACAGTATGCCACCAGTGGGGTAGCCCCGTGCAAAGGGCAGGGAGGGTGATGCCAAGTGGGACACCCCACCCCGTATTTCTCCTAGAGGGGAGGGGCCGAGGCAGTGCCGGCGTTACCTCCGAAGCCATCTCACTCCCATGCCAGCCTCAAAAGAGCAGAGAGTGAAGTGCACCGCATCCTGAAGATGTAAGAGAAAACACATTCTTGGAAGAGATCTCCTCTCAAAGCCGTCCGCCCACAACCCCCAGAATAAGGGGTAGGCAATCTGCTTCTCCTGGCATCTGATTCAAAATGCTCCTGAGGCCAAGAGGACCTAAAAGAATACCTCTGCTCGTGTGTGCAAGAACAGCCCAACGGGGGACCATCTGTTTCAGAATGGGCTCAATGTGGGGGCAGAAACAGTAGCCCCCAAAGGGGTGCTATTTTGGTTTCCAGGAAAGTATCCTGTGAATATCCCCAGCCACCAACTGGAGCTCTCTCTTTAGCTTTCTGCTTTGTTCTTTGCTAAGTCAACCCCCTCCCCCAGGTGTGTGGGGGGCGGTCGCTCTCTGGGAGGTGCTCTGTCACTGACATCTGGGTGTGCCATGTTTGGGGGTGGAAGGAGTCCAGGGGCCCTGATCACCTGAGACAATGCAGACCCGTAAGCAACAGTAAGGGTAAAGTGAGACAGATTCAAGAGATAGAGACCACTTAAACTGCCTATAAAAACTTCTGCTCAGGATTGGCTCTATATCTCATCCTTGAAAAGATTGCTTTGAGTCCCAGATGGACCCAGAAAGGGACCCTCCTTTCCTGGGTGGCACACAGCCTGCCCTAAGTTCCACTTCCCTGACCATCCCTGGTGATATCAGGGTTATCACAGTGCTCCAAGGGAGGCATGGTGGTTGTGTGGATGAAGAAAGGAGGGGACTACATCCAAGCTCTGGAGTATAATAATATTTAGAGGTCCACTGAAAGAGACAGAGCCAGCAAAGGAGGAGGGATCTATGAGTTAGAAGGAGAACAAGAGAGTTAGAAGGAGAACAAGAATGTTAGTGTCGTAAAAGCCAAGAGGGAGAAAGGCGGAGGGGACATGGTCAGAAACCTCAGATGCTCTTGGAAACGGGGACGGGTATCAGGATGACAATTATGGAGGTCATCGATGATCTGGACAAAACTAGTTTCAGAGGAGGGGAGGAAACAGAAGACTAGTTTCAGCACCTCACCTACCTTCTGAGGTAGATAGGTTTATCTTCACTTTGTAGATAAGGAAGCTGAAGCTGAGAGAAAATCTGACTCACTCAAAGCCTGGTTACCTTCAGACTGTTACCCCACTGCCTATGATCATGGGGTCATGAAGGATGTTGGAGACGCAGTTGATGGGGACACTGGTGGTGTTGACGGTGATGTCAGTGGTGATGCTGGTGTTGATGCTGTTGGTGATGATGATGATGACAGTGGTGCTGGCGGTTGTGCAAATGGGGAAGTTGATAAAGACTGTGAGGTAAAAATTGGTCTGTGCAATCAGGCAGATCCAGATCTATATCCCAGCCACTCAGCGACACATAAGCTTTTCAACCTTTGAGCCTGTGTCCCTAGCTGTAAAATGGAGATTATATTGCCTACCTCAGAGGGCTGTTAGAAGAATGGCATGGATGGGGAGCACCTTGAGGCCCCTGGCTCCTAGTGGGCCTTCAGAAAAGCTTTGTTTCATTCATTCGCCCTCTGGGCAAACTCAGGGAGTGCAGTGGGCCTCACTCTGTGAGCTTAGCTTCTCTGGCTAGACTCATCCCTCCCAGTCTAACTGCACTCCCCAGCCAGAGTCGAATCCTCTCAAGATCAGTCATGGCCATCTTGGGAGCCATCTGTTCCCCAGGGTCACCCCTTGGTGCCCACGCCCTGCTCTGGAAATGATGTCCTGCCAGGAGCCCCACTCTTGTGTCTGCCCCACCCCCACCCTGAGTGGATGAATGCCCCAGAGACCCTAAAAGGAAGAGGGTGGGAGAGGAGCAAACACTTCTGAGCCCTATAATGTGCTCAGCACTCTGGTCTCATTCCGGTGGGAAGGAGGGAGTATAGGCTTGAGTTGGGCTCTAGAATCAGACGTGCCTGGAACGAAGCCCCTCCCTTCCTTGAAGTCTACTCAAATCGAACCTTCTTCATGAGCCTACCCTGACCATCCGTCCATACAGCACCCCCACCCATAAGAACGTCCCTATCACCCTAATCCTGTTCGGGTTTTTCCATCCCCTTTCTAACCTGCTGCAGTTTTTCTGTGGATTATGTTTGTCTTCCACTGAAATGTAAGTTCCAAAGGGCAGAGACTATGACCTCTTTTGTTCACTGACACATCCCTAACACCCAAAACAGTGCTGGCCCCTAGGAAGAGCTCACTCCATGTTTGTAGAGTGAAGTAGTAGTAATGCAAACAGCGGATTACCCAGCTCTGTCAGGCTCCACACCCCCCCAGGGCCCCTTGCACATGACAGATTCAAGTTTCTTCCCTGGGTCACAGCCTCTCACCTTATCCCACCCCGTCATCTCCAGAAACCTTTCTTTTTGAAGTCCTCCCTCTTAGATCAATTCATTTAATCATGACAGGGCCGGACGGCTATTTGAGGAAGCCAGAATGTCCCCTGGACTCCAGAAGGTGCCAGGCCCAGCTCAGACACCTCGTCCGATGAGAGGAGCACGTGTTGTGAAGTAAAGCAGGCAGAGAGGCTGGCCAGGCCCACCCCGGCCTGGCTGGAGGGAAGCCCTTGCCGTTTAAACACTCCTCAGTCAACATCAGGTCCAAGGGACAGAAGGCCCGTCTACCCCGTGTTTGCTCCAAGGGGTCCACCTACTGGGAAAACGCAGGTAAGTCAAACAAGGCTATTTGTTCTCCCCGTACAGCAAACAAAAAAACAGGATGAGTCCTCCTCCAAGGCCTCCCCGCTAGACCCGAGGGGCATAACTCAAGTAATGGGAAGACAAATATTTTCCTGGAGAAAATGATAAAACTTGAGGCAGGAAAAGCAAACAGCATCTTCAAAAGGGCAGCTGGGGAGTTGGTATAGAGCTGCCCCAGGAGCCATTAGGGAAGATTCCAGAAGTGGGAAGCACTTGGCCTGCAAGCTCCTGGTTTAGAGGGACAGGCTGAGGGAAGGGGTGCTTTGCTTAAAGCCACGAACACTTCGGGCTCAGGGGCTGCTGTTATTCATCCCCCTACTTAGAACTGTCATCGTTAGGAAAGCAGAGAGAATTCAGAAGACATGGTCCCAGACAGGCCAGAGCCTGAGCTGAGAGCGAGACATGCTGGGCTTGAATTGTGTTACTCATTCACTTGTTCATCCCTTTGGCCAGTCAGTCAGCTTCTGCACACATGTGCATTGAGCACCTACCATGCACCAGGATCTGGCTGGTGCTATGTGGTTTGAGTAAGCCCTTGATCGGACCAGAGCCTCCGTGTTCTCATCTGTACAATGGGCTGGTGCCGGATTTCGGAGGAGGGTGGAGTGATAGACTGTGTGTGAGAGCCAAGGAAGAGAGAAAGAGGTCAAGAACAGCCCTGCGCATGAGTGAATCCTTTCACAAAGTCCCAAGAGCTCTCAGCCAAGCCTCCCGTGGTACTGTCTCACTTCCCCGCACCGAAACAAGACTTCAACCACAGCCACTGATAAGCTAGGCTCTGTCTTCCTCTGCCAAGAGCAGACCTTTCTACCAGGCGTCCCAAAAGTCAGAAAGTTCTTCCTTTCACTGGAGTGACAGCCTTCCGCTTCTGTGCACTGGTTACAGCCCTGCCCTAAAGCAGGGGAAATGAAGAGGGAGAAGCAGCGGGGGGTGGAGGTGTGGGCAGGACTGGCACTTATCTAGTGCTTACCGGCAAAGGCATGTGCCAGGTGTGGTGAGCGGCACCGTACTTCTGAGCTTTCATTCACTCTTGTGATCACCTGGGAAGTAAGAGATTTATCATGCCCAGTGGCTGAGGACGGGACAGGCTGGGTGGTTTCCAATGCACTCCCCAACCCTGATCTCGGAGACCTGAGCAAATTACTTAACTATTCTGAATATCTGGGCTTTTTCCCCTGAAAAATGAGGATGTTAGTTATCCCTAAGTCACGGGTGGCGGATAGGGCACCATTTATAGTACAGATTCAACACACACTACCTGTGTGTATCGTTCCGTGTTACAGGTGAGGAAGCTTGGGATTCAGACCCAGATCTCTTGGCTCCAGGGCTAGGGCCCTCTCCTCCACACCCCCTTACCAGGAAGTCAGCCTACGGGAGTGGTTCGAATGGGGGTGGGCGTTCTGTGCACCTGAGTCGGCTGCTGGTGGCACTGTGACGGGCATCAGCAACAGCCAGAACTGGGACTAAGAGAGCCTGGCGGAGCGCCTACCATTTGCAGACCTTTACGCCAGGTCCTATGGGAGAGAAAGTATATCCTCTGCCCTCAAGGAGCTAGCAGTGTACTTGGAAATCTGAGACATCGACATGAATCTGTTAATTGCCAATAAATGGCCATTTAAAGAAATCGATACCTACTGCATTTCTTCTTGTACTCTTAGCCCAAATCTTGAAAAACACAGTCCTAACAAATGTCAAGGTCTGCGCTGGGGTTCAAAATGACTAACCGTACCAGGAGCATCTCGACCTGGCCCCCATCGGTGGGAAAAGGGCCCAGGGCTTTCAGGTGACCCCAGAGCTTCATGTGAGCCCACACAGAGCTATGGCTGCTTCAGAAGCAAACATGATCCTGGGGCAGGAGACAGAGGGGTAAGGTTTGGGCTAACAGAGGTAACCAACCCACGGCTCAGAATTTGTTCAGAAAGGTACCAGCCTGGAGTGCTACATGCACTAGGAACGCAGACCGAGACTGTCACCCAAGAAGTGAGAGGTCAGAGAGCCAAACCGCTTGAAGAATTAGCTAATTCTTGGATCATGGGCCCAGCCAGGGAAAGAAGAGGCATGGCTGGGCATGGGCACAATCCCCAACTACCTGTCCTGTGTCTGAGTGAGCCCAGACACGCCGCAGACTCACATCCAAGGGCCGGCCCCACCATGTCCCGAGTTGGGGAATGCTGCAGGTTATTTAACACCCGGAGCCTAGTTTTCTCATCTGAAAGATGGGAGTAATGGAGCAGATGTCAAAATCAGATGAGATGGCAGAGCTGGACACAGGACAGTGCTCAGTAAAGCTTGCTCCTTTCCCAAGGCCCTGAAGGCCTTGCTCTGAAATGCGAGGGCACGACCCGTCCAGGAAGGGAAGAGGGTAGCCACAGGCCCCCAGGAGTACATTTGTTTGCCCAGAGAGCAGAGAGTCCCTAGGAAATGGCCCACCAGGATTCAAGGATCCCAGAAGGAGGTTCTGCAGAAGGGACTTAGGAAACCCAACCTCCTAATCTAAGAGCTAGACTGGACACAGCAGGAGTGGGGCCCCGGGGCTTCACCCGGGACAACATCCCCTCCTCCAGGGCTCCCACATCACCCCCAGCTCATCCCATGGTTCCATCAAAACAGCCATCTCGAAAGTGTGGGTTTGGGTCCCCCCAGAAGCAGGGTGTGAACGAGGGTATGGGTACACACAATGTAACTGGGAGCCGATCCCAGGAAGTGAGGATGGGGCAGAGGCTGGCAGGAAGGGCAACAGGGAAGGGGGGAAAGATGTCTCAGTGCAGATACAACCAGGTCACCACTGTGGGCAACTGAGACCCACCCATCAGTTCCTTGGAGGAACTGAGTGCACGGAGCTTCCCGGAGGTGGGGGCTGGGGCATCGATACCCCCGACCTGCATCCCCCATTGGTGAGGGTTAGTCCAAGGGCATTCCGTGTTGACCATGCCTACAGCCAAGGTGACCTGGGGAAAGCCTGCAGGCAGAGAAACGGAGACAAGTAGGCGCTGTCACTGGGTTCCGGGAACAGTCCACAGTTGCAGGACAACTCAGGGGAACCCAGAGGGTATGCAGTAGGAAGTCCATGAATTTGCTAGAGTCACCATTGACCCCGCATTGCCAATCAGCAGCCTCCTCCCTGTGTGTTTCTTACAGCTTCCCACTGCGCTGCCGTGCTGGTCCCACCTGCCTCCTCCTCTCAGGGCCTGGTGAGACACGCAGGCCGGTCTTCTTCCCACAGCTCTGTCTGTTCCTCCTTGGGCACCTTTGCTGACTTACTTCTGCTCTCAACCCTTAAGTGCTGAGACCCCTGGAGTTGGCTGCTGAGCCCTGTCCCTACCCGCTCTCCTTCAGTGTGTGCCACACTGGCGCTGACTGTGTGAGACCCTGAGTCCCAGGCTTTGCCCCCAGACGGACAAACCAGAGTCTCTAGGGATGGAGACCCCTATGCCTTTTAACCAGCTCCCAGCATAGGGTTGGTAGATAAAATTTTGATGCCCAGAGGTACACCAGAATACTAAAATCCTACTTGTTTATCCCAAGGTGATTCTGATGTACCATACAATTCAAGAATTTTTTTTTTTTTATTTAAGAGAGAGAGCGTGAGCAGGGGGAGAGTTAGGGAGAGTTAGGGAGAGGGACAAGCAGACTCCGCACCAAGCACAGAGCCCGACATGGGGCTCAGTCTCACAACCCTGAGATCACGACCTGAGCCTAAATCAAGAGTCGGCCGCTTAACCGACTGAGCCACCCAGGCGCCCCAACAATATTTTTGTATACTCTCCCCAAATTACTTTATCCATGCCCCCAATTTTAATTGCCAACTATACATGAGTGGCTCAGATTTTTTTCTCACCCAGACCTCTCCCCTGAGTTCCAAAAGTGGTGGCCCATTAGACATCTCAAATTCGATGTGTTCAAAATAGAGCTCACTCTTTGTCATTTCTCCCCACACTACTCTTCAAATCTGCTCTTCCTTCTTTCTCCAGGTCAGTTGGTAGCCCCACCTTCCCCTTGTTGTCCAGAAGGGTTATCTCAACACTCCTTCCCCACCAGCCCTTCTTGATTTCAGCTCTGGTCATGATCTCAGGGGATCAAGTGGGGATCTTTAGGCTCCCCACTGGAGTGTGGGATCGAGTCCTACATCGTGCCCCTTGCTCAGCAGGGAGCCTTGCTTCCTCCCTCTGCCTGGTGTTCCCCCTGCTTGTGCTCTCTCTTTCTCTTTGACAAATAAATAAAGTCCTTTTTTTAAGATTTTATTTATTTGTTTGACAGAGAGAGAGATCACAAGTAGGCAGAGAGGCAGGCAGAGAGAGAGGAGGAAGCAGGCTCCCTGCTGAGCAGAGAGCCCTATGTGGGGCTTGATCCCAGGACCCTGAGGTCATGACCTGAGCTGAAGGCAGAGGCTTTAACCCACTGAGCCACCCAGGCACCCCAAATAAATAAAATCTTAAAAAAAAAAAAAGAATGGCTTTTTCTTTTCTTTTTTCTTTTTTTTTTTCCAAACTCCTATTCATATAGCAAAACCCAGCTCAGATATAACTTCCTCCAGAGAAAGCCTTTCCGACCTCTCTCCCCACTCCAGAAGAGTTAATGAGCCCATTCTAACCTCATACAACCTTTATTCGTCAACCAAGTTCTCACTGTTGCAGTGGAATGGAAACTCATAGGTGCCCCCTTCCAGACTCTGAGCTCTTAAAGACTGGAACAGTGTGCTTTTGAATCCCCAAGACCTAGGAAATACTCCATACATGTCTGTTAACTTAGAGCAAATAGAGGTTTCTCCCAGTTCCGGTGTTCTATGATTGTATGCTGTTGGTTCATAGGGCTTTCTCCAAATCTGCTGTGCTCTTACAAAAAAGCAGAAAGACAATTATTTTTCTTTTCCACTGCTAGTTCCTATTAATTCAGTCAAGATAAATAAAAATTAATAGGCACTCATTTGTCATGTGGATTTAATAATCCAAAATTACATTTGTCTTGGCCCAGAGTGTTAATACATCTCATAATATTTGCAATTTACTGAGAAAAACTTAGGATCCAGTATTGTCTCTCTCACTTAAATGAATACACACACGTGCATGCACACACACACACACACACACACACACAAATACTAGCCTGGGGTCTGCAGGAACTAGGAAAGGAAGACAGAACAAAACTGTGGATTATTCTGAGAATCCCTGAAGAAGTGCCACCCAGACCAGAACACTGCTCCTGGCCCACAAAGCATCCCGCGTCCTCCCAGCCAAAGCTACTCAGGGAAAACATGATGAGGCCCGGTGGCAAACTGTCACAGAAGGGAGGGAACATTCTCTTTAGTTCCATTCCTACATAGTAAACCTCCAAGCCCCACTCCCTTCTACGGAAGTCTGGTCATTGACCTAGAAAGCCACCTGCAAGAGTGGAAGGTAAGAGGTAAAGGTCCTTTGCTTAGCACTTCAATCCCACAATCCTCTGCCACTTGCCGAGATTCCCCTGGCCCATAAGAAGCTCATCTCTCTCCCCCTGCTTGATGCTCTCTGGAGCCTCCCACGACCCACCCCTGCCTGGTGGAGACAGAAGATATGCAGCCAGCATGGTCCCCAGTAGGGTGACAGTGTCACACATACAGCACAGTTCCATGTCATAGCTGAACAAAGCATTCCGCTCCTAAAAAAGCTTCAGGACCACAGGATGGAAACGGATACCTTGAGAGTTTGCGTTTCCTTCTCGAACAAAAATATTATTTCAGAAGGAAAGTGCCGACGTGTGGTCTTTAGTCCATCCCCACAGCCCTCCGTGTCCACTGATGCTTAATGGGATTTCTTTGACTTCTAGAGGGTGACCAGGGCAACAAGGACAAAAGTCCCTTATAAGGAAGCGGGACAGGAGTCCACTCGGTTTGGGAAGCGGAGCAGAGGGATTGGAAAGTGTGCAGATGGGAGCTCAGACCCTAGCTTCAGCCCGCAGCAGCCCTGCTGGACCGTCCATCGGTCCACCTCGGCATCCCCCTACCTTGGCATCCCGCCAGCCTCTTCTGCAGACCCCTCCAGGAACTGGGGTTCCCAGCTTCCCCTCAGCACAGGGTCCCAGGCTAGATTCTGCCCACGGGACTCGCATGCGATTTCTGGAAGGCTAAAGAGCAAGAGACCATCCTTCTCCAGAGGTAGCTGGAGGCAGACCCTTGGGCAGATGGGAAGTTTACCCACCTCCAGCCGGCACCTGCCCTCCCCTGCTCACAGCCGCCAGCTTCCTGGAGATTCCGCACAGTTCCAGGGGTGTTTCAGAGAACCATCCGTTTTGGAACCTGCGGGCTGACCTTCAGGAGTGACTTCCTGACCTTCACTCACGCCCCACCCTTCCTGCAGCTGCAAAGGCGCTAATTCCCTGAATTCACACCCTTCGTACTTGGAACACTGTGGCATCCGGGGCTGACTAGCACGGCAGTTCTGCGAACCACAGGCAAGCCACCTTACCTCTCAAAGGCAAAATGGGAAGACTGACACCTTTCCCATGAAGTCCTTGTGCGGACTCGACCCAAGAACTTCTGGCAAGCACCTGGCCCAGCCCCCTTCTCCTCCCCTACCAGGCCTCCCATGTCTCTGCCCTCTTCTCGGCCACCCCTCACCCTCGATAGGCCATTTTATTGTATGGCCCGCTCTTTGTGAGTAATCAGTGAGACCTGCCTGCGCGCAGCTCAGTGAACTGTTCACAGAGGACTACGGGTAATAAAAGGGAAGAGATGGGCCTGGAAGGAATGAGGAACAAATACAGAAAGGAGGGTGAGCATGTACCTGCGGAGCAGGCGCTGCTGTTCACGGCAGGTGGTCCCCACCGAACGGCTTCATTTTCCCCTCGGCGTGGGATGCCAGACCTTGTACTTGGTCTTCTTCAGGAGCACTGGCGAGGACTGCGCATCTGCTTCCCAGGTGAGGCTGGGGCCCTGCCTGGCTTACTCAGTGTGTAGAAGGTGCCCAAGGTGATGGGTGCTGGGGGGTGGGGAGCAGGGGGTGACGGGAGATAGGGCTGCCAGCTCATGAGAGGAGGACCGGACATCCCAATGAGCTCCTGGGAGTGGGGGTTCCCTGCAGGTGACGGCGATGCCAGGGGTTAGTGCGGGCAAGCTAACGGCAGGAGTGAAGAAGGCAGACCTCGGATTTCATCAGGGTAGTGGGAGGCAAGCGAGGACAAGGGACAAGGGTCCAAGCATCAAAGTGTGGCTCCTGCTCTCTAGACTGAGATAGGAGGAAGCTGCTGGGCAGGAGGAAAAGAGAAGGGTTGAGAGCCTCAGGGACTTGATGGGGAGACTCAGGTACAGGGTGGGAGGGGCCTGGAGGGGACAGGCTGTGGCCTGCGGAGGCTGCTGTTGGGTTGAATTCCAAAGAGAACCACAGCCAAGGATGACAAGTTCCAGTGGTCCCCAACCTGGACAATCCCCAGAAATTCAGACCCAGTTCCTACGTCTCATTTCTGGAGCCTCTGGGACCCGGGTATCTCTGTTTTAAAGCTCCCCAAACAGTACCTATGATCAGCCAGCTCTGGGAATCCCTCACATTTGGGGTAAAAACAAGGTTACGACTGTAGCAGCGACGGTCTTCAGATCTGAAAAGGCATTGGAAGTGCATGAGGTGTGGCCGAGGGAGGTATCATTCACGAGGAGGCCGACGTCCCCAGGATGATGGCAGGCCTTGGGAAGGTCGCCAAGGCCCTGGATCAATCTGGAGGTGTGATCTCACGGGTGGTGGTCATGAGGAGGCGTCCCTGCTGCCTGAGCCTCAGGGATCCCCGGGGCAGGGCCACAGGTGTGGGGGATCGAGCTGGGGAAAGAGCAACCACCAGCCTCCAAACCAGCCTCCAGAGCCTCCTCAGAGCTACCTGCTGGTCCCCCAGCACTTACAGGGCGTGTAGTCCGCGCCCACCCCTGCGCCAGATGCCACGGGGCTGGAGAGAGGGGAGCACCGTGCCTGCCGCATAAGGACCCCGGCATCTTGGGCAGAGGGGCTGGTGTCTGTCCCCTGCCCAGGCTGGGACTGTTTCAGCTCCAATAAGAATCAGGGTGCTGGCCAGGGCCCTCGAGGAGCTTTTAGCAAGGGGCACTTTGTAGCACTTTGGACAGTTGAGGGCCTGGTGGCAAGTGTCACACCAAGGTACCCAGAGCTTCAGCCCCTACCCTGCCCCGGACCTGGCTCCCGTCTGACACTGCATCACGGGCTCTTTTAGAAGCGTCTGGAGACAGTGCCCTCCTCACAGACAGGGAGGACCCCTCAAGCAGCCTCAGGAGTGAAGGGCAGGGACAGGCGGCAGACAGAGCAGGACAGAAAGATCTAGACAGGCACCACATGGTGCCTGCGACGTGATGCTGCACTCTGGGGGGACTCTCCAAAGTACTGAAGAAAACTCTGCCCCTGGTCCTGCCCGAGCAGCTGGAAAGAAGAGTGTGCTAAGTGGGGGCCTCCCCTGGACATGCCATCTGGTGAGGCCCCGGGACACTAGGATCACACACGCATGGTCTACCTCAAAATCACCTGCCCACTTCTCTAGAATGCAGATTCTTGGGCTCTACCCCAGACTGTATCAGAAGCTCTGGGCATTAGTGCCAAGAAATCTGTGGATTTATTTTTAAGTAGGCTCCACACCCAACATGGGGCTCAAACTCTGCACCCCGGAGATTAAGAGTCACATACTCTACCTCCTGAGCCAGCCAGGCGCCCCAGAAATCTGCATTTTAAACAAATTCCAAAGGGGGTCTTGTCACTCTACCAACATTTCCCACACCCTGCCTTCCTATCACCTCTGAAGAAAGTATCAGCAGGCCCATCATACAGATGAGGAAACCAAAGCTCAGTGAGGCTGTCACTGGCCTGACGTCTTACGACAGAGTTCAAAGCCAGGTCTTTTGATTCCTTGGCCACCGACGTTCTTTCAATTACTCTCCTCCCTCAGAGAGGGACGACGTGATTGGCAGCTCGAGAGGTAGGGTCATCAGAGACCACCTGGGTGGCGGAGGTGGGGGTGCTGCTCTGAGGCTGGCCAGGACCGGGCAGGGGAGAGGTGAAGGGCATGGAAGACGGCCGCTGCTGGGGCGTCCCTGACACCGTGCACAGAGCTGTTGCCACACACCCAGTCTGGCTCACTTGACCCCCACGACAGCCCTGTGGGCTCCAGGATCCTATTCTCCTGTGGCGGCCGGGACAACTAAAGCTCGGGAAGGTTAGGTCACCCTAAGGGAACATGGCCAGTCAGTGGGGACACTTGGACTAGAACTCCGTTACCCCTGGCTTGAGAGTCAAATCCTTTTCCACCACAACCGCAACTTGTGTTTTTTAAACAGCAAAAGGCTCTCTTCAAATGAAATCTGACACGGACTCTCAAGGGGCAAGAGAGAGAAGGGGAGCCTCTGGCTGGAGCCAGCGTGCAGGACCCTGAGCCACGCTCCCGAGCCCCACGGCTGCCCCAGAGGCTTCTCTGTCACCACCAATGACCCCATAGGAGGCACAGCGCCTCCCCTCCCCCCAGGAAGAGCACTACACCTGCTGGGTGCCGGGCAGGGCGCAGCCAGGAGAAGGCTGGGAGGCCCTGACTGGGCTGGAGCCATGCCCCAAGCCACTCCCCAGGTTGTCCAGCTACAGATCCCATTTCCCCACGTGGCCCCACAAATGGGGCGGCTTCGTAAGCAGTGTGTCTAACCTCTGGGCCTTTGAGGCTTGAGTCCAATCACGCAAAGTAGCCCTCAGCCAAGTCTCTCGAGAAATCAGGCGGCAGGTCTGAAGAGTTTTGAAAGACGTCCATTGCTCTGTGGGATGTTCATAGGCAAGTGCCTTTAGGAAGAAGTATATGGGGCAGGTTTCTCTAATACCTTCTTTCAACTCTACCTAAGGAACAGAGGTGCAAGGAAGGACAAAGCGGGTAGGGGAGAGGCCAAATGGTGTGGGGCATGGAGAAGTGTGTGTTAACTCTGGAAAAAGAAAAACCAAAACAAAACCTCGCTGCCTTTCTGCAGCTGCTTAAACACAACAAAGTTGCCCACCTCCGCCAGCCCGCGTCCTTCCTGGCGATGAACACATTCCCTTCCTTCTCACCATCTGAGCCCACAGGAGCCCTCCCTCCTCCTGAGATGCGACCTCCTAGGGCTGAAGCCGATGGCTGTGATGGTCAGGACCCCTCATCATCCCAGCCACTCAGGGATGGACTCTGCTTCTGGTCCCTTGACAGCAAAAGGGACTGACATGCAGGCAGGGAAAGGCACTGAAATCCACTTTGTCCCCACTGTCACCATGTTAATTGCTTATCCACCCCCCTCAACCCCCGCAAGGGGATCTTGAGAGCCCAGACTGGAGAGGAAGGCTCCAGGCATCAGGATGTGGCCAGAGCTGTTCAGGGTGGGCTCTCCGGCCATCGTGTGGTCACAGAGTGTCAGGCCCAGCAGCACAGACAGAAGGTCACACACATGGGAGGCCCCTGCCACAGGCAGGGCCTGCCCCTGGCTATAAACACTTTCTCTCCAGCACTCTGTCCCCAGCCACAAAGCACCCAAAGTATAGCTGGATGTGACCCTGCCGAGCTTGAGGCGGTGTCCCCAGACAGTCCTCTGTGGCCGGCACGCCCTGCTGTCCTTCCCCGCACATGCCCTCCCACGGGGCCCAGGCTTGGCTGACGCCTGGAGTTGAGAGAGCACAGGACAACCCTGGGTGACAAAGAGGAGGACAGAGAGCCAGGGACAGATTGTTATAAATAGGCGTGTGTGACTGAGAAGGTCACCAGCCAGAGTGAAACATGCCGGAAATTCTCCAAGAGAGAGACAGATGAACGTCATCGGAGCATCTCACGACCTCTCTGTCTCAGGATGGAGAACAGGGGCGGGTTCCAAGACAAGGCCAGGGGGAGTGGGTAGCCACACGCACCCCCCACCCCTGCCCCAGGACCAGCAGCCCAAAAGGCTCTGGCATTAAAGAGTCACTTTTACGTTGCAATGATTTCTTAAAGAGGCTGGCTTTTCTTGGCACACCAACACGGGCGAAGCCATCTGGAGAGCAAGAGGGTCAGGAGGCGCGAGGAGGCCCCTCGGAACCCTCACCCCTTCACACTCTCGGGCTCCCCAGCCTGGCCCACGGCTGAGCTAGTGCATGGCAGCCGAGGGAAGGCCCCCCGTGGAATATCTGGCCATGTCTTTGCCACGCCTGGCAAGGGGGCATACCTGGCGTGTCATGGGTGGAGGCCAGGGACGCCGCTCTGCTTTCAGCCACGCGCAGGACAGCCGGCCACAACAAAAGATCGCCGGGCCCCCCGGTTGAAAGTGCCGAGGTGAGAAACCCTGGCCCAGCCCCTTTGCACGTCCCCTCCACCTCCAGACACCACCTCCTTTCCCCTTCATTTCCAAGGGCCCTGTCGAGGCAGCCAGAGCACACAAGTACTCATAGCTACGCAAATAGCAACTCCTTATTTGCCATGTTTGCTCAGCCAATATTGACTCTGCAGCCTAACACTGGGGCTATTCAGCCGCGGTTTTTCTCCATATTGTTTGAGCAGCATTGGAACAGCCTCTGATCACCGGCGGCAGAGCAGGAAACGGCGCCGTCCTCCTAGGCACCCCCTCCCCTGGGCCGCACTCCCTCCGTGGGACGCTCTGGGAAAGACAGAGGAACTTATGCGCTTGTGGAGTCAAGCGGACCCAAAGCCCGATCCTCCGCTGAGCAAACACGCAGGGGTTAGAGAGGGAGCCTGCTCCCTGGCTAAGTCAACACTCCAGGGAAGCCAGAGCAACTGAAAAGGTTACACAGGGAGGTGGTCCCCTGCGGTGGGGCCAGGGAATGAGGCTGGTGAGGCAGCCTGGCTGTAAGCCAAACCCCCTGCTGCCATCTGCTGGGGGGGGGGGGTGGGGGGGGCCTGCAGGGACTGGAGTTCATTGAGCCTGGGTGACTGAGCCGTGAATCCATCCATCACCCAAGCCCCGGACAGGAGAGGGCCTAACATAGGTGCAAGACCCTGTGCCCATCAGACCAGAAGCTTAGAGCCGGAGGGCCTTCGTGGGCAAGCTAGTGTAACCACCATGTTGTAATGATGAAGACCTAGAAAAGCAGCCTCTGTCATGGGACTGGTCCTTGCTGTGAGGGAGAACAGCCACCGGGCGCAAGTTCAGAACAGAGAACAGCCTGCTCCTCAGAACAGCACTCTCCCTGCCAGCTGGGCTCAAGTCCCTGTCACGGGAGCCAACATCTAACATGCCACAGTGAAAGGCTTTCAAACGGAGTCCCGGAGAGGGACAGTGACCTCCATTCATGTCTGGGGCAAGCTGGGATGTCGGGTTGTTCCCGAGAGCCATCCGGAAGGGCAGAGGGAACAAGGAACAGAAACCAGTGGCCAGGCCGGCACAAGCCACAGGGGTGAGGGAAGGAAGGCGGGATGCCCCGCATTCCAGAGGGGGAGCCCCGAGGCAGGGAAGCACAGCTGTGAAGCGGGTGTGGAACCGAAGCTCCCGAGGGGCTCCGGTGAAGGTCAGGAGCACGGCCACCTCCCCCGGCCCGGGCCAGCTGCACCCCGGCAAGACCAGACCTGCCACAGAGCCTTCGGAGGGGAGAAATCTGCACGGAGTCCTTGGGCCGGCTTCCCTTGCCCACAGTAAAGCGAATCTAGGCTTAGCTGTAGGACTGGATCTGGGCCCATCGCATGTCTCTAGGTCAACATTAAACGACTTGCCAGAATCATCGAGGGGGCATTCTAAAAATTAGCTCTGGCCAGCCCCAGTGGCCTGGGAGCACCAAAATGGTCATTTGCTGAAATTGGTCATTAACATTTTCTACTAACTGCTCTCTCCAAAGGCTTAGAAAATGAGGGGGGATCTCCTCAGAAATCAGCAATTATGTAGGCCCTCATGACCTGTACTCTAAGCTTCCGAAGCTCTTCATTTTTAAAAAGTACATGGTGGGCATTTTCTACACGTGGTTGAAGCCTTTTATTCAAGTCCAAGCCATTCCAGTCTTTCCCTGCAGGAGACACGTTAGCCAACGTGTCCGCCGCGCCCGTGCCCCCTTCCCTAAGGAAAGCCTTCCCACCCAAAAGCGGTCCCTGCCGCCATGTTTATGCCCCTGAACGCACCCAGCTGGAACAGAGACGGACACCTGACCGAGGAGACGCACCCCATTGGCTACCCATTGGCCAATCAGATTCCTCCTTCTGGGAATGTAGGGTTAGACTCTTGGTGTTGGGTCCATGATCTGAGAGATCTTGTCCCCGTGGAGGTGAACATTTTTGGTCCTAGAGAAGGCCAGTCTTCACAGAAAAAATGGAAACAGACCTCCTGAGAGAGGCTGAGATTTAAAAAAAAAAAAATAACAAAACAGAGCAAATCGCAAGGCCCCAGAGAAAGAGGGACACAGAACACAGGTAAGCTGCTGAGTGGGTCTCTGATAACTTTTCAGTAGTGTCACCTTGAGCCTCTCCTGGACACTGGTTGTCACCCCTGCCCTTGGATTCAAAGAGACTCCTTATAGCCTTCCAACAAATTCATTATTACCATTATCAAGAGCTGTTCTGTTATAGTTCTGTTTCTTGCACAAAACAGTTATTGAACAAGACACCTATTAAGGAATCACCTGTTTGGGGGCACCTGGGTGGCTCAGATGGTTAAGCATCTGCCTTGGGCTCAAGTCATGATCTTGGTGTCCTGGGATTGAGCTCCATGTCAGGCTTCCAACTCCACAGGGAATCGGCTTCTCCCTCTTCCTCTGCCTCTCCCCCTGCTTGTACTCTCTCTGTTTCTCTCTCTCTCTCTCTCTCTCAAGAATGAATAAGTAAAATCTTCAAAAAAAAAAAAGAAAGAAAGAAAGAAAGAAATCACCTATTTTCTGGACTGGATATCTCACCCCTTCTTCCCCACCCTAACTTGACTCCTTCCTTCCCTGGTATTTCCATGTCTTCCAAATTTACTACTTCCTTTCAGTGCTTCTGTGATAATAGCCAGCAGGGTGGCTCAGGGATCAGCAGATGAGAATGTCGTGTAGCCTAGACTCCACATTCCACTCAGTGGTTTGCTTGCTCAGCCTACTTCAATGGAGGCCATGAGCCTATTAGCCAATAATTAGTCATTCAACAAACATCCATCAAGCTGTGTCCCAACCCCAGCAAAGATATGTCAAACAAACAAACTTTAAAAGGCCACAGAGAAGATGGAAGCACATTTATTTTCCACATTCCTGTCACAAACAAGGACCAATTCTGATGTGCTACCAGCCCTAACACAGCCAGGAGCCTCCTGTTACACTAGCAACCCCATCAGAAGGAGAAGTGTCGAGACAGGTACAACTTTTACTTCACTAACTGTGGAGGGGTAGGAGCTAACTCTTGCTCATGAAGGAAAATAAACCACCCCCAATGAATCCCCAAGAGAAGTGGAAGGGTAGCTGGACCACCTATAGCATCAGAGCTTCCCTGAGGGGCCCACAGCAGCCTGGACCCCAGGCACGGGAGACCTGGAGGGCATTCATCCCATCCCATCCCATCCACTGTGTGACAAGGTATCTACTGTGTGACAGGGAAACACCTCCCGTCCCTATAAGCTGTAGTATTGTCCTGCTTCTCAATTGATTATTGTTATAATAATAATACAACAACTAACTTCTTAAGATTAACTTTATAAAACCATCTAACAAATCTCTCTGCCTTGCCATTAATGCAATCAACAGTTCTCTCTCTCTCTCTCTCTCTATATATATATATATACACACACATATATACATATATACACATATATATACATATATATAAAAAAATCTTCACAGCTACTTTCTCATTTGCATTTTACTTTCCACAGGTAGTATTTTTACATTGACATGACCCATGACCCTAGCGTGCATATCAGGTTATAATTTACTGTTTCATCTTATCTGCCACTTTTCCATGTGTAAGCAATATCTCTCAGGCTCCCATTCCCCGTGCATGACCTCTGACCCCATTCAAAGCTCTACCCAGTTGTTAGGGCATGGAATGCCCGCTTTCCCCCCACTCTACTTCCCCTGCTCCCCCTCAGTGCTTCTGCGGCAAAGGCTTCTGCCCTCCCAGAGGGGCCTCACTGCAGCTCACAGGGTTCAGCAGCAGCTGGGGAGACCCCTCCCCCCAGGCGTTGCCACCCCGGCTGTAGAGCACCACTCCCTCCAGCGTGTCCCACACATCCCGTCACCCACTCTGTCTGCCATGGCCCACTGCCTTCCCAGGTACCAACGTACCAGGTACCGGGCTTTCCAGGGACCTAGCTCTCTTTTCCATCCTTGAACATCAGACCTAGCACAAAACATAACACGCAGCAGATGTTGAAAATATTAGGTGAAAGAATGAGCGAGGTAAAGAACTTAACGCTTTGTGATGAACAAATGGACTCTAAGGGCCCAGCTTCCTCCTTCCGTACCTGCTTCCCCTCTGCCCATAACTCTCCATCAGGACCCTGTAACCTGCACATGCAAGAAGGACCAGGCTGCAGTGATTGGGGGCTGCTTCGGCTCATGTTGCCTCACCAGAGAAAGACAGCCCAGGACTTTGCCCCACCTTTTCCTGTTCCCTCCCACTCGTTCCTATCCCAGCTCCGGCTTCCCTTCCCATCTTGCCCAGAATTCTTCCCACCACATTTGGGCCTTTCCATTCTCTTATTCACTTAAAATAGTATTGTGCACCCACTGTGACCCAGATGCAGAGACAAATCAGAGAGAATCCCTGCCCTCCAAGAGCCCATAGGCTGGCGGGGCACAGCAGGGGTATATACAATAATACCATCTGGAGCGGAGGTTAGGGACCCTCATTATAGAGCACCAGCTGCACTTCTGGTGGTTTCCATGAGTGACTTATGCTCTGTGCTGAGCTCAGGTCCCTCAGGGGCCGACAACAAGGTCTGATGTTCTGGTCCAGAGGTGTTCCTTCGGGTGAAGCATTGCCCTCTTCCTACATCTGCCTTCAAAAGGGAATCCTCAGCCCCCCACAGGAGACTTGGTGGGGATCTGAAACTCTCTTTCTTCGCCAGGACTGTTAGGGCTCCAAGGAAGTACAGGCTTTCTGGGAGTCAAGGCATTAGTGGGCAGGTGAGGGAGACACAGAAAGGGGGTCTGGAGGCTTTAGTGACTCACCCACAGGCAGGCTCATCTCTGGGCGGGGGTGGGGGGGTGGGGGTGGGGACCGAGGCACTGGCTGACATATCCCGGTCTCGGTGCCCCTCCCTCACCTCATGACCTCGTGCCCTGAAGAATGTCAGAGGCCTCATTCCCAGCCGTCAAACAATCTTCTGATCTGTAAGGGAACCTGGAGCCCCTCTAATCTGACCTACTCAGTTTACAGCTAGAGAAACTGAGCCCAGAGAAAAGCAAAAGCACTGATCTCTCTTTCCCTTTAATTTTGCATTGACTCCTGTTTTGCGAAATGACGTTGGGATAGGTTTACCTCCTGTGATCAGATAGCCCCATTTCTGAGAAGCTCCTCTAAGGAAATAGCCCTTAGCACAGGAAAAGCTTTGGGTACAAAGGTGCTCATTTCAGCATCATTCCAACCAAGAGTGCCAGAAGAGGGGGCAGGCCAAGTAATTCCCCTCAATGGGAAACAGGTTACCCCATATCCACTGAAAAATTGTAATTCAGTCCAGCTTTAAGAAATGGGAAACTTCTATTATGATATTAGAGGGGAGGAAAAAATACAGATTTTATGAGCTTAACTATGTGAGAAAAGCAGCTGAATGAAACCAAGACTGAAAAGAAAAAATTGGTTTGTCTTTGTGTTTGATTTGGTTCCTTGTGTATTTTTGTGTAGCTGTTATAGGCAGTGAGATATAGAAGAATCTTCTCTAAGAGACTCTCAGATTGGAAAAGAAATTCAATTATATCTTTAAATGATGGTATTAGGGAGCCAATTTGTAGGGAAAGGAAAAGTAGTTCCTAGCAGCCTGGACAGCTAAAGTTGCTTCTCAGAATTATTACGAAGGTAATAGGTCAGAGTCACCCTTTCCCCACATGATCCTATAGGACCCCTGCTAGACACCAGGTACTCACTGGGATGTATTCATTCATTCCAAAAAATTTACTAATACTGTCACTATACCGGTCACTGAAAATACAGGAGTAAACAAAGCAGAGAGGATCCTGCCCTCGTTGAGCACAAGTTTCATGAGGGAGCCATTAAAAGGGTCTGCATTTAACAAGCATCAACTATGGTAAGAGCCACAAAGAATGTTCTATCAATTGGGATTGAGTTTGGCTGCCAGAAATAGAAATCCAACTATAGTGATGAAAACAATCTCTTACATAAAACAAGTCCAAATGTGGGCAGCCCAGCCTGATGGCTTCCACAAAGCCTTGAGGGGCCCAGACTCTTGCTATGCTTCTGCTCAAACATAAAAGCATCCTTAATATCCTTTTTTTTAAGATTTTATTTATTTATGAGAGAGAGAGAGACAGAGCATGAGCAGGGGGAGGAGGCAGCAGGCAGAGGGAGAAGCAGGCTCCCCCCTGAACAAGGAGCCCAATGCTGGACTCGATCCCAGGACCCTGGTATCTTGACCTGAGCCAAAGGCAGATGCTTAACCCACTGAGCCTACTAGGTGCCCCCATCCTTGATATCCTTAACAGAAAGGTCTAAGACAGCTGCTAGAGCTCCAGCCGTCACATCAGTGTTCCAGGCAAAATGAAGGAAATGTGCAAAGAGCAAAATGCAAAGAGAAAAAATAGTCAGTTCTTTCTCAATTTCTCAGCAGCCTTATTCAGCCTTACTAGCTGTCAGGAAGGCTGGAAGAGATAGTCTTTTAACAGTGCACATTGCTTCCTGTTAAATCGGGAGTTGATAAAAGAAGAAGGTAATCATGTATATTAGGAAGGAACGAGCAGTCTCTACCCCAGATGATGTTACTACAGCAGAACACGGAGGACTCCAACCAAGTCAAGGCAGGGGCTCAAGGCCATAACATTTAAGCTGGGACCTAAAGGATACACAGAAGCCCAATAAGCAAAAGCATTGGGGAAGAGTCCCAGGCAGGGGACCCAGAGCTCAACCCAAGAGGACAACTCTGGTGAGAAGTCAGTGAGTCCTCAGGGAGAACACTGAAGTGAGGTCAGGAGAAGTGGCTTCAAGTCCTCACTCTGCAGGAACATCACATCCCTTCCCGAGCCTCTCGGGCTGTAAAGTGAGCAGTCTGCACTCAGATCCCGTGAAATATTTAGTAGGGCCTCTGCTCAGTTACACGGGGGCAGGGAGAGGGCCCCCCTCTGTGCCTCAACCCCATTCTCTCAGGGCTTTGGGCCAAGGTGGACAGAGGAAGCCCCCGAGTTTGAAAGCTGGAAGGGGAGCACTCGACCGGGCCAAGAAACCCACCCCCACCCCACGGAGGGTTCAGAGGAGTTCACTTCCATGCACCAGCAGCCTCCCCTTGACCCTGGGACACTCAGCTGCAGAGCGACAGGCCCCCGCAGGGGTGGACCGAGTGGTGGCAGGTGGGAGAAGTAAAGCAACTTGTCCTCGTGACATGTCACCATGGGTGACCTGAGAGTCCTCTGAAAACCCGCAGTCTCTGTGGGGGGCTGTGCAACTCCAGTCAGGCCCCTGCTTGGGGCTCAGTGTCCTCATCTGTGCGATGGGGTCACATGGCTCTGCCGCGGTCAGCCATCCAGCCCCCTCGCCCGGTGCTGGGGACTTGTTACATCTTCATGACAGCCCGGCCAGGTGCCCTTAGCCCCAGTTAGGGACAGGGTTTGACCCGGGTCCCTCTCAGCTCTCCCCACCACTGAGTCCTGACTCGCAAATATCCAGAAAAGCCCATTCCCTGGGCCCTGGTGGACGCTGCCCCCCCCCAGCCCCCCGCTTCACCTTTGTCCACGCCGAGCACATGGAGCAGGGCGGGGAGTGTGGGGCTGGCCACGGCTCGAGGGCCGGCTGTGGGAAGACACCAAAGGAGGCCTTTCACGTTATTACTATTCAGGTCAAAACACCTCCCTGTGTTTAAACAATTACAATCCATAATTAGTTGCCATCACAGTGGAGCAAGCCCGCTGTGGTTTCAAAATCACAGTGACTGCTTTATTTAGCTAAAACGACCGCAGCTGGGACCACTGGAGCCTCCGTCAAACAAAACATCTCGGCTCCGGTTTCCCAACACTCTGGTAGGCAGCCTCCCTCCCAGCCCTACACGCACACGCCCACCCCACCCACTGCCCCCGTCTCCACCCGGCTCCTCACACCCATCCCGGAACTCTTCTGTAGCTTGTCCTTCTTCTTCTCTGCTTCTCCAAACCCCATCCATCCTTCAAAGCCCAGCCGGGGCCTCCTCCTTCAGGAAGGCTGCCCTGACTACCGCAGCCCCATCAGCTCCTCCAGCCTCTCCACTCCCACTGCTTCTCCATGCGACTGGCTCACTAACATTTGTGTGTGTGAGCCAAGCAGAGAGAAGGAAGGGAAAGTAGATTGCGGAACGGGAGGGAGAAAGATGGGCCACAACACGGGTCCCGTTACCTGCTCCCGTGCTCTAGCGAAAAGGGAGCTCCGGTGGGTAGGAGGGAAAAGGGGACGGATCGGGGTCAGGGGGTCTTTCTGGCTTGGGTTTAGAGGGTCTCAGTAGGACTAAAGTCCTGTCTTTCTAAGGACTGGGGAGGAGAGGCTGGAGATGGAGCCCGGAACACAGCTAGGTTCTCTCGTAGTGATGGGGACCTACGTCAGTGCTTTCCTATCGGCTCTGCAAGGCCAGAGATTCCAGGACAAGAGGGTCCCAATGTGCTGAGACACATTCAGTAGCCCCCTCGCCAAATGCTAGAGGAAATGTTGCGTTTTTCTTAAGAAGGCCCAACTCAGCATATTTCTGTCCGAAAGGCTCTTTAAAGGAGAATCTAGCAATGAAGTTGGGCATTCAGGGACGGGAATCCTTCCTCTGAGTGATAGTCAGCCTGACCTAGGGAGGCTGGGGACAGGTGGCCCATCAGAAAGGGGTCCAAGAGATGCTGATGTCTTTCCCCTCTGTCTAGGAAGTACCCTCGATCTTCCCCCACCTTCCAGCTCAGGCTCCAAGACAAACATCCCTCAAATGACAGGTGACTTCAGAAACCAGGAAGGCCAGCTTCGAGGCCACCATGAAAGCCTTCACAGCCTTCCTGGTGAGCAGCAACCCAGGGACAAGAGCCAGGGTGTCATCAGAGCTGCTCTCTCGGTTCTTGGGGTCAGTGCCGTCCCATCTGTGGGCGCTCCCATTCCCGTGGAGTCCGGCTCTCATACATTTGTCCACTGACACACCCACCCAAATATGGCTCAAGGCATTAATGTCCAGCATTCTGCAGGGAAGGCTCGTGCCACTAACGTGTGGTCAGGGAACCAGGGGGTCTCAGCCCACCTCCTGGTGTCTAAGCCGCCTCCTCTGACAAAAGTCAGGTTGAACCAGCTTTCACTGCAACATTGTCTGGTTCCATAAAATATTTTTAAGATGGGGTGGGGGAGGGAGACACAAGTCCATACCTTGTCCATTTACTTTTTATAGGTTTTGTTTCTTATATTTTCATGCCCAGTGCCATAGAGGCAAGAAGGTGGGGTCAGTGCAGAACTCGCTCAGCAACCCCCTGAAGTAGCTTCAAGCCAGGAAGTGGGTGACAAGTGTGGGGTGCCTATGAGAAACCAGAAGACTAGGGCCACCCACTCCCCAGAGGGCTGCCAGGGCCCCTGTCTTCCCTGCCCACTCACACTGGGCAAGCCAGAGAAAGAAGGTACAGGCAGGAGCTTGCCCAGGTTCAAGCAGTGCTGCTCTGTGAGGGGCCAGGTGACCTTGGGGCCCTGCCATGTCAAGGGGGCTTGCTCACCTAGACTGCCTGGTCCTGAGCCAGCCATAACCCCAACAGCAGATGGGGCTGGCTGAGGTCCTCCTTCCAAGCCTCGTTTGCTTGGGTTGTAAACCCCACTCTCTCCACGAAGCCCCCCACCTACCCCACTCCCCAGAGCTACTGCTGTCCCCAGAAAGCTGAAACACCTGACCTTCGGTGTTACCCAGGCTGCCTTCTGTCTCACCTCGTGGGATGTTTGCTGATCAATGGACTCCAGCCCGGAGCAGAGGCAAAGACCTGAATTGCAGACTGAACCAGGAGGAAAGGGCATGGGGCTCTACCGAGAAGTGGCAAAATGAGTCCAAGGGAGAGGAGATGGCAGACAGTCATTCTTCCCTACCCTGTACTCCACTGCCATTCATTCATCCATCCAGGGAGTGTTTACCTGGCCCCAACCCTGTGCCAGGCCCGGTGTGAAATGCTGGCCCACACCAGTGAACACGACGCACTCTCTGACTTCACAGTGTTTATAGACCAGTCAAAAGGGCAGACCTTGAACAAATAATTTTTTTTCCTTGAACAAATAATTACACAACGAATTCATTAACTGGTGTTATAACTGATGCTGTGAAAAATTAATAAGCACAGGTGTTAAGAGAGAACAATTTCCAGGAGGAGCTTACCTGTGGGAAGGTCACAGGAAGTTCACAGAGGTGATCTTTCAGCTAAGACCTAAAGATGGTCTTTATTGGGGAGGAAGGGAAGCGCCAACAGCCTGTGCAAAGATCCTGGGGCAGGCAGTCATATGGAATGTTCCAGAAATCTAGAGTCGGTGTGATTGGAGCTCAGAGCCATTCAGGGAAGAGGGGGTATAATGAGGCAATAGCAGCAGCAGGACTTCCCAGGTCAGCAAAGAATCTAGCCCGGGTGGGTAGGGGAGGCCATGAGAAACTTCAGCAAAAACAGAGCTCTATACGTTTCACCTTGACCGTGACAACTTCTTTCCTGCCATTTCTCTTCTAAAGGACTACAAACCTCAGTGCTTGCTTTTGCTATCCAGAATTCATGCCATCTTCTCCTACATCTGCACAACTCCGAGAATGATTACAGCATTCTCCCGCCCACTATCTCTTTTCATACTCACAGAAACCTCATCAGCTAGGTGTTTTCAGCCCCGCTTTGCAAATGAAGTCATTAAGACTCAGGGAAATTAATTAACCTGCCCAGAGGTCACCTGCACAGTGTTCTGTTCAGGGTATATGGCAGCCTGATGAAAAGGCAAAGAAGAGGAAAAATTGGCACTCACTGAGCACACGTATCCAAATAGGTGCGAGTGCAAGTGAAGACTACTAAGAACAATCTAGCAGTAAAGAGTATCACGCATTCCAAAGCCTATGAAAATACTTGGGATGAATCTGCTTTTTAAAATTGCCTACTGATGGCTACAGGTATAGGTATGGGTATAAGTATAGAAACAGATAACATACCTAGAAAGTCAAGAATTGGAATAACTGATTTTTCCCCCCATAACTTGAGATCTTAAACTGCTCATTTTGGGTAACTGACAAATTTTATGGCTATTTGCGCTGGCAACAAGATGGTTCTAAACTATAATTCAGATTCTACAGTTTCGTAAATAAGTAAGGGAAATGTTTGTTCTTTCAGTTACAAATGCTATTTCCATGTCTATTACAACTTCAATTAAAATGGTAAATAAAATAACAAGAGCATGAATCCTAGATTTCAAACTCAGGTTTGGGAAAATATCACTCCCTTCTGTTTCTCGGATGACCCCACTGTGAGGTCCGGAGCCCCCCCTCCCCCAGCCCCCCAACTGCAACAGGGATCCACTCTCATTGAGTACGTCCAAGAGCAGACACAGGATAAGCTTATGCGAAGACAGTAGACAGAAACTACATCCAAAGAGAACGCCCACCTAGAAAGCAGAGCAGGAGAATCAGGGGCAGGGGTGGGGGTGGGGCAAGACTAGCCTTTCCATATAAAATATTGAGTGCTAGAGTCAGGCTCCACATTAGAAATCTGACACTCAGGCAGAATTCTGCCAGACTGCAGTCCAAAGCCACAGGGAAAGTGAAATTTAAAAAACGAATCCTCAGTCCTACGGCAAATTAGTCATTCAGCGAATTGATCATTTGGCAAATTGGCTTTTAGCAAATTGATTTTGGGTGTCTAGGCTTGCTCCCAGAAGGCCGTCCACCAGCCAGTGGAGTGTGTGGAGCCTGATGGGCAAGAACACAGCTCGCAGGGAGCAGGGCTCTTCCCTCTGCCCCCCAGGAGAGAGATCCCCAGGCCTGGCAAAGGCCCAGCGAGAAGATGCCATGTCAGGGGTTGCCAGGAAGCCTGGCTATCTTTTGGGCAGCCTTAGGTCTGGGTCCGTGGGAAACCCCTCTGCCGCCAGTCAGCTGTGCGCGAAGACCCTCAGGGTGGAGGAGGGGAACAAATGCATTGTCTGTTCCAGAAGCTGCGATGGGGTCTCTTCACTCGGGAAGTGAGAGAAGACTCACCTCTGATCCTACAAGGAGAGTAGCAGCGAAGGCCTTCTAGACTCACGGCCCCTCCAACCCCAGCAGCTGGCTCTCTTGGTCATCACTTCCTGGGTTCAAGAGTTTGATGACAGGTGAACAGCCAATCCACACTGAGATCAAAGGCTGGAGTGTGGGCAGGACCCTCCCTAGACCAAATCCCTTTCTCTCCCACAAGGCTTGAGTGCCAATGTTTCACATTTGGCCTCAGCCAATTTACAAATGGTGGCACGCAGTGGACCTTCAAGTCATTTATAGGTAGTTAAACTTCAAAGCTGAAACTGTAAAATCCAACGATCCCCTCCACCTTTGTAATCTTCTGCCAGGCTGCCCAAATCTGAACATCCGTATGGATTCCCACTGAGGGATGAGGTGCACCTGTGTGGGGCCCTGCACTTGCACCTTACCCATCTTGGCCCTCCAGATTCACACAGGGTAGAGGGCCAGCAGGATTGCCAAAAAAGACACTCATACTTGAGGGGCACCATCCAATCAATTTTTTGTCTACCTACTTTTTGCACCCAGAGCACGCACTCACCAACGCTTCTTCCTACACTCATGTTCGTGGTTCTGACACCCAGAATCATCTGGGTTATGACCTCCAAGAGTTGTAACAGAATAGAGTCATGACAAGAGATCAGCCAATCCTGACCAGCAAGCCAGATGTTCAGTGGTCACTTTGATCCACAGAACGGTAAGCTGGGGATACACATCCTTGGCTGTCACTCTGAGTAGACATGGCACCGAGGGGTCCACGAGAAGAAGTGGGGAGTGGGAAGGAGCCCAGAAAGGCGGTCTGATGATTTTGATGATAATGAATCGGGGTCTGGGGAAAAGGGGGAGGAGGAGCTGGAGTCTTTACAATATTTTAAAGTTCACAGCTTCACTTCATCTTCATAAAGCCCAGAGGAAAGGGATTAAGAATCCCATGTTGCAGGTGGGGAAGTTGAGTCTCATTAAGGTTAAGCACCTCATCCCAGTTCACCCACCCGATCTGAACACAGATCTTGTGTATCCAGGAGCCAGCTGATGGTTATGTGCTGCCCTGGGACTCTCTCCCATGCACATCTTTGCCCCTGCCGACAGCCACCAAATAACAGGTGGGGGCAGCCTGGGGTCCAGAGGACAAAGCAGAAAAACAAGCCTTGATCCTACTCAGTATAAACTTCCACATCAGAATGGAGAGGGAGTTCCCAGCACCACTGAATCTATGGTGCTAGTGAGTTGTCAGACTGACGCCCCCTCCCTCCCAGCCCGGCACCGACACCCACCAACCCATCAGGCCTAGCTTTTCATTTCCCCTGCAGGCAGTGTGGGGCAGGGATCACTAGGCTCAAAGGCAGGCTCTCCTCACAAAGTCTGCCCACTTGCTCTGCCCCAAGCACTCAGTATTCTGTAATCACAGCCTCTAGTGAGCGCTTTGTCACCTTTTGCTGAATTAATGCATGCATGCACGGATGAGTGAATGATTGAGGAAAACTCTGGCATTCGTGTGTGTGTGTGTGTGTGTGTGTGTGTAGCACATTCTACTTTTTACATTACCTCTGTATCCACTATTCCATCTTATCCTTGGGATACCCCTGTGAACGCAGTATTGGAATCCCTGCTTCACAGATGGAGAAACTGAAGCCCAGAGAGACGACTGCCTCCTGTGAGGTAATGGTAGAGCCTAGACCAGAATCCTAGCCCCGGGCTCCTACTTCAGTGCTCCTACTTGAGTGCGCCTTCTGGCCTGGGTAGGCTCTCCAGGAGAGGAGATTTGCCCCCAGAGCCCAGCAAGTGAGAGGCTCCCTGAATGCCCAGCTTACCATCAGAGGTTCAGACAAGGCTGAAGCTACAGGAAAGCCCCCAGAGGAAAGCATTCTCACCCCTCGGGTAGGGAGCACTCATGACTTTCCAAATGGGCCTCCACACCTCTCCGGGGTTAGCTCATCATTTCCAGATCTGGATAAGGACTGGAAACCCCCCTCTGGTACCTTTCTGATGGTGACTCACTCTGGGGGCAGGGATGTGGGAGAGGTGAGGCACTCAAATCTCAAATCTCACCAGTCTTAGTGACAAACAAGCGTCTTCTTTGACCCCATGATCGTTCATTCGACGCACTTTTCCAACCACGTGTTACTCAAAGCACTGAGTATCCAGCGCTATGCTCAGATCTGTGCAGGCAGGAGGGGACACGGCAGCCTGCCCCCTCAAGGGTCAGTTCGCAGCCCATGACCTCACCCCTTGCACCACTGTCATCCCTGGGGCTGAGGGTGCCGATGAGCTTCCTGCTGACGACAACCCCAGGCTTGTGTGCATCGTCTGGGCAGCCCTTAGAAATAGCAGCCACTGCTTCTTCGCTCCCCAGCCCCCTCTCTACTCACTTGCATCCATACTCCAGCAGCAGTGAACACTTCCAATCCCACAAGGGGCCCTGCCCTCTCCCTGTGCCAGCTCTTGTGTGCTTTTCTTTTCTAGAAAGTTCTCTCCCACCATTCTGGGAACCCCACCAAGGGAATTCTTACAGCCTCTCCTTCAACACCTAACTCAAACCTCACCTTGTCGGAGAGCCCGTCCCCTCCTCACCTCCCCCATGCCGGGCCAGGCTCCCCTCTGGAGGCACCCATGAGGGCCAGCACAGGCCATTGTCATAGCACTCACCGCCCTGAATCACAACCTTATTTATAAGTCTCGCACACCCTAAACTCAGGCCTTTCAGGGACTGTATTCTATTGCTCTATCTCTGCGCATCCAGCCCCCGGCAATATCCTGCCCGTGGCCAGCCTCGGTGAATGACTGAAGGAATGGATAGTGCAGGTCAGTGACCTTGACGGTACCAACAAGTCAGGAGGAGGAAAAACACCGAGCACGCCTCTGCCAGGCCCTAAAGCGTTCACAAACAGCTCGAGAGAGACGGGACTCTCAAAACATGTCACCGACCAGAATGGCTTGCAATGTGATGTCTTTGCTCCCTCCAGAGCTCCCCGTGGGGGAGCTAAAGAACAATTCGCAAGCAGCCTGCCTCTGTGCTCCCAACCAGCCTCCCAGGATCCAAGCAGAACGAAGGTCAGAGGGCTGAGGGAGACATTGCTTCTCCAGAGAGACCACACCTTCCAGACCTCCTGGGTTCTTGAGGGAGAAAGCTTGGTGCCATCTTTTTGCCAAGGATCCTGGCTCCCTGGTGAGGGTGGGAGAAGGGACAGCAAAGCATTCCAAGCAGAAGGTGGACACCCCTGACCCCCTACTCCACCCTCAAGGCTAGCTTGGAGTCCATCGGCTAGAGGATCTGGAAGAGTTCCTGATTAGGGATCTAGATGTCAGGCCAGACCTCGCGCCCAAGTGGGAAGGACTCGCAGGCGGAGGCCGGGAACAGCACCGAGAGAAAGCAGGGAGGGCAGGCAGGGGATCAGGCACCATTACCTCTTCTGTTTGACTCTGGGCCAGCTAAGGTTACATGGACCGACTTGACCTGACCTTGGTCTTTATATGATCCAGCCAAGTGTAAACACGGAGGCGGACACCGACACTAAAGGAAAGCGAGCATATGTAAGCAGTCCCTCGGCTCCTGGCAAAACCGCACATCTAGCTAGTGACCCCTGGGGGCCCCTTCCCCTCCTCCTGGGTCCTGAGCAGTGAAAGCTGCTCCTGAAAGCACAGGATAGAATGCTGGAAAGGGCTCCAAGCTCGGCCAGCCCCAGCTCCCTTTCGACAGAAGCTGAGGTCCAGGAAGGGAAAGGGACCCACAGGGGATCACACAGCTGCCCAACTCCCAGGACAAAGCTCTCGAACCCCACGCCCGCACTGTCCTGTCCATCTAGGAAACATTGCTGTTGGCTCCGCCCCCTCCAGCCTCCACCCCACCCCCCACCAAAGAGAGAAACACGGCTGCTTTTCAACATCTCAGATCCAAGCAGTGTGCTGAACAGCCAGAGCATAATGATGGAATTTGAGGCCTCAGCAGCGGAAGGCTTGGGGAAGGCCCGAGATCCCCCNTGGTGCGGGCGGGGGGGGGGGCGGGCTGTGTAGCAGCACCCATTACATTCAGCGCTGGCCCCTGGCCTCCCCTCCCAGCCTCACTCTGGGTCTGACCATGACACCTAAGACAAGGCCAGGCCGAGAGGGAAAGAGCCAGAGGAAGGCCTGCTCTTTAGAGGCCCCAGTGGGGCCCTGGCTGCCGGCCCCAGTCTCCCGGAAGCCCCGTGAGGGGTGAGTCTGCAGCCTACAAACACTTGCCCATAACCAGTGACACGGCAGGGTGACAGGCCCTGAGCTCTGTCCCTGCTTGAGGCCCCAGAGGCCCTCCTGCTGTGCCAGCTCCTCTAACACGGAGGGATGGCCCCATGATGGGGAGACTGGAGACAGGTCTCTGGTGCCCTCTGCTGTTCTGCATTCCTGGCCCACGGCCTGAAGGACGGCACTGAGGCGGGCAGGGGAGACCCAGGGAATGCCACCGGGGTCTGGGTTTGCCCCGCCGCGCCTGTGCTTCCATCTCCCTTCCAGAAGGATCTAGAACAAACGCCATGCTCACACCCTAGGAAGGACAGTCAGCATGCACTAGAGTGTCATGGTAACCAATAACCACCAGAGTGAAATGGCTTGCAACAGGGAAGGTTAATGTCTTAGACATGATTTCTCTGGGGCTGGCGCTCCACATTCCCTCTCCCCAGCATCCAGGCTGAAGGAGCAGCGCCATCTTGAATGTGGCTATCTCAGGGCAAGAGCCTGAAGGGTCTCAGATAGGCCCTGAAAACTTGCCCTCACGGCTCACTGGCCCCACCCAGCACACGGGGCCGGCACATGCAATCCTACCAGGAGCCCAGCACTCAGGGATCGAGAAATAATTCAAGAACAGCATTCATGACTGCTAATGGTTAGTTGGCTCTTGGGGTCACCAAACAGGGGGCTCATTCTCCCTCCCTCCAGCAAGCAAAGTACACGCACCCCTCCCCAAGGAATACATCCCAAGGTCCCCCCAGGGAGAGCCTCACGCTCAGGGTCTCAGGTGGTGTGTGGGTCTCTCCACATCAGCAATGAGGGGCAGTGATCCCTTTATCTTGCACAGACGCAGCTCCTCTTGATCCAGAGACCAACAACCTAGGGATTAAAGTTACCTGCTTCCTGCACATTCCGTATTCGATGGCATAACAAGCATAAGATAGCATCAGTGAGTACTCCGAGTCAGAAAGAGGAAGAACGGGAGACACACCTCAGCGAGGCACCCCTCCACAGCGATCCTCACATCCCACTGGGCAGACCTTTTAAGGGTCCCTGCCTGGGACTGAGGCATCTTCCTCCATTGGGCAGACCGGAGCTCTCCCTGGGGCATCTCTCTTCTTGGTTCTGTGTACCTCTGCTCCCTGTCACCTGAGTTTCTCCCTACTCCGAACCTGAGGTATTTGTTGGCCCTGTAATGACCATGCCACCTCCGAGTTCTAGGGTGACCCCAACTGCAACATCCCTTGGGTCTCAGCTCAAATTCCAGAGACAGAGAGAGTGCAGATGAGGAGAGAAGGAGGGAGGGGGTCTCTCACCCAATTGGTGAGGTTCTACCATTTAGGACCAGACACACAAGTCCTAGGCACCATTCAGCTTACGAATGGCCCATTCCAGAAGAGAGCACACTGCCTGCCCATTCTGGATTACACTGGAGGTAGACGGGAGGGCCCGGAACACGTGTTTTCTCTGAAACGAATTTCATGAAGTTGCTTCTGAACAACTCTGAAGAAGGCACGCAATTTGGGGTGAGAAAGTAAGGTTTGGCTTGCTACCTCCACAGACCAATTGACTTCTTTATTTGTCTAAGTCTGTTTCCTCATCTATAAAGTGAGGATGATAATCTCCGTCCTTATCCCCTCTCCTTTACTCACCCCTTTTGGCCCCTCAGGCCCCGGATGAAACCAATCCCAGGTCCCAGTTACCTGAACTGGATCACACTCCACATTCCAGGCTTACCGGCTGCCTTTCCCAGGAACTTTGTATGAAGAACTTGCATTTTTGTATGAAGAACTCTTTGCATTTGAATGAAGAACTCTTGAAGACTGAATAACCAAAGGAATAAATCTCTAATGGTAAAATATAAAGCAGTAAAGGAGACCTAAGGGGAAATATTTCAGTAAAAGCAAAGGAGACACAGGGTCCTCAAGATCCACCTACATATGAATCCTACTCTCTATTGCTGACTTTTTCTTTCCTCCTTCATGGGAGAAATGACTCAAAGCCTATCTTGAATGACAACTCTTGTTACCAGAATCCTCGGGTCATTTTTAGTGATAAACTGGCTTTTGAGAGATGTGTGTGGGTGTGGTGCCCGCATAGGTACGTACCCGTCCCCATGCCCCATGTTCTCTCACTTCTGCCCAAAGGTGACTCAGGCCTAGTTTTGATGGTGGCAAAACTATTGCAGCCCACAGTTCTTGACCTCAGAGAATGAGAGTGCTGGGTTTTCCCTTGGAAAGCTCTGCCCTCCTCCCCACCCCTGCCCCACCTCTTTAGCCTGCGGTCTGTGATGGTCTGAAGACAACCTGGGCTAGATGTGTGTTTTGCCCTATTTCTTAACTAGAAGTCCCATGTCAGGAATGATTTGCACTATCTGTGTGTCCTTGTACTAGTGTCCCCTACACAGGATTTGGTAAGAACTGGCATCCCCCCCCCAACTGACAGCACGGGCTCCTCTGCACAGCATTGGAGTCACTGCCCACCTGGCCTCCCTCCAACCTCGCTGCCCACTGCCCCTAGCACCCTCCTCCTGAGACCCTCGTCTGCCCCATCCTGGTCCAGTCCCTGAGCCTGAAGCAGACAATCCCCTTGTTCCCACACATCCTCACTGCCTAACCCTAATCCTGTTCTCTCCTGCAGTTCCGGACAGACTGCTGCACTCTCTGGCCTGCGACCTCCCTATAACATGAGATCAGAGAAGGCAAACTCCCCAGTTCTAGATCCCTCCTTTTCCCTGCCCCCTTTAGGGTGCATCAAATAAATAAATAAAATCTTTACAAATAAATAGCTAATTTAGGTACAATGCTTTACAGTCTATACAACATGGCTACATTTATGATTTCATTTAGAACCACTGATAGCCCCCTAGGGGGCAGTTACTTTACAGAGGTAGAAACTGCGGCTCAGAAGGGTTAGGTGACTTGTCTAAGGTCACAAAGCTAGTTTAAAAAGGGGGGGGCATTAAAATCCAGGTATCCAGACCATGTGTTCGTTCCACTTTGTCCAGTGATGTCTCTCCCACACACTTTGGCTGATGGCTACAATCCTTATTCCCCAGGCAGAGCACTTTCCATGCCAGAGTCAGCAAGAATAGACTTAGGGCATAAGTCTTCCATGGGCCCAGGAACAGAGGGGCAAAGAGCATCAGCACAGAATGGGCTGCCTTGGATCTGAGTGAACTGAAGAAAAGAAAAACTGTGATTTTTAGAGCTCACTGCATGCTGCCCTATCAGTGGCCTGGACCTCTCTGGAGCAGCAGGGCTGGTTCTAATTTGCAAAGCCAGGCTAAATGGGACCTGTGCTCCCCCAGCAACAGACCAGGGCTTCCCTGGGACCAGCGCCCCTTCCCTGGCTCACCACAGCTGCCACCCAGGATCAGAAGCTAGTCACATCCTTTCTCCACCTCAGTTTCTCTCTCTATAAAATGGGAATGATCTCCACTGTCCTGCCACCACTCTCTAGGAGGAGGAATGGAGGGGAAGAAAAGAAGGCATGAGACAGTCTCTTTACAGAGGTGATACCTGAATAAGGGACGCCTGGATGGCTCAGTCAGTTAAGCGTTTGACTCTTGATTTCAGCTCAGGTCATGATCTCAGGGTCGTGGGCTGCAGCCTGGCATCGGGCTCCACACTCAGCATGGAGTCTGCTTGAGATTCTCTCTCTCCCTCTGCCCCTCCCACCACTCGCTCTCTCAAATAAAATAATCTTTAAAAAAAAAAAAAAAAGAGGACACTCTGATAAAAGGACTCCAGAGAAGAAGTCAATTCCCTGGCAATTCTGGAGAATTTAATTTTCTAGATCATTAGAATCCCCTTTGATTCCAAGTCTTGTGGCCACAAACCCATCTACTGTTCCTGAGAGCGAGCCTCACCAGGCCCGAGTCTGGAGACGCCTCCTGGTGTGTGTCACGCTGGGCCACAGAGCCCCACTGCCTGGGGCCTGGACCAGGGGCGACCGCAGCAGATGGCATCGCGTGGACCGGGAGCCCAGATGGACTCAGAAGTGGCATCTTTGAACAAATCCGAGAGCCGTTTGCATTAGTTTCTTTGGTTCTTTCTCAAAGGGGTCAAGTATGTAAAATTCCCCATTATGTATGTGCTGTAATTCATCTTATCATGCATAGAAAGGTGCACTGAGATAAAACATATGTGAATAACAGCTATCATGTGTATGTTGTGTGTCTGTAAGAGAGAGAGTGATTTTAGGGAATTGCTGGCAAGTCCAAAATTTGTAGGGCACAGGAGCAGGCTGGAAATTTATGTAAGAGTTAATGCTGCAATCATAAGTTCCAGTTCCACAGGGAGCAGGATGGAAATTCGGGCAGCATTCCTACAGGCCAATCCTGCCAAGGATTTCCTCATCGTTGGGAAACTCAATCTTTGCTCTTATGACCTTCGACTGATTGGATGAGGCCCCCGCATGTCATAGAGACTAATCTGCTTTACTCAGAGTCAAGAGATCTAAATGTTCATCACATCTAATAAATACCTTCATAGCAACATCTAGAAGGTGTTTGACCAAGCCCCTGGCCATAGCTTAGCCAAGGTGACATATAAATTAACCATCACGCCACACCCACTCACCTTTGTGTGCCCACCTGGCCCTCAGGGGTGGTCAATCTTGAGCAGATAGACAATGAAGAGTCCTGCCAGTGCCTTGATGTGTCTTGATTTCTCTCTTATTTTTCTCACCTTCCCATTTTTAGTGACCCTGGTCTCCTGGGCCAAGACTCAGCCTCATTCAGCGCCACCCAAACTCACACCTAGACCATGTTTGGTGAGTGTTAGAGAAAGAGGGGACGAGCCTGAACTTGACTCCTGGCCCCACCAATCAGAGGCCCTGGGTGGGCGGTTGAGTCCCTCCGAGTGTGGGTTCCATGTCTGCGAAGGAGGGGCGCGTGCTGCCCCCGGTGCTGGGTTTCATCCGGCTGGATGGGACGACGCGTGTGTCGGCCGTAAAAGATATGCCCATCATCTTCGTAATGATTATTTTATTGCTTCTTTGCACACAATTAAAACTCACTAATTCAGACCTATCAGAGAGGGCAGTCAATGGCTGGAAAGTCCACATTAAAAAATAATTTAAAAATAATGTCATTTTATTACTTTAAAATATATTACTCAATCCCGGCTAATAAAGTGTTGCACAGTGAGCCCTTGGGGGCCTTACGTTAACGAACAAATAAGAACGATTTGAGGTTAGTCTATCAGTTATTGGTGTGGAAAAGGGAGTTTTCAAAAGTACTCGAAAATGCCTCCAAAGAGTGTATTATCCTCTGTAGATTAAGTGTTTCCCCTGCAATCAACTTAAAGCATTTTATTAATTCAACAGCTTCTCGCCACCTTGAGAGTGCTCCAGGCAATTCGGCGCAGCGCTGACCAGAAGTCCTACAAATTCGGACGTGCTGGTGTCTGAGTGTAAGACACTCCATTGAGTTAGTACAAGACCTTTCTTTCATGTTCTTTCCCTTTCTTAGAGGCCTGTATTGGGGGGCCATCTCGGCCTGCAGCCCCCCAGAGGTGGGACTGTTTCTGTCCAATAGCAGAGGCTGGACTTAGGCTCTGGACTGAGACAGATCTGGGTTCAAATCCCACCTCTGGTTCTTTAAGATGTGTGACATCTTAAAGCAAGCCACTGACCTTCTCTGAGGCACAGTAAAGACAAATCGACCTTCATGGAGGGGTAGCTGGGAGATTAAATTAGTGATATGTCAAAAGTAGCTAAAAGATGTGACCAGGTACCTGAGAACGTCCTCACACAGGGCCAGATCTAGAGAGGAGTCAGGAGATCATAGGCACGGTGCCAGAGAGGCTCCGGGGGTAGGGAACGCGGGACGTATTATTCCTCAGGAGAGTGATGAAAGTTGCCTGCAGACAAACGATGATCTCAGGACGCGAGCCCAGGAATTCTCATTACTATTATTAGCAACAAAAATGACAGTTTATATTTTACGAGAGCTCTCCAGCTCCTCTCAAGAGCTCCACTGAGACGAAGTATATTTGAGGGAGGTTGTGCAAGGGCATGGTATTTGCTCCTTCTAGGCCTTCTCAGTCTGGATTGGGTTTGATCCCCAGAGCCCGTGCGTAAAATGAGCCCCGCCACTGCGGAATGGCCTTCCCTGAGTGTGGGGTGCAGGTTAAGCCCCGGATTCCACTGTGCCTCTGGGTAGAGAACCCCCAAGAAAGGGGACATCTCACAGGAGCCCCTGGGAGCTCATCATCCACCACTTAGTAAGCGCTTCCTCTGCGGAGGGCCCAGAGCTTCGGTGTGGCCTCACTTTGGCCTCAGAGACGTCTGCCAGTGAGGCTGGACTACTGCCCCCACCCCAGGTTCTCAGAGGAGGCGGGTCTCGCTGGAGGTCACAGAGCTGATCAGCACTGGTGCAAGGATACGGAAGATGCCCTCGGTTCCTGCAGCTCAATTCCACCAAGGCTCCTGCCCTTCCACGGCACCGCAGCATGAATTTTGTCACCCTGCTTTGAACAACCGGCTCTTAGAGCTGCCTCCACTGCCTTTCTTTGAATTCCAGCCACTGGGGGACCCATGTAGCGCCCCCAGAGGGCAGATGCTGGGACTTGTCTGAGTCTGTCAATCCCATGGGGGCCGGCACCAGGCCTGTGCCTGAAGAAGGCACTTACCACGTAGTGCTGTTGATGGAATTACAAAGAATTTCCCAGAGGGCCACTGGAGAAACTTAGTACCTATCTGTCTCCTTTAGGAGACCCCACTCTAAACACGGCTACTTCTAAGTAGAAGGTGGAGCTGCTACCAGCTGGGGTGACCCCAGAGTTTGGGGACATTGCCCCAGTCTCCCTCCAGCCTTGGCGCCGTGCCTCAGGAAAGGATGAGACAGGAGCTGAGCAACCCAACATGGCCGACTGGAGGGAACCCAAGGGGGCGACTGCTCCTGGCAACAAGAGAGCCCTCATACAGGCCCCTTCCCTGGTTGAGATAGAGGGTACGATGGTAACTGACTTCGCCACACCTCGGGCCCTGACTGTGACTCCCCCCCCCAACCGGGGCCCCCAACCTAAGCAGCCCAACCACAGATGGCAAATCAGCAGCATAAGGAGAGAGCCTGACACCTGGGGGGACCATTTCTGAACTCAGTCCTCCTCCAAGCAACAAAATTATTTTCTGTAAAACTCATGAAATGCAATGAGTAACAATACTACAGGTGCGCTAGATACACCCATTGCCATTTCTTCAGAATTCTCCGCAACGACTCATGATTTCCAAAGCATTACATACTTTTAATACATCCAGACATTGTTCCATTCGCCTCCTCTTTTGTTCTCCCGTTTCTTTGCTGAGCTCCACTGAATTCAGCTCATTTCAGGTTGGTACAGGTGCCCACTTGAAGTTTCTTTACAATCTCAGAATGATTACGAACCAGTTGCCAGTTTCATAATACTACAAGACACTGCAAGTCACTCCAAGTCCCCACAGGACAAAAACGCACCACTATCTTACCATGGTGTTTTGACACGCCCAGCAGCTTGAACTTTGATCCTGCAGTTGCAGTCTAATAATAATTTATGTAAATAATTACCCAGTTACTCACAAGAGGGTTTTAATAAGACTAAAATGTCAGTAAAAGATACGACTTATTGATTAAAAAACCACTTTCTGGGTTTTGTTCTTTTTAAAACAATTAAAAAATAAGTTTCCATTCGGAACACATCGTTCAGATTCAGTTAACTTTTCCAAGCATGAAAATACACACTCATTATAGGGCGCCTGGGTGGCTCAGCTGGTTAAGCACCTGCCTTCAGCTCAGGTCACAATCTCAGGGTCCTGAGATCGAGCCCCACAGCAGGGAAGCCTGCTCCTCCCTCTGCCCGCTGCTCCGCCTTCTTGTGATCTCTCCCTCCCTCCTCTCCCTCCCTGGCGAATAAATAAAATCTTAAAAAATAAAATAAAATACACACTCACTAAACAAAAATGTTACATCTCACAGTGCACACTCTTTGGTCATTTCAGATTTTAAACAAAACTCAACTCCCGTGTTTAGCCAGCGTGGCTGCGTGCAAGAAGTCAGGTTCTGTGTTGCATCTTTACGATCGCTCTGCAATCATTGGCATTAAATCTACTTTTTTAAGCTCAGGTATGTGTGCTACCAAGGTGGGGGGGGGCATGGTGGAGGAGACCCATAGCAGAGAAAGTAAACAATCCTGCTATCTGACAAAACAGCACTCAAAACAAAGGCACACGGGTGAGTCCACGGCATGTGGGGAACCAACTCCGTAACCGAAAGTTCTCCAAATTACAATAAAATGTTTATTAAAGAAGCGGTAATAAAACTGTCCTCATGGGAAGCTTATATGCTCAGACTTGTTATTACTATCTTGAAGCCCCGCTCGGTTAAACCTTAGTCCAAGGAGAGATTCTTCGAGGATTCTCGAGAATTGTATCGCTGACACAGTGTACAATCACCAGGCACGGTGGCAATCAAAGCAGACAGAATTTCAGTGAAACCTGGTTTTTTCTGGACTCCTCTGCACCTGCTGGTTCCCTGCACTAGAGACCTGTGCCCGTCTTCCTACCCTTCCCACACAGGCCGAGAACCCTCGCAGCACCCGGAGGGGTCTTTCAGAGCTGGCTCCCACGACATGCTATCCATTTCTCTGGCCCAGATACTGAGAAGCATGGACTGACTATGATACCTGGTTGCTCTGGCACCAGGAGCCTCATTTATAGCTTACCGTGTAGACCTTACGGCATTTTAAGTTCACCCCTCAGTGTCAATGTAATGTCCCAGTTTTCAACTTACTGTTTAAAAGTTCTCAAAATGGCCTCCCTCACAGTCTAATGAACCGGCGGCATCTTACTCTATAAATTTGGTCTTCTGAGTTCGGTGGCATTAGGTAGGGCACCCAACCTCTGGTTTACTACATTTCCCACCACTCCCTGAGCCTTGCCTCTGGGGCCTGTCTCCTTCCTGTCTACTTTCCACTTAGCCCCTGAAAGCATTTGAGTTTTCGATCCGCGTATGTGTTTTCTTGTCAGCCAACTCAAGTCCAACTGAGAGGGGGCTCAGCCCCGCTTAGTCTGGAGAAGAGGTGCTGTGATCTGGGAAGAGGGGCACTGTGTAACCAGTACTGTGCCAGGTCCATTGGAATCCTCTCATTCTTTTTTAAGATTTTATTTTTAAATAATCTCTACACCCAATGTGGGGTTCAAACTCATAACCCCAAGATCAAGAGTCCTATGCTCTACTGACCGAGCCCAACAGGCGCCACGGCATCCTCTCATTGAACCCCTCAATAACCTGATGAGAAAAGCAGAGGCACCATTCTATAGCTGAGGAACCAGCGGCTCTGAGGGGCTCAGTGTCCCATTCCATGTCACAGAGATTGGGGGCACAGAGCCAGGGTGGAAACCCAGGCGGGTCTGGAGGCTGCTCTGATCCTGGAGTGAGGGGGAAGCATACTGGAGTTCTCCCCAGGGAAAAGGGGGACACCCTAGCAAAGAGATGGCTTCTACTCCTCCCATGCCCCAACTTCCTGGCCCCATACACAGACCCCCCACAGATGCCCACCAGGAGTCCAGGCAATGCCCGCCCTGGAGCCACATCACAGAGAGCTGTGCAACCTCTCAGACCCTGTCCTCAGAGCAACGTGTGCTGGGTTTCATGCTCAGCTGTCACAGTCTTGAAATTCTCCGTAATTCTTGAACAAGGGGCCATACTCCCACCACCGAGACCAACATGTGACAGTGGCAAGACGACCCAAGCACCACCAGGCTCCCCCACGCACAGTACCATTGGCACCAGGCACCTGCAAGACACCCTGCACCCAGCAAAGGCTTCTGGGAGTCACCACCCAGAGACCCCAGCTGCCCCTTCCAGACACTTCACGGCCAGAGGTCTCGGGCTTCACTGATACCTAATCGGCCGGAGCTTTGCTCTGGACAGTCACTGCAGCAACCAGAGGTTGGTCTGTGCTGCTGCGTGAGTCAGCAAATATGTATCAAGCCCTGGGCTAGAACTCTGATGGAGAATGAGTGGCTTTGCCGGAGAGTCCAGTTTTCAAGTGTTTTTAGTAATCGATACCCTAAAAGAAGGGGGAAGTCATATTTGTTAAGATTCTATTTCTCTCCCGTCCTAGAAGTCATGAGGTAGACAAAACAGTAAGGCTGTACAAACATAGGCCTTGACCCCAGAGAATTCTGGCTTTGAATCCCAGCACCACCCTGACTAGCCCTGTGACCTTGTGCAAACCACTCTCCTCTCTCGGCCTCAGTTTCTCCTTTACAACACAAGAATAACCCCCCTGCCCAGCTCACGGGGCTCTTTAAGGATGAAATGAGCTAATGTATAACAAAGAGCTTTGTTGACTGTGCAAATGTTAGATTGTTCTTTCAATAAACATTTATTAAGCATTTACTCTGAGCCAAAGCCTGAGTTAGGCATCAGAGTCTCTCGAATGTAAACGTCCTGCGCTCCCTGGGATTCATTCTTTTTTTTTTTCCCCCAACCGAGGTGATACTCACATGACAGAAAATTAACCATTTGAAAAAGAACAACTGAGTGGCACTTAGTGCCTTCACCGTATTGTGAACCAACACCCCTACCAAGTCAGTAACTGTGAAAAAAGAACTGTACCCACTAAATATCAGCCTCTTTTTAGGGTACGTTTTCCTTTGCTGTCCTTTCATCCTTCTTCGGAGCTGATTTCCTGGGTTTGATAATAGCCTAATGCTCCTCCGGTCACCTGCGATGCCAAACCAATCCCCAGATCCGACCTCAAGCTTCACAACTTGAGACCCACTTTCCTCTGCCAGCCGTGGGGAAACCAGAGCCCCGAGCCTGCCGTTTTTAATGACGCCAGGGCTGGATGAGCAGGTAATCACTGTGTATTTCAGTAAATTACCTCCATAAAGGAGCGATCGTGTTTGTTCGTGTGCCCTTCTTTCCTGGAATCAGCTCCCTGTCTGCCAACATCGCCTCCTCCCAGCAGCCTGTGCGCTTGGCGAATGTCCGCCTTGTCAAGCTGGGGGAGAGTCAGGTGCAGGGGGAGGGGGTGGTGTTTGGGCAAATATTGGACTTGGCCACACTTGCTGTCCATATCAGGAACCCGATTGGCGTTATTGATTGACAGATGTGGGGACCAACTGTTTGGAAAGCTTAGCCCCCTCGGATTGGGGTAGGTGTTTCGGCAAACAGCCCTAATACTCGGCAAACAGGCCTGTTGGAAGAAGTGCCTGGCATGTTAGCAGAGCAAACCAAGCACTGAGCAAACAGCTTAAAAGAATGTGGCCACCTCCATGTAACCTCAACCGAGGTATTGATCCCACCGGAGGCGGGAGAGGGGCTGAGCGGGGAACAGAGAGATACACACCCCCGCAGAATGTAAATGTTATCTTTAAGCTGCGGCTGTCAGGGCCCTAATGGGCATCTGTTTGGAATTTGTCTTCTTGCAAATCTTTAAATCCAGGTCAGGGCCGCGCACAGAATTCAATAACAACTTTTCAGAGGGATCGGGGCCTGGGACTGATCTCATTTTTCCTAAGTCCCACCGGGACCTTCTGTTCCTCCTAGAGGTAGCAGCCTCGGATGGAAACGTTCTAGGTGCAAGGCCCAAGCTAGAAAGAGGCAAGTCTCCTGAGCATGAGTCAGAGGAGGAGAAAATCTGAAATCAAGGTGCTTTCTTTGGTCCCTGAGCTGTCTGTTCAGGAGAGCTGGTCGGTGGAAAGAATCCCGGAATTCAGGCCAAGTAACCCGGTGTAGCTGCGGCTGTTGGCTCCACTTGGATGGCCTTCGGTCCCTCGCCTCCCTGGGCCTCGGCTTCTGCCTATTCCAAAAGGAGCACACACACCCTGCTGGCCATATGCAAAGGCTCGGGCCAGGTAGCTCATTCGGGACAGGAGTACGCTCTGTAGCCAGAAAACACTGCCCGCGGGTCAGAAGTTGGACAGTTTGCTGGGATGCCCCTCCTGGGCCCAAGACCCTCTGACCTTACCACATGGCAGTGGCATGGACCACGGCCATGGCTACCCACCGTTGTTCCAGGTGAGTGACCGGTCGGAAGATGGAGAGAGGAGGGAACACACCATGCTTGCAAATTCCTTGAAAAGTCTAAAAACCACGCTTGCTTGCCTTTTGGTGTTTCTGGGAAAGAACAGAGTGAACCGTACTTGCTCCTCAGCGTTCCAGATGAGGTAAGAGGGCTGTGATCTGAGAGCACCACTGGTCTACAACTTCTCCTCGTGAAAAGCCACGGGAAAAAGAAGCCCTTCTGCCTTGGCCTCCCACCCCCTCCCCCAGCCTGGCCCAGTTTCCTGGTTGTGCCAGTGGAGGCCAGGCATAGGAAGGAGTAACTCAGCCACGCAGCAACAGCATCCCCCCCAACAGGGAGGGGGCAAACCCATGCTGAGTGTTGACCCATTCGGAAGACGGACTCCTGTCTCCAGCAGGGGCCCTGAGCAGTGAGGGTAATCCAAGCTATTACTCCGCACTGCAACTTACAAGAATAGAGAGAGTATATAAACCCTTTTGGTCATCTCCGACTTTGGGTGTCTGGTTTCACGGTGATAAGAAGAATCAAAGAAGGCTGTGGCTCAGAGAAGGAGCATTCCCAATTTTAATGGCTCTTTAAACAGGCACCAAATGGAAGGAGGTCGGCGAGCGGTTAAGAGCGTGGGCTATAGTCAAGGGCATGGGATAGAAATTCCAGATCTGCCACTTGCTAGTTGTGTGAGCGTGGGCAAGTTACCTGCGTTTGAGCTCCAGCACTCCTCCCTGTGAAACGGAAATGATAGTACAAGGGATTGTGACAAGGATGAAATAGGGTACTGTGTCTCGGCCATTCGGTGCTACCCTTCACCGATGGTAAGCCCTCAGTAAATAGTAAGGACCATTATTATCTCTGTGACATGGGCAGGATGGGCCCTAGCACAAGCTGTCATTGCCAGTAGGCGGCCGTAAGAGATGCCCGTCCCCAGTGAGGACGTCCACCAGCCTGGCCTAGAAAACCTACCGTCAGACTGGGGTCAGCATGGAGGCTCTACCACGAAGTAGAGAAATACACTGTTTCTAAGAGTGTGGCCCCTGAGACTTTCTCAGGCTGGCTTCCTCCATAGGCACGTCAAGGTTTTCTGCAGCGAGAAGGCTTTAAGGATAAAGCTCCCCGTCACAGAGATGGTCCGTTGCCCTCTGCTTACAAAGGGCCCTCTGCCCTTTCCTTTCCTGCAAAGGAAACCTGAGGACAGGGAGGGACTCGCCAAGGTCACACGGTAGGTCAGATAGGGAGCGAGCAAGCCACCTGTGACACTAAGGAAATGGGCAGAGGAGGTTGGGTCTTCCAAGGCAGAACCACTGACCTCCAAAGAGAGGGGGGTAGTGACCTACTTCACCTCCCCCCCCCAGAAAGTTATTAATCCATTAGGGCTTCTCTACTGCAATTAGAAACAACTAGGTAAATTGTACCTGTGTTGACACCCTCACTCTCAACCTCATGATTAACAAACACACCCTCCATGAAATGGCTATCTCAACAAAGAGCATCTCGAAACCATCTGCTCTGGGGACAGGAGAGCAAATACGAGAATGAGGACGTACCAACATGGGGGTAATCGAGGAGGGCACTTAAGGAGAGGTAACCGTATTTCCCAATCCGCATGGCCGCACATCCGGACCGGTACAGAATACCTCCCCCGCCCCCCTTAAGGAAAAGGATCTTAACCAAGGTCACGCGTTTGGCCTGCCTCCTCTGTGGCTCTCCTGCCTGCTGGGCCTCCAGAGGTGCCCCACTGGTCTCGCCGCCCCACAGAGCACAGGCAGAGCCCCTCCCTCCCCGGCTCTCCCCTCAGCTCCAAGGGACAGTGACGCAGAGGCTCACTGACACGAACCAAAAAGAGGAAAATCTAAAAAAGAGGAAGCTTGTAAAATAAAACCACTCCTGTTTTCAAGGGTCAGGAGAGGAAGCCACCCACGCCACGCTCCCGCTCCCGATGCTGCTGGAAACGCAGGCCCTCAGAACAGAGGAAGCTGTTCCCTCCTGGGTTCCCACTTTCTCACTCCATTGCTACGCTCCTAATTACCAACTGCTTACAGGGAAGACAATGAGACTGAGTCCCCTGATAGAAGAGTTAATTATTACAAGCCAGGAAGAGAGGGAGTTGTTGTAGGCTGACCCCAACCACCTGGGCCCATGGTAACTAGCACTGTCTGGGAAACACGCAGGTTGGAGCAGTGTTTTCACTGGAGAAGCACCGGCTAATTACAATAACGTGGACGACACAGCCTTGCTGAGTGACGCTAAGCTCCATTACTGACCCGCCCACAAAGGCTCCCCCGCGTGGTGCCCAGATGGGGCCCATTATGCTAAGATCACAGTCCTCCCCTACACCGCTGGGTCTTCCGCACAGACTTCACAGGTCCTTCAGAACCTTGCACTTTGAAATGAGTAAATGAGTAAACACAAATAGGCCCCGAACCACAATTGGCCTCCTGGGCTGTCCCTGAGGCCCTGAGCTCAGAAGGGACCCCCACGTGGTTTGGCGCTCAGCTGTCACTCTCTTGACATAATTTCTGAACAGGGACCTGTTCAGCATTTTTGTTTCGCACAGGGACCTGAAATTGTGTCACCGGTCTTACACCAAATTCAAAGAAAAAAACAAGACAACGCTAATAGAAAGTGAGACTCAGGAATCCACATGTCAACCCCCTTTGCCCTGATTTGAGTCAAAATGCCCCATTCTTTCAAAATTCTGAGGAAGAGAAAGTCTGAGCTGCAGACCCTTTTTTTTTTAAGGAAACTATTTTATTACAAGAGAACCCCTTTATGAGTAGGCCAGACCCTGTCCTTGCCTCTCAACCAGCCCCTGCTGGAAAAGCACCTTTCTGACCTGCTGTGACTACAATCCCAGGTTGGGGAGAGTCCCCGCTCAGCCCTGAGACAACAGAAGGCTTGGAGTCTTTGGCCCAGTTAGCTACTTCAGAAAGGGAAATGGGATAGGGAGCGGGTGAGGAAGGGAGGGGGGCAAAGTCAGCCATTCCCAGCCTGCTTCTCAGTTTGAAAATATTTGCCCAGAGAGGGTCTCTATGGCAAGAAAACGCTTCAGAAACTCTGGATCAAATAATATTCTGAACTGCAGGACTTGTCCAAACCTTCAAAATGTTACAAGAATTGTGACGCTCCAACACTGCACTGACAGGGCTTCCCAAGCTTATTTGACTCCACTGATCTAACAACCCAGTCACTTAAGAGAATGTTCACTATCAGGCCCATAGAACCTAAACTTGAGGGCCTCCCACCTGCCTAGGTCATTGCAAGGCTCTGGAAATACCCTAACAAAACGTTCACCGGTTATATTGATCCACCCGACAAAGTAACGTCTGCAGAATGTCTGCACAGCCTTTACAGAAGTAAGATGCCGCCCTGTATCCATATCTTTAAAGAGAGCCCCTAAAATCCTGTGACTTTTGGACCCCACAAAATGTGCGTCCTTCTCTGCACCCATCCCTCCATCTGGAGGCCCCACCCCTGCATCACGCCAAACACCTTAAAATATACTCACGTCCTCATTTAATATAATTTATAAACTAAGAACGGAGTCGGAGATGGCATAATGTCATTTGTTTAGTAGACTTTTAATTAAACATTCTTTCATTTTGGTTTTGCTCTGTTGCACGGAATGTTAATTTCGGAGGCAACGTTTAAAATTTCCATGTCGCGATCACTGTGTTAGACCCTGGGGATGCTTACGGTCCCTGAGCCCGAGGTCTAGACTGTGAAATGCATGAAACGGTGTCCCGCTAGCCAGCCTCTATGGTTCCAGAATCGCTAGGCTGGGTTATTTGCATGGGCGCCTCCACTTCAGGGGAAACATCTACCTGACGTCTAATTCAGACTAAAGAGAGATCAGAGTGGTGGGGAGAGAAAGAGTCTGGGTTATGGAAATTGAACTTTTATTATTGTCGAGAAACAGCAGGTTTCCTTGAACTGGGTTAACAAGGTGTTATCTAACGAGACCTGAGGGGCTGCTTTAATTTAGGACAAGATTGTTGTGCAATTAGCTTATCAACTCTGTATATGTAAATGAAGGCTTTTAAAGTCCTTGAAAACGGCTCCTGCTCTTAAGTAATTGAACTGTTTCCCTGCATGCTCTTCACTCTCCCCTGCTTGGACACTTCTTCTTTTAATTAAGCATTAGCGTGCAAAGCGCTGTGCCTAAGGGTTGAAACATGAGGAAGAGCCAGTCCCTGCCCTCCATCTGCCTATTGTCTAGTTAGGAGTCGGCCACCTTTCCCCGCAGAGGGCTGGATGGCAAATGTTTTCGGCTTTGCAGACCATGTCTGTTACAAGAACCCAACTCTGCCCTCCCGGCACCAAAGGAGCCAGAGACCACGCACGGATGAATGAGTGCGACCGTGATCTACTAAACCTTCACTTCCAAGAACCACCCGGGCTATAGTGTGCCAACCCCAGGTTTAATGAGAGAGACAAAGGTATAATTTACTATGTGAAGGTATAAACCCAGGTCTGTGCTAACCAAGGGCTGTGGAGTGCAGGCGGCGGGAAGAAGCAATTGCTTGCCAAGGGGAAGATGGAGGCTTTTCCCGTGATGTGTCTGAGCCTATGGAGACACTGCCTTTTGGTTGAGCTCCGTTTCCTTCCCCAACTGCTTTGTTCTTATCCTGATTTTCCTCCCCAGCAAGACTGGAGCTCCTGAGGCCTGGTGTTCTCTTCTGTCATTCATGGGGCTGAGCTAAACTGGGTGCACACGTCCTGCCTACAAATTCTGAGTCAGCATCCAGGCAAATAAGGTTAATGTTGTAAAGAGCAAAACACTGACACCAGGCTCCTCCTCCCGCCCCCACCACCCCACCCTCCCCCAGGCTTCATATAACCATTTCTTGTTTGGGAAACCACCTTGCCTTTGAGGGGAATTAAACAATGTAATCTCCTGCATGCACCCGTCCCTTCTGCTCTAACTCCTTTATTGTTCTTCCAGACACTTTCTCTTTGCATTTCCAATATCCAAATGCCGTGTAGTTTACTGTGACTTGTTTGCTCAAGGCTGGGCAAACACAAGAACAAAGGAGGCTGTGAGCATCAGCACGGGCTTTGCTATCACCTGCTCTCATCCTGGGCTTAGCAGCCTTCAGCACCCCATGCCCTAAACAGGCTGTGGGCCAAGGTTCCTTGAGAAGTGCGGCTGTAAAGATGCGACAGGAGACAGGGCGCTTTCTGAAAGGACTCCTGATAGCTTATCTCTAACTCCACCAGGAACTGGGTAATGCTGACCGGCTGGCAATAGTAGCAGGTAAATGAATTACTCACCCTGGAAAATGCGTGGAGCTGATAACAAGAAGACCTAGGGATTTTCAAGTCACAGGTCTTACCAAGAAATCAATCTTAGGGGGGTTAGCCCGGCAGCATCTCCACTAGCCCATCTCCAAAGCTTCTCCAAATTCATGTGTAATCCACCTGTAAGTGCATCATACTAGCCCTGCCCCAGGACCACGCTCTGGGTCCCCCACTGCCTGGTTATGCCCGCTACCCGCCCGGTGGGAGGCAATGCTCATGAGTCCCCTCCAACACGTGTGTGACTCTCCAGGAAGCAAGACGAAGTCAAACCAGGGAACACCGCATCCAAAATGGAACTCCTGAGTATTTTCTATGCTGTTAGCACCTGCAAGCACCCTGTCCCTCCCTAACGAGTTAGAGACCCCAGCTGCAGTTTTTCTCATCTACAAATGAGAAACTACCTCTGCGCTGCCACACCCTACCCCCACCTTCTCACCTAGCACAGCTCCTGACTGAAGGGGAGTCCCTCTGTGGTCTAACCCTGGGCGGTGCGATCAGCATTCTGCAGAGAAATTTCCCTGCCTGGATTACCCTCCTGCTCCCTCTTCCCCTACCCAGGGGTTACCCGGCCTTCAAGATCTGGCTCCAGGCTGCCTCTTCCAGGAAGCCTTCCCCCATCAACCGAGCTCTGCCAGCATCCCCCACCCCAGAGCCTCTACCCTGCTTTTAGGCAGGCTCACACAAAGTCAAATTTAATAACACCCTGTCCAATCTCAGCCTCAGTACTCCACATGTGTTCATTATCTCCCCAGAGTGTGTAAGTTCATTGGCTAGAAACCATGCCTTCACTTTTAACCCCCTAAGCTCAATTGCACAAGGCTAGACAAACAGCAGGTGATAAAAATCACTATTGCTGATACAAATTCCAAGGACATAAAAAGGGTACAAGCCCAGCTGCCTCCTCTTTTAAAAGGAGACATAGCCGTGGTAGCAACCAATTCCTGTGAGGCATTGCATATCTGAAAAAGACTTGCCACATTCATGATCTCAATTATTCAGCAACCCAGGGTGGTATGTGGAATCCCTCCCACAATGCAGATGTGGACACCGAGGGCCAATGAGAGTCTTTGATTTGCCTGAGAGCACAACTGGTAAATGGCAGAGGCGTGATTTGAATCCAGGTCTTAGGACACCAAGCCCTTTTTTTTTTTTTTCCCAGCATATGGTCTGTGAGCCTTGAAAACCAAGAGCCGGTCCAAGGGGTGGCTGGCGGTTTTGCTACTGAGAAAACTGCAACCATCGGAAAATGTGTAACTTGTCTATACGGAGATGCAGGGACAACAGAGAAGGTAAGTTGCCACCAGACCTTGAAGCAGCAATGGAATTTGGACGAAAAGAGAGGCAGGAGAGAAAAAGACGCATGAAGGGGAGGAAGCAAAAGGCACCGGAGGCAGATGGGTGGGGCGGTAACCATGAGCAGGTATAAGCAGAAGGCAGAGTCTGAGGAGAGGAATATCGGGCCAAACTAGAAGCGAGTCTTAAGCCTCAAGTGGGAGACTGTGAAGACAGTGTAAGCAGAGATGGGGGCAGCGGGTGTTTGTGAGACCTCCCCCTGCCACCCCCCGCAGGACTCCATGAGAGACCAGACGGGCATCGAGAGCAAATAAGAATAAGTCAAGGTCGTTCCAAGCCTCCAAGCCAGAGAGCCTGCTAAAATGTAGGTGTCATTAATCGACATGGGGGTGGCGAAAATTGCCGTTGATTTAAACTGGGAAGGAAACAGGCAGTATCACACAATGTCAAATTTAATAATATCCTGTCGCTGCGCACTATCTCATTATTCCACACATGTTCATTATCTCCCCAGATTGTGTGCTAGCTGGCTTTTGGAAACTACGTCTTCTTTTTTAACTTCTGCAGCTCCTCATGCAGAGCTGAGCAGAGAGCCGGGGCCCGAGAAATACCAGTGGCTGTAAATTTTCAACGCCATGAACCGGGGCCTGAACCCCAGGGTCAGCGCAGAGGCATTTCAGATAGACATCGATGCGATACTTTCTTAAAAGTATTTTTGCAGCAGCTAGATGTGTCCAACAGTACCCGATGACAAAACGCTGCCCCTTGAGGTAGGGAGTGTCCTGTCACTCAAGGTATCCAAGCAGAAACCAGACAATCGTCAGAGGCTCCATGGAAGGAATCCCTGCCTCGGGAGGGAAACTAGACAGAACAGCTCATAGAGCCCCTGCTCCATCTCTCAGATGCTATGGTTCTAAAATGCTGTGAATTCGATCTCCCGTTTCTTTGGCATGTCCCATTCAGAAATAGCCAGACTGGCTTAAAAAAAGAAATCTCCATGCCTCCTTCTATTTCCTTCAAACCCTTTAAATGTCAAGTTCCAGACCACGGTTCTGCCTTGCCGGGCGGCTGGATACCAAACCCATGAGGGTTGGGTTTAGAATAGCACGCCCGGCGTGGCCAGAGGAGGGGTCTGACTTCATGCATTCCTAATGCACGTCTATTTTTACAACCATGAGACACAACGCCTCCCTTCGCTGTTCACATCAATATCACACAGGGACGCTGACACAGGGCCATCTGTCCCCACAGACGTGTTCTTTTGGGAGGGGAGGCAGAGAGAACCGGAGAGAAATAGATATGCATTTTTGTTCTAAGTCTGAAAATTGATTCGGGATATGAAAGCTCCCAGACTCGAGCTGGGCAGAGACACCGTTTGCCAATCCATGTTGGGAATAGAGCATCTTATTTTTTCGCCTCCTTCTGAAGTTTAGCGCAGTCTGTCAGTCCACCCACACACTCATTCATTCATTCACTCCCTCGTTCATTTGCCTGAGGCATGCCAGCTCCGGGCCACACATCCTTTCCCCATGCTGGACTCTTCTGGAAGCCCTTGATGCAAGAGGGCACGGAGGTGGGGAGGACTCGTGACTGGGAGGGTGGACAGATGGGGCAGTCCTTCCTGAGCACTTCCACTACATCCAGGCCTGTGCCCAAACTGACGTCTAGCCAGGTGGAGCTTTCCCCCTGAAACAAGGGTCGCTGCACCGAAGCACGAGATGAGGCCAGACTTGGGAGCCAAAAAAGGAAGGACGTCTTGTGTGCTGGAGCAAAACCAAAGTAGTTGCCAGTGAAATGGGGGCTCGAGATTCATGTGGCTGTGGACCCCAAAACCTGGCCTGAGTCCTTCTGGAAGAGCCCCACACTCTAGGGGAGGAGATGTAGGAATTAATCTGAAGAGCCGGGGCGCCTGGGTGGCTCAGTTGGTTGAGTGTCCGACACTTGATTTCAGCTCAGGTCGTGACCTTGGGGTGGTGGGATTAAGCCCCATGTCAGGCTCTGCCCTCAGCAGGGAGTCTGCTGCAAATTCTCTCTCTCTCCCTCTCTCTCTCTCTCTCTCTCCCCTCTCTCCCCCCCTCCCCCTCTGCCACTCTCTCGAAAAAATCTTTTAACAATCTTTTAACAAAAATGTATTCAATATATATTAATACATTGTAACAAAATATATTAAAGAACCAAACTGGAAGCCTGTCCATCTGGCACTTGTTATGGACTCTGGTTCCCAAAGACTTTGAGGGCCCATTGCACTTTCCTATCTCCCTCCTCTGATAACCTATCCACTTTTCCTGCTCCCCCATCCCTGTTGGTCCTGATGAGCCTGTCAGTCATGTGACTCCACCTTCTCCAGGTAATGGCGCAGTCCAGGCCCCCATGAATCAGATCACCCCTCTGAAACTCCGGGCGGTGATTAATTCAGGGAGGCACAAGTGATTCTGACACGGCCAACTACAGGCAGTCCTAGGACTTTTCAGCCAGAGCGAACAAGGAAAAGGACCTCTCTCAATTGCTATGGCTAGTTTGAGAGAATATGAATCTGAAACTGCCAGTCACCATTTTGTCTGCTCCAGGGAAAGGAGCCGTGCAAAGGACAAAGCCAGTCAGAGACCACACAAACCAAGAAGAAGAAGGAGAGACAGTTGTGATGCCTTCAAATGATCCCTGGTTCTACCAGGCAGAAGCCAACTCCTGGACTGCCCATTTATGAGAGCTGATAATTTCTTCTTTCTCCTCTTCCTCAAATTAATTTTGATTTGAACACTATCCTCCAGCTCTCCTGACTTTCTGAATTTTTTACATGCCACCAATTTGGACAAACTCAGAAGAACTGGATAAATTCTTAGAAACATACAATCTTCCAAGACCGAATCAGGAAGAAAAGAAAATCTAAACAGGCCAATCACTAATAAGGAAGCTGAATCAGTAATTACAACACTCCCAACAAAAGTCCAAGACCAGATGGCTGCATAGGTGAATTCTACCAAACATTCAAAGAAGAGTCAATTCCTATCCTTCACAAACTATTACAAAAAATTGAAGAGGAAGGATGTTTCCAAGGTCGTTCTACAAGGGCAGCATTACCGCGATACCTAAACCAGACAAATACTATGAAAGAAAGGAGGAAAGAAAGAAAAGAAAGAGAGAGAGAGAGAGAGAAAGAGAAAGAAAGGAAAGAAAGAAAGAAAGAGAAAGAAAGAAAAGGAAGAGAAGGAAGGAAGGAAGGAAGGAAACCAATATTCCTAATGAACATCGGTGCAAAAATCCTTACTATTAGCTAACCAAGTTCAACAATACATGAAAAGGATCATACACCATGATTAAGTGGGATTTATTCTAGCAATTCAAGGATGGCTCAATATCTGTAAGTCAACATGATAGAGTACATTAACAAAATTAGAAATAAAAATCATATGATCATCTCAATAAATGCAGAAAAAGCAATTGACAAAACTCAACATCCATTCATGATAAAAACTCTCAAGAAAGTAGGTATACAGGGATATACCTTAATACAATAAAGGCCATGTGTAACAGACTCACAGCTAATATCATACTCAATGGTGAAAAGCTGAAAGCTCTTCCCCTAAGGTCAAGAACAAGACAAGGATGGCCACTCTTGCCACTTTTATTCAACATAATACTGGAACTCCTAACCACAGCAGTAAAACAAGAAAGAAAGAAAATAAAAGTCATCCAAATTGGAAAGGAAGAAGTAAAACTGTCACTATTCAAGTTGACATAATACCATATACAGAAAACCATAAAACCTTCACTCAAAAACTGTTAGAACTAATAAAATAATTCAGGAAAGTTTTAGGGTACAAAATCAATATACAAAGAAATCTGCTGTGTTTCTATACATTAATAACAAACTATCAGAAAGAGAAAATAAGAAAGCAATCCCATTTACAGTTGCATCAAAATGAACAGACTATGTAGAGGGTGCTTGGGTGGATCAGTTGGTTAGCATCTGTCTTCAACTCAGGTCATGATCCCAGAGTCCCAGGATCAAGTCCCACGTCAGGCTCCTAACTCAGCAGAGAGTCTGCTTCTTCCTCTGTCCCTCACCCTGCTCATGTACCCTGCTCATGTTCTCTCTTTCTCTCAAATAAGTAAATAAAACCTTTTAAAAATTAAAATTTAATTTAAAAAGACAAATATCTAGGAATAAATTTAACCAAGGTGAAAGACCTGTGCCCTGAAAACTAGAAGACAGTGATGGAAGAAACTGAAAATGACACAAACAAATGGAAAGATATTCTATGCTTATGGATTGGAAAAATTAACATTAAATTAAATTAAAATGTCCATACTACCTACAGCAATCTACAGATTCAATACGATCCCTATGAAAATTCCAAGACCATTTTCCACAGAACCAGAAATAGTTCTTATCCTAAAATTTGTATGGAACTGCAAAAGACCCCAAATAGCCAAAGCAATCTTGAGAAAGGAAAACAAAGCTGGAGGTATTGCACTCCCAGATTTCAAACTATACTACAAAGATGTAGTAATCAAAACAGTATGTTACTGGCACAAAACTAGGTACATAGATCAATGGAGCAGAAATAAACCCACATTTATATGGAACAAAGGAGGCAAGAATCTACCTTGGAGAAAAGACCATCTCTTCAATACATGGTGTTGAGACAACTGGACAGCTACCTGCAAAAGAAGAAACCTGGACCACTTTCATACTCCACATACAATAACAAACTCCAAATGGATTAAAGACTTAAGTATAAGACCAGAAACTATAAGCTCTTAGAAGAAAACATGGGCAGGAAGGTCTTTGACATTGGTTTTAAGGATATTTTTTTGGATCTGTCTCCTCAGGCAAGGACCACAAAAGCAAAAATAAAACAATGGGACTACATTAAATTAAAGGAACTTCTGTGCAGGGATGGAAACCATCAACAAAACAAAAAGCAGCCTAAATAATGGGAAAAGATACTTGCAAATGCCATTATCTGAGAAAGGGTTAACATCCAAGATAGAAAAAGAACTCATAAAACTCAATTTGATTAAAAATGGGCAGATGACTTGAATGAACATTTTTTCAAAGAAGACATACAGAGGGCCAACAGGCACATTGGAATATTACTCTTCCATAAACAAGAAGGACCTCTTGTCATTTCCAACGATAGGAATGGACCTAGAGGGTGTTGTGCGAAGTGAAATAAATCAGAGGAAGACAAATACCATCTGATTTCACTTACGTGTGGAATCTAAAACAAAAACAAAACAAACTAAGAAACCCAACAGAAACAGACTCATAGATACAGAGAACAAACTGATGGTTGCCAGAGGGGTGGGGAGTGGGGGATGAACAAAATAGGTGAAGGGGATTAAGAAACACAAACTCTCAACTACAAAATAAGTAACACGCGGGTATAAAACACAACATAAGGAATATAGTCAATAATATTGTAACAACTCTGCCTGGTGACAGATGGTAACTAGACTCACTGTGGTGACCATATCGTAATGTGTATACATATCAAATACACTATCTTGTACACCTGAAACTAACACAATATTGTATGTCAATTATTCTTCAATTGAAAAAAAGAAAATACCATAAAAAAATAATTTAAAAATAAAAAGGAAAAAAATCCTTGGCCAGAGCAATTCGATCTCCCGTGGTCCAGAACATCCAAGTGGCCCCCGTTATATGGGGAGCGCTAAAGGACTCTGAATAAAACAGACGTCCAGCCCCAGCAGTGCATTTTCTTAACAAAGATTGGAGCGAGCAGAGAAATGACACTGCAGAAATCTATTTTACAGACGAAGATTGGAGAAAAATAAGAGAAAATGAATTTCTGTCCCTTCAATCGACAAATTGAAGCTCTTCAGCAGCCTTGGTTAAATGTAATTGCACGTGTGGCAGCAGATGACGCAGCCAGGTCAGCGTAGCAGGACTCCCCTCGGGGGGAGGGAGGGGCGGTCAGCTCGTGCCAGGGTCCCCAGGTGCCTGCTGGCCCTGGCCAGGGTCTAGGGTGCTTGGATTCACCGGAGACCGTACTCTGGGGAAGCCCTTTGGGATCTGTCTGGAAATGCTGGCTGATGGTGCAGACGGTCTTCTCCCAGCAGCACTGAGGGGAGTCTGACCCCATCCAGGGCCAATGACGAGGGGAATCACTCACCTCTATAGCTACTCCCCAGATGGAGAAGTGGTCAGACAAATCATAACCAACCCTGTTACAGATATATCAACACTGACCCTCTACACTACGCACGTGATCAAAACTTGTCCGAACACATTCTATGACGCGGCAACTTTCAACTGGGGCTGTGCGAGTTCTCTCTCACTGTGCAACAAATTGCCCCAAAAGGTAGTGGCTTAGAACAACAACAGACATCCATCGGGTGCATTTCTGTGGGCCAGGAATTTCATGATCACAGCATGCTGCTGGCTGACGTGAGTTTTCAGTCAAGATGTCAGCTGGGGGCTCAGTCATCTGAAGGCTCAACTGAGGCTGAGAGACCCACATGCCAGATGGCTCATTTGCCCAGAGAGCGAGTCAGTGCCGGGTGCCGACAGAAAGCCCGCTTCCCACCACCCAGACCTGGAGCGCTGCTACCCGGGCCTCCATCCCCCAGGGCCTCTCACCAGGATCCGAGGCTGACGTGGGTCAGGATTTCGCTGCAGAGGCACGCGGGGAGGTGGGGGATGGCAGTGCTCTGAGCAGAGCAGGTGACATGGAGGACACCTCCCCCTCTCTGATGGAATAGTGTAAGCAGATAAAAGAATTAAATGTACACTTGGCCACATGGATGCATCTGAAAACAGGGGGCTGTGTAAAAAAACAAAAACAGAAAACAAAAAAACTGTGAACTACAGAATAGGTTCTCTTGTACAGTCCCATTTGCGGCAGTTAAATATACACACATAAAACAACAAAGCGCAATATGCAAGAACACATACAAACAAGATACGTGTTAAAACTATGAGAATGGCTGCCTATGGGGACAGGATGGGAATGGAGAAGGGAATGGGGACCACGGGGAACACATAAGGAAACAAAAGTACAGGGCCTTCTGGAGACCTGTAATACTGGGGTGCCATGACCTGAGAAATGAATTAGCTCAACCCTTCTGTACCTGACATCCATACACCCTTGCCCAAGGAAAGAGACCCCTCCCCCTGTATACAGCTGGGTCTCCTGTGGGGACACCACCTACCACACAGCTCCCTTTGGAGTAGTTTTGCTAATTCTTGGTAGTGGTGGTGGTTGGTTGGTCTGGTGTCTCCAACCCACCTTCTCTCTAGAATTCCAGACTCCCTTGCCAATTACCTGGGCATTGCACAAACTGAATTCATCACCTGTCCTCCAATTCATCAGCCCTCCTAAACCTTCTAGGCTCTAGGAAGAGGCTCTACTGTCAACTCAGCCACCCCTCCCGAAGCCGTATTTTGTCCATCCCTCTGCCCTTCCTCTCAGCCCCACATCTGTCGGGACACCCAGAGCTTCACAGAGCAAGCCCTCATCTCTGCAAATGGGAGCATGGGTGATACTTACCTCTGTATCCACAAAAATATGTTCAGTGGCAAGTAACAAACAGTGCAAAGTCGTTCGAGAAAAACCTAGCAAACGTATCACCAGGTCCTGATTTCTTTTTTTTTTTTTTAAGATTTTATTTATTTGAAAGAGAGAGAGAGCATGAGTCAGGGGAAAAGGGAGGGGGAGGGGGAGAAGCAGACTCCCTGCTGAGCAGGGAGCCCCACTTGGAGCTCGATCCCAGGACCCTGAGATCATGACCTGAGTCAAACACAGATGCTTAACCAACTGAGCCACCCAGATGCCCCACCAGGTCCTGATGTCTATCTTCAGGCTCAACACTGCCCTCTGCCTTAGGGAGAGACCCATCCACGGCTCCCAGAAACTCTCTCCTTCCAGGGTCACAAGCTAGAAGTAGAAACTCCTGGTCCTATAATGTGTCAGCTTGACATCCTCGAAGGAAAGGTAAGATCTTAACCCCAGGCATCACTGGCTCTCCTTGGGTCCTGTGACCATCTCTGAACCAAACACCATGGCCAGGGAAATGCTGTGAGCGGTCAGCTATGTGCCCAACCTGGAGAGAATTCTCAGAAAATGAAGCCATCACGGGCACCTGCATCAGCATCACCGTTGTTAACTTTGGGTAAGCACTCGACTAGATTGATATTTTAAAAAGCAAGAAATTCTGAACATTACCAGCAAGCACCAGGTAATCTAAACCCTTATCATCCTAAGGAGTTCTTAGCAACTTTAGAGAATGGTCAGCATGTGACACCCTTGCTTCTATAAATTAAAAAGCTACTACAGGTCACAAAAATTTCTAATAAGGACGTACAGAGATCACCCTCATTTTAAATTTAAAACACTGTGTTAACCCAAGTCTCTGGGAGAGGAAGTGCTCCAGTTTGTCCAAATAACTGTGCTCTTCCAGTTGGTTCCACAGAAGCAACCCCAGGTTTTTCCCAGGGGGCTTATCTTATTCTTCACATCTCTTTGATGTCAAGTCTTCCCCCCTCATCTAAAATGTGAGCTCCTAGAGAGCCAAGAGCCTGTCTACACCTCCCCCAAGTCCCCTCTTAACAGAGTCTTAGGGTGAAGATTCTGAGCTGGCCGGCCGGCCGTCTGACTCACAGCGCAGCCCGGATCCTGGTAGTTGGCAGAATTCCCGTCTGTCTGCACAGCCCACACACCCCCAGCCCCGCTGCCAACCAGGGCTTAGGCCCCAGCCATTAGAGACTCCATTTGTGCCATTAACGGAAACGTTGGCAACAGCTGCCAGCAGCAGGTGCAAAGCCCAACAGAGCCCAGCCCTGGAGAAAAATCTTTCGCTCATTCGAGCCAGCTGTAGAGACAGTGAAGACAAGTGGGAGGGGTAACGGTTCTCTCTGAAAGGCAGCACAGGACAGGGAAAGTTTGGTCTGGGCCGTTTTCATCATTGGTTTCATCATTGACTCAATCAGTCAGATGGGCCAGCTGGTTGACCACCCAGTCACACGGAACCAAATGCCCCTCGTCACGGGGACTGGGATCGTCCCACCTGCTCCTCTTGCTTCCAAGAGCCCTGGCCTTACCTCCAAACCCAGACTTCCCTCCTTCCCGGGCAGGGGAGGAGACAAGTGGGAGAGAAGAAAAGGGACCGGCATTTAGAGCCTCCGGCCATGCATGGCCTCCCAAATCCCTGGCACCTAGAGCTTTCAGACTTTCAGAAGCTTGGCCTCCACCCCGGACCTCCTGAGTCAGCATCTATAACACTCTCCCCCAGGGGACTCATGTGCGCAGGCAAGTCTGAGAGGCTCTGGTTTGGAGACTCGAGCATTCACTCAATCATTCAAAAAAATTTTTTTACGACATGTCGCAATATACCTGCCACGGTTGTAGGCATGGCGGCGGGGCGGGGGGTACACCCGTGAAGAGAACAACCCAGCTCTCGTGGGGCTTGCTTCCTTGTGGAGAGATCCACACAACAAATATGATAAACACATGAAACAGTACGCTAGTGGGCGACAACCTCTAAGGATAAAAACTAAGTGGGGAAGAGGACAGAGCCCGGTGGGGAGAGGGGAGGGGCAGGTGTAAAACCGAAGCTTCCCTGGGCGGTGGCCTGGGAGTGGGGACCCAGGAGGAAATGAGGCCGAGGGGAGGGCCGGAGGGAGGAGGCCCCACAGCCGCCCGGTTGCCCAGGACAGAGGGAATTCCTGGGGCATGGGACTTCCAGTTTGACACCCAAGAAAACCTACTGCAAACAGGAGCAGCTGGTTATCGTGGAAGGGGAGCAAGGGTAGGCAGGAGGTGAGCCCACGAAGGCTCATGGTGTGGTCCTCCCCCCAGCGGCATCACATCACGGGGGCAGGGGGGATTGTTAGGAATGCAGAAGCTCAGGCCCCACCCCAGACCTCCTCAATCAGAATCTGCATTTTCATCAAGTCCCCAGGGTATCCTGGTGCATATAACTCCTTCCAGACCTTTGCGAGGGCTTCGACACCTCCTCTGAGCAAGACGGGAGACCACCACAGACAGGACGATCTAACACTTAACTGGCTGCTGGGTTGAAAAGAAATGGAGAGCAGAGGGGGCTAGTAAGGAGAGCCCGCGATAACCCTGCCCAGCAAGGAGAGTGGCTGCAGCCACGGGGTGGAAACCAAGTCTCAGAGGAGGTAAGCCCAAGAGATGTTTTCTGCAGCTTTCTCTTAACCCCACCTTCCTTGTATTTCTTGCATGAGTCTCCTTCCTTCGGCCAGCATTTCTGGGGGCCTGGTTTAGGGGAGTCCCCATGCTGAAGGAATGAGACCCAGTTGCTGAGACCAGTCACTGCAGGCCTGTCTCTCTGACCAAGGAAACCCCAGGGGTTCCAGGAGTCCACAGTAAGAACCATTCAGTCTGGGTGGGGCAGGTGTTCAGGGAAAGGTTTCCCCGAAAGCCTCATAGTCCCAGCAAAGCTAAATCTCAAGGAGTCTGAGGCCTCCCCACCACCCAAGCCATTCCTCCTAAAGGTGAAGAGGGTCAGTACGCACACCCCAGGCACACTCTGTTCAGAGCTGGGGTGCGTGTGCACTAAGGTGTCGACTGGGCATGGGATGGAGTCAGGGGTGGGATGAAATGTTCTCTTTCTGGTGCAAAATTCCAAGGATTCTGATAATTTTGAATAAGAACCTGCCTTCAGGTCTTTATGGAGATGCATGCGTCCAGATAGGCAGAGAAATCTATTTTATTTAAGAGCTCATTAGTGTGAGTTATGACTTTTTAATATTTAGACATATGGTCGGTGGCCTCCATCTGTGCCCTTGCCCTGGGCTTCAACAAACATTCTGGCCAGGCCTGCGGCAGAGCGCCGACCCTGCACTTCTCCGGGGAATGTTCCTCCCCTCCCCACTTCCCCACTTTTTCTATCTGAACCTGAAATGCATACAAGGCCCACGGGGAGATCTTCTGTGTTTTTTTTAGTTGTGGTGGTGGTGGTGGTGGTTTTTGTTTTTTGGGGGGTTTTTTTGGTTTTTTTTTTTGGCCTGCTCTCTGTCCTATCCCTTCAGCTGATACCTGAAGCTATCTTTTTTTTTTAATATTTTATTTATTTATTAGAGAGAGAGAGAGAGAGAGAGAGAGAGAGACATAGTGAGACAGGGAACACAAGCAGAGGGAGTGGGAGAGGGAGAAGCAGGCTTCCCGCCTGAGCAGGGAGCCCGATGTGGGGCTTGATTCCAGGACCCTGCGATCATGACCCAAGCTGAAGGCAGACGCTTAATGACTGAGCCACCCAGGTGCCCCGAAGCCTTCTTTTTCCGAAGAAACCATTTCTCTGTGGCTTAGGTGGGGCTGAGCTCCTAGGAGCTAGTCTGTTGGAAAGATTTTCTTCTTAGAATGGCAAGACAAGCCAGCACAGAGAGAAGAAAGCATCGGCAGGGCATGGTGTGGGAGGGAGACAGAGCCCAGGGAATTCTTTGCCGGCTCCTGGATCCAGCCAAGCCTGATCCTAGCCCACCTTTATACTTTACAACTACCTAAGCCAATAAATGCATCTTTTTTCGTAAGTGGGTTGGAGCTGGATTCCTGTTACTAGGAACTGAAAGAGCATTTACAGTAATCCCAGTTCACACAACCACAGGTGTCAAGGCCTGCAGAGAAACCACTTGGTTGACTTCTACTCTTCCACGTGTAACGAATCTGACACTCAGGAGGGAGAAATTGTTTGTGCTATTCACACAGTGAACTGGGGCCAGAGCTGAGACTGAAACAGAGATCTCCTTGCTCCTGGGCCATGACCCTGTGTTTCTTCTTTATGTCACCTTCCCCAGCCTGTGCAAACCAGACCTGCACCCCACCTTCCCTCCGAGTCCCCACGCAGCCTGCTTCTTCTCCGGCTCTTGCATTATCCCTTCTCTGGCCTTGGTCGGTGCTGATCCAAACTGAAACAGTAAACCCCTTGAGGGAAGGACGCCAGTGCCCCCCCATTGTGAAGTCCCACTGGGCCAAGCCCCACTCCCGGCACAGGGCAGGGGCTGAGCCAGCCCTGCTAACTTACCAGCCAGAGGCCCTGATGCCTGGTTGGCTCAGTGGAGCCCCCATTCCCAGCCAATGTGCCCTCTCAGAGCGAATGTTTCTTGCAGGCGAGGCGTTCTTTACCCGGCAAGCTATTTCCCGGGCCATTAGCAGGAGCCGCAAGCAGAGGCAGGAAAGGCTACGTTGCTTTTTTTCTCCATTTCCTTTTGTTTTCAATTTTCTGCCCATGGAGGACTTTCCCCCCTCCCTTCTTTAACAGCCCAAGTTGCTAAATTGCACATCGACAGCAACTCCTGTGAGTTTCGTCCTTAAGTGTTACATTTCTGTAACAGATACTCCACACGCGGCACTTATCTGCGGGAGGGGGTTGGAGAGGCACACTAAAATTACATTTCCATTTCGGTTCCTATGTTTTTAAGCTGTTATTTTAGCATTTCTGACTAGTTCACAGTTGACACCTACTGATGGAAAATTAAATGAAACTTGGCCAAGAACGAGCCTTGCCTCTCCTCCCCAGGCTGAGAACTAGCTCCTTTTTATAACGAGCCGCAGCTGTGGAGGGCAGAGAGCCGCCTGGATTTGGAAAAGCGAGATCTGCTCCACGGCCCCAGATCCTCGCTTCCCCAGCCCTTGGACCCGGGGTGAATCACTGAGCCTTCTGACCCTCATTTGCCTCATCTGTAAAATAGGAATCCTTCCTACAGAAGCCAGAGTTATTGTGGGGTTTTAGATTATGTAAAATTACCAGGCCATCCGCAGACAACTTGAAAACTGTACTGTGAAAACTCTTGACACGTAGTAGGTGCTCAGTCAATGTTATTTCTTGGTATTAGTCCTTTTTTCTTAGCCATCTGATATCCTTTGGATCAGTTTATCGTGGTTAACTATGCAATTTTATATGAGAATTACGGGATACCTCTCCTTCCTGGTTAATAGATCAGGTCACGCCCCCAAACAGGGGGTGTACCTTGGCCACAGGGTCAATCTTAGTTCAACCCTTCCAGCAGCATCCTATTGTCCTGGCAATCAGACCCGAACTCCAGGACGCCAAGTGTGGTGTGAAGGGGCTCCCACCTTCCTCTTCCTCTCCGGCCATATCCCCACGTGGGACCTTTGGTAATGTACTTCCATCTGCCCGATAAACCCTTTCCCTGGCTAAGTCTCCTTCAGACTGCCAGACAGAGTTTCCTAGATCCTGCCTTTGGGCTCCCACCGCCCCCTATGTCTCCCCCTTCGGGCCACCATCAATGGTCTTGTCCCCCTAGACTGTGAGCCAGGAGGGCATGGACTGCATCCTGTTCATCTTTTATCCTGGGTACCAGCACAGTGCTTAGCGTAGAGCAGGAGCTCAGAAAATACCTCCTAAAAGTCTAAGAGGATTAGTCAACACATAAAAAATAAATAAGAGGAAGATTCCATACGTAAAGACAAATTCTCCTCCAGTTAATATAGAAATTCAATGCAATTGCAAACCCATATTCTATTAGGGTCCTTATGAAACCGAAATGGTAATTCTAAAATTTGTCTAAAGAGTAAATTCATGAGAATAAACAAGATAAGCTTGAGAGCCTGCTCTGAAATATATCAAGATCTAACATGAAACTGTATCAATTAAAACAGTTCATGGTGGAGGCAGACTAGGCAAACCGATGGATCGGTCAGACTGAAGAGTCCAGGTATACATTTGTGTATAAAAGAGAATTGGGGGCACGATAAACATGGCATTTTATAACATCAGGGGAAAGATGAGCCATTTTAAAAATCGGAACGTCAACAATCAGCTATCCCTTTGGGAAAAAACCAAGTTAGATCCCTTCTGGAATCAGCCAGGATGTGCTATGCTGTGATAGACAGCCCCCAAATCTCAGTGACTGAACACAGTAAAAGCTGATTTCTGGCTCAGGGAACACACCCATTGCCCGACGGTTGGTAGACTCTCTTCACTGAAATCACACAGGAGCCAGCTGACGGAGCAGCCACCACCTCAAACATTGCCATGGAAGGTCTGGACTCAGACTGAGTCTTGCATTAGTTCTTACAGACTTGGTGCTGAAGTGACCCGATCCCTTCTGCTCACAACTCAGGCTACAACTAGTTCTGGGGCCCCACCCAACCCCAAGCAGCACAGAGGGAACAAAACCCTGCTGTCTGCTAGGAAGTGAAGAGAACCAAAAGGGCATTGTGGTGAAGGGCACAAGGACTACACACTACTTTCACTAGTAAGCTCACACCTCTAACCCCCGAAAAAGTATTTAATAATTAAAAAAAAGAAAATATAGAGAAAAAAATTTTATAGTCTTAAGATGCCTTCCTCTTTGAGGCATGAAACTCAGAAGCCATAAGAGCAAAGAATACAGATTTAATCGCATGAAAAAATATAAAAATTTTGCATGGCAAAATCTGTGAATGAAGATAAAGGATAAGTGAGAGACCAGAGGAAATATTTGTGCCATCATACATAACTGACAAAGGGTTAATATCCATAGTATACAAAGAGCTCTTGGAAATCAATAAGAGGAATCAATATGTAGAATACAGGTCACGTGATCGTCTTGTTTAGAGTGTTGGGGGAAATAGACATGCTTGTATATTGTTATAAGTACAAACTGACTTTTCTTTTTAGAGAATATTTTGAAAATACCTATCAAGTGTTAAATGCACATACATCTCATGCAACAATTCTTCTAGTCCTCATATAAAATATCGAAAATGTATTTGCACATTGTTATCTCATACAAAATGTTATTTACAAACATGTATGTACCATGTTGGTCATTACAGAATATTGGTTATGATTAAAAAAAAGTATTGCTTTCAAAAAGAAAAAAAAGAGACTGAAGAAAAGATGTCCACGATACATTTATTGTGTGAGGTTTGAGGTTCTCATTGATCACTCCTCCTGCCCTCTGATTTCTCACATGTTTATAATGAATCCCAAGAACCGAGTAAGATCAGTTTTATTGATGATGAAGTGGGATAAGAGGACTCAGTGGAGTGTCGAACCACATCCCATGAACCCAGACCTGACTTTTCACCAGTGAGAAATCAATACCAGTTTTTCTTAATCCTATAATTACAATACTAATTCTTCTGGAATCTTTAAGCATGGAAAGAACAGGGCTCCAGAGGCCACTTAGCCTTAGTATGAAATCATATAATTGATGAGCTGCCTTGGGTCACCACCAAGGAGGGGGCAGAGCCGGGATTAGAAGTCCAATCTGACAATAGGACTGGTGCTTTCCCACCGCAAGCTCTTCCTTGGTCCCAAATCAGACTCCTGCAGTAAGCCCAACCTCCAGGGAACCCCACTCCTGGGATCAAGTCTTCGGCATGCCCTCTCCAAACTAACCTCTGACTTGAACATTACCGTTTGGACCTGCCCACTGTCAACCTCGGCTCTTTCTCTAAGAGCTAAAGCCAAAGAGGTCCCTCGGGCAGCTCTTCTTGCCCCTTAGGGAAATGGCACCACGTTCTAGGAGCTGTGGAATGGCACAAGGCAGGCGCTTCCCTGGAGTCAGCAAGGACCCTCTGACTCCCCCCATGCTCCCCTCCCTCACCTGCCCTCCCCCTGCCTCCCCCACCTGCCTCCTCTCTTAGGAAGCTCAGAATCTCATTTTGACTCCAACAGCAGAACTTTCCCTTGGTCAGAGAAGAGTATCCATTTTCCACTTCCAACCCCCTCCCAACATTTTTGTCTTTCTTCTGCTTAGTAGGCTTCCATCTCCGGGTGCCTTGCGTTTCGTGGTAACTCCGTGTAGCTCGGGCAGCCTGGCTGGCACACCCAGATTCTTAAGACCTGGAAAGTTCAGTTCTTTTGCCTCAATTTTCCAGTCTGTACAGTGGGAGTGGTAGTACAGGGTCTCTCCTGCAGATTCATCCTGAAGATTAAATGAGATAATGCACATCCTGGACCCGTACATGGAAAGCCCTCCTCCCCCAAGGGGTTAAAATCACCATTTCATTCCAGAATGGCTGTATATGGCAGTTTCATATGGGTCTGCCTTATGGGTTTCTTGACAAAAGTGGGAAAGCTGTGCATAAACATGATGCACTTTCTTACCCCATCCTCATAGTTGGACATTTACATAGTTTTCCGTTTGGTAACTTTGGGGCCCTAGCACTCTTTGCAGTGTCCTGAAAGGAGGGGAGGGCAGGCAGCCAGGAGGCAACTGAGACCCCCCCAAGGCAGGAGAGGAGTCTCTGGAGGGAGAGCCGAAAATGGCAAAGGAGAACTTTCTGGGCTCCAATATTGCCGAATCACATCCCAAACCCTGCTCCCCAAAGTTGTTCCGCAAGGCCTGCCCAAATCCCGCCATGGGCCGAAAGTCAGTCTACCTGGCCAGTTAGCCATGTCCACCCAACTGATGGATAACCCACTCCCCCCACCCCACAGCGTGGCTTTGCTAGAAGCTGGGGTCTCAGGCCCCTGACAGACTGCCTGCCTCCCTGTAAGTGAGTGTCTTACTGCCTCTGTAGCCCCATCAGGCTTAGCTTGGTGCCTGGAACAGAGCACAGACTGAAAATGTTTGCTGAAATGAGACTTCACTGGCTCACTGCTTTCCTGGGGGGCCGGTCCTAACGTCCCACGCAGAAGTCGGGTACTAATCGTATAAATCTGTTCCGCTCAAGAGGAAGTGGTGAGAGGGGTAGGACCGGGACCATGGGCAACTCAGGAATTCCTACCCAGAAGGGCTGAGGGGGCACTCCGGGTTGGAAAAGGGGTTGCTTCGAACGCATCCTGGAGCTGCATGATCCAGAAAGCTCATGGCTTTGACTTAGATGCCATGTTGTTTCGGGGTGACTTGGAGGGCAATTGACAGCATGGATGAGGCTGGAATCCCCAACCCTTCCCCCAGCCACCCAGGCTCACCCACCTAAAGTGCACTCCTTCACTGCTAAATGTAAAAACAATCTCTCCCTAGCAGGGACTCTCACTTTATTTCTGACAACAAGCCTCAGCCCACGATGGCAAACTGAGCCTCATCTTGGCCCCATCAGTGCAGGGTGACCTTGGTAACCCCACTTAGCCCCCTGGGCTTCAATTTCCCCAGAAATAAATGGAGCTCAACCTCTGTGCCCCACTTCTCTGCATCTTGAGCAAAACCCAAGAATCCTGCCCCCACCTCCTTGGACACATCCACAGGAAAGGGAGCAATTTAGAACTGGAGCCCTAGTCTAGGGTATCAGGGACCCGGGACTGCTCTGTCCCCACTGTCCCCATGAGCTGCGAGGGCTGCAGCTGGGGATTACAGAGCCACCTCCAGAGGCCGCCGCCGGTGGCACCGCCTGCCCGAAAGGCCCACTCTTGTCAGAATATTAATACTCAGGATGCATTTGTGTGTTACTCGTGATTGTGACCATGGTTCCAGAAGGATTATGCAGCATGCATATTTATGAGACAAGCCCAGACAAAGACTACCACATTTTAAAAGATGCAATTATCTCTAAAAAGTTCAGCTTTATTTTCATGCTAATGAATACAATATTTTTAAGCAAACCTAATTGGTTTGCCTGGGCTCCCATAAAAGCTCTCAACTCATTAGAGCTCCGAGGTCCCCTTCAAAAGGGGCTTTAGAGGGAGCTGGGGGGCCTAAGGAGGGGCTGGGGCTCAGGCAGCGCTCTTTTCAGAACTTTTCAGTCGCGCCTGCTGCTGTCCTCTGGCCCCCACCCCTTCCCGAGCCCTCGGGCTGGGTGACTGGTAAGGCCTTTCAGGAGGGAGTCTCACCCTGGGAATGTGAGAGCATCAGGGGAAACTGAGGACCAAAGGGAATGTCCTCCCTTCTCTCTGCAGAGAAAGCGAGGCAGTGTACCCCTCGCATGCCCTCGTGCCCCCCCATACCCCCCGCCCCCCCCGACAGTCATACGCCACTGTCACAAAAGCTCTGGCTCCCTGGTGTATGCTGGAATTCTACCCAGAAACAGAATCTTCTAGCAAGTCAGTGGCCAGGGCTTTGGGCGGGGCTTCCCTACGCCCCCCTCCCAGATGTCCTCTGTGCTCTGACGTCTGCTCATTTGCTTTGATTTCACCTTCTTCATGTGATGCCCTCTCCCATCTACTTTTTGCATGACTTGTCTTTGTAAAGTACATTTTACAAAGGAGAAAACTGAGGCTCAAAGCCACAAAGTGAGTTTGTGCCAGCCTGCAGGCTCCAGATGTTCTCCATGACAAGCCAAACACAGGGCATTCTGTGACAAGGGGCTATCCTCCTTCCTTCCTGAGTCTGAGTCCTGCTTCCCTCCTGTCTCAGCCACCTCCCTGCAGTGTGAGCTGGGTCTTTTCCTTACATGCTTAGACCTCCCCATCCCCCTGATTCTTGGCCCTGGGCGCTGGGTACAGCTGTGTGGTCCGTGCACTGTGCAATACCAGGGGCTGATGTCCCCTGTGAATGGCACCCCCTGGAGCTGTGCAGCACTAGGCTCTATTCAGCATCCTTACCTTCCACTGGCTTCCCGCAGGGCCATTTGGAGATCTTGGGCCTACGAGTTGCACAGGAAACATTTGCAGCCCCCTTAACCACCTCTTGGATCCTGAAATCCAGGAGGCTGATCAAAAGACAGCGGTGGTCAGGAGATGACCAGCAGGCTCAAATTGGAACAAAGAGGAGTGCTGGGGCAGAGCAAAAGCGGTAGAAAATGCAGCCAGGGCTAAGCTCCCACCTGGAGGTGAGGAGAAGAGGGAACCAGGCCTGGGAGAGCCACCAAGTGGCTTTGTGCCTCCATTTCCGCTGCCCCCCCACCCCCACCCCCTCCA